>LOEQ01002298.1:357554-369046 GCA_001685075.1 Bramus lutescens | reverse complement strand
CACACACACACACACACACACACACCCCTCACTCAGGTGTTGCAAACTAAAGCTGAGAACCACTGGCTTAAGGAATTCCTCCCAGGAGCTGGGTTGGCTCTCCTGAAACAAGCGTTCTAAAAGCCTGGGCCTGGCCCCACTCAGTCTCTCTGGTGATCCACCATGAGGTGATGCAGCTGATGCTGCCTCATCAGAGGCCCTGAGCTGTGTGGACTTTCAGCCTCCCCAACGGTCAACTAAGTGAACCCTTTTTCTTTGTAAGCAATCCACCTCAGCCATTTTATTGAGCTAACAGAGAAACTAATACATACCTCAGTTCAGAATTCCACATTATGAACTTTGTTATAAAATTATTAAAACAGCTATATGAAATGACTCTGGTGCTACATGTACAACCTGTGTATGAAACAGAACTGAACTGTATGTTCAGACCTGAGTTCCACCCCCAAGGCGTATCTCACTATGTTTATGAAAATATTACAACATTTAAAAACCCCAGATAAGGATGGATACACACCTATCTGCCCACACATGTGTACAACCCGCAGACTCTGTTCTTCGAGGAACTGGGACTAATACATGGGTCATGAAAGAAAACTCGTATTTAATATATATATATATATTATTATATATATATATATCTTCTAAGTTAAACCAAGGCAAATGGATACCTTCAATAAATACATCATTTGATTTCTAAAATACCATGCCTATTATAATAAAATCAGTGATTTGCTGAAGGTTTCTGAAATGAGAACTTGTTAAAAGATATTAATAACCATGATGTCAAAAAATTATACCTAGGCTACTAATGGATTTTTGAGTTAAAGAAGCAATTATTTCTAGAGGTAATACAAAAGTCATAACTTCATTCAGCTCTTTCAGTTCTCAATCCCTAATTTTCAGCAAAAGCTTATTTCTTAGTGAATGGATCTCCAGATAGCTTTAGAAAAAAAATTACAGCTTTGAACCAGTAAAGTCTAAATTATGGACCCCTAAAAATCATGCTCGCAGCAGTATTTTGCTAATAAATAAATCCTTCATGAAGAAAACCCTCTATAAAGCAAGCAATAAACGTCCTTGGGTGTCTATCCTGTGCACTGGGCATTGCTCCGAACAAGCATTTGCTGTAAGGTCTATGGTGACAGAAAGTGGCATCTACTCAGCACCACAAAGGTTCTCCATGTGGTGCTGTAGCCTTTCTTAGGAGGAAAGGCTTCTATTCAACCACACAAGGTGGAGGAAGCCCAAGCTGGTAATAAACACAATTACAAAGCAGGTCCCCTGGAGGTGCAAAACAGAAACCACAGGCTTACCCTGGTCCTGCTCTGAATGCCATCAGAGACTTTCACAGACCACCATGGCATCCGCCTGGACCCCAAAGCAACAAAGCAGGGGTGGACTTGTAGCCCTGCCACTGGACCTCACGCTCAGAACAGCACTCACTGACTTCCACGACCATATCAAAAGAACAATAACAAAAGCAACGAACTGCAAGCCGGGTGATGGTGGTGCAGGTAGCTCAAGCCTTTAAACCCAGCATTCGGGCGGCAGAGGCAGGCAGAACACTGAGTTAGAGGCTAGCCTGGTCTACAAGAATTCCAGAACAGTCAGGGATACACAGAGAAACACTGGGGGGAAAAAAGCAACAAACTGGGCACATCCTATGTTTTAGGTTCTTCACAATGTTACTACAGGGCCATGCCTCAACAGGAATGTCTTTATTTGGGGTCCAGTCACTAAGCTGGGGACTCCAGACCATGAAATTAGCTCTGAACTTTGTCCTACTCTGAACACAAAATCCACCAGTGTGATTTAGAAGTCTACCTGGGTGCCTGGCATTAAGTTAATATATAACAACCACCACACATCAGAGAGAGGAAAATCCAACAGGTTAAACATACACTCTAGAGAAACCAAAACTGGCATCAACGGCTGGGGAGGGTGGGCAGTGGGCGGACGACAAAGTAATAATCCTGGCGCTCTAGTGGCTCTCTCTGTGCCTTCCCCACTTTCCCACATACGTGCAGTTGTTTGTGGCAATGAGATGGGCCTGTGCCAATGGTTCCTGGTCCATGCTGCACCCACTTAAGGGAGCTTAGGCCAGGAGTTGTTGGGACGCAGGAACGGGATCTGACTATTCGATTTAGGAGGGCGTCCAGAGGTTCCTGGACTGCTCCCAAGGGCTTTAACGCAGATTTCATAAAGATATGTCCCTTTCAGTCAACACTGATGACACCATGCCCCCTTTAATTCAGAATCGGCTGACACGCAGCAGCCAATACACAGCACCGTGGGTTGGAAGCCATGGAGTCCAGTCGCTCCCACTGCTCGCTTTACTCCACATTAAACCCCACAACAGCCCAGGCTTCTGTGAGTAAACGACACTCCACCATGTCTCAGGACACTTCTGGGCACTATTTTCAAGACCGATGTAGAGCAAAATCAGTATTAGAACAAACACCTTCCCCATTTCTGACCCAGTGTGGAGCAGAAGCCACCTCCTCTCTGCCACTCACAGTCCAGGTGTGCCACCAAGGAAGGCTGCCACTTTGGCACACAGGATTGTAAGGGAGTAGCAAAGCCTCAATTAGGCCTCCTTGAAAGCTATTTAGCAAGAGTTCCAACATTAGGACACTGCTCTTTTGTGTGCCACGTTTAAGGAGTGGTGATGCCCTTGACTACAGTTTCTGGCTTTGTCACCTGATCCTGGTGGGGTGAGAGGGCACTTGTGCCTCAGGGAAATCAGGGACAATGCCAACAGTCCAGAAGAATCGTATTCTCAGCACATTTAACATGTGTGATGAAAACACTTAAAAAAGTCTAAATTCAATCGATGTGATTTCATACTCCAAAACCATATCCCTCCTAAGAGCACCTAAATATGCAAATAAAAGCGAAACTGATGCAAAACGTTATACTGAGTCAGAGGTAAAGCACTGGGAACATTAACAACCAAGGCAGCAGAAACGCTCTGCCTTTGCTGTTGTGTTAGGCCTGTCCGGGCTCACAACAGTCTCTCTCCAGCTTTCCCAGCAGGCTACACAGGTAAGGAATGGACATGTGACCAGAAGTCTGCTACAGCAGCTTCATACACCCTGACCCCAAATGCAGCAAAAATAAGTAATTAATGCGGACCCTGGGTGCCACTCATTCGGTGTGGGCGCCAATGGCCAGGTGTCCCTGCAGGAGTGGCCCTTGCTCACCAGGTCTGGTTTAATGGACCAGTTCTGTTTACCTGTCCCAAGTAATGAACTGGAGTAACACACTGAGTTTTCCCAACACCCATACCATCTACACAGCTCGATAGTTTTAACCCTAGCAGAACCAGCAGGTATGGCCCAGTTTAGAAATGAGAGCAAGCGGCACAAGACGACCAGCAAGGAGCCCCATTCTTCCTCCTGTCTGTCAACAGAGGCTCCTGGGCAAGCATCCTTCCCCACCCTCAGACCTTTAGCCTACTTCTACACTGATCTCACATAGGTGGGCTGCCTTCCAAATGCAGGGACCCTTGCTACAGGCAGAGAAAACCAGGAACTTTCTGACAAGCAATTTGCCAACAAAACTCAGGGCTAGGGAAGCTCAGCAACAGAGCCCATGCCCAGTTATCTGAAAACCTGAAATTCGATTCCAAGCACTACAAAAGCAAAAGAAAATACCATCCCCGAGGAAAACCTTTCATTCTGTTGACCTTATAGCTGTATGCACATCTGTATACAGCTTGTATGACTGTGTCCCAAGGGCACATGTGGAGGTCAGATGATGGCCTGCAGGAGTGTATGGGCTCTGAGGCCCAAACTCAGGTTGTCAGACTTGGTGGCAAGTGCCATCACCTGCTGAGCCACTTTGCTAGCTTTTCTTCTGACATTTCTTACATGCCAAATACTCTGAGGCCCTGGAGATGGCAAGGAAGAAGGACACACCTACTGCAATTACTTATCAGTCCCTGCCAGGCCACATGCTGTGCTGAGGGCCTGTCACCTGAATCTGAGTTCTCAGAAGGATGTTGGGAGGCATGACCTTATCTCCAGGTGACAGATGAGGAGTAGGCCAGATGGTGTCCAGCAGCGAGCCTGGGAACCTGAGTACGCTTTGCAGCCAAGACTGGGCTCGGTGCTCCCAGTGCTCCTGAAGGCATCCTCAGGCTCAGAGTTCCCATGGCTAAGGGGAAAATGACAATCTCTAACAGTTTCTAAAGCCAGCCCACAGAATTAAAGGGATAGGAAGGATGCTCCTTGCCAAAGAAATGAATGAGGGCAGGTTTCAGCCAATCAGATATAAGCAAAACCTAAGACTTAACTGAAATAGTCCCCTATTAGTTCAAATTCATACCACACCATGGTAGATAATAAATAGATATTAGGATATGGCTAGTAACAGAATCACTGAAAAGGAGTTGAAAATATCACTAAGTCATCATTTACAACTTGTCTACTAATGTAAAATACTGTACTAGACAATCTATACTTTTGTTCCTGGGCTTAAACTAATTCTATATTATATGAGGGAAAGAGACAAAAGTCAAGCCTCAGAACAGAACGCTCAGCTCATTGTAAACCAGCCAGGGTTGGATCCTAGGACGCTGTCTCCTGTTTCATTCTCTACTATACTTTGGTCCATGTTTAAAATAACATGGTCATGATATGTGTGTACTGTACAATGTATGGGAATTTGCACATGCATAACCAGAGGCACCTTTTGATATATATCCATACGAATACACACACACACACAGAGTTTATCTGGCTTGAAGAAACTCATGTACTAAGAAACCTTCACAGAGACTTTAGAGCACTTAATCTTATACAAGGCTTCCCTTTTCCTTGCTGCAGTGTACTGGGTACTTCAGGGCACTATGGGAAGAGGACCAGCTAGCACCCTCAACAAGGTCACATTCAGAGTGGACAACAAAAGCAAAGCATGTAACAGCAGGGTATAGCTACCTGGCCCTGGGCACACTGACAGGGGCACTTAAAGGGCTTATCCCTTAGCTGTATAAGTTCAGAGAAAGTGTCATTTAGGTGGGACATGATTGACAGTGTCATGGAGGTGGGATAAGAGTAAAAGTGTCACGGAGGTGAACAAGAGTGAAGAAGGGTCACGGAGGAGGACATGGGTGAAGGGTCACAGAGGAGGACATGGGTGAAGGGTCACGGAGGAGGACATGGGCGAAGGTTCACGGAGGAGGACATGGGTGAAGGGTCATGGAGGAGGACATGAGGAAGGGTCATGAAGATGGACATGGGGGAAGGGTCATGGAGGAGGACATGGGTGAAGGGTCATGGAGGAGGACATGAGGAAGGGTCATGGAGGAGGACATGGGTGAAGGGTCATGGAGGAGGACATGGGTGAAGGGTCATGGAGGAGGACATGAGGAAGGGTCACGGAGGTGGACATGGGTGAAGGGTCATGGAGGTGGAGTCTTAGTCACAGGGAAATATGGAATGTTTGCCATGGCTTGAGAGAAAGACTTGATGGTAAAGCTGGTCCTTTCAAAATTGAAATCAAATAAGGGGAAATAATGCCATTCCTCCACAAACTCTTCCATAAGATGAGACAAAAAGGAACACTGTCAAACCCAGTCTATAGGCCAGCATATCCTGGTAACAAAAGCATAAAAAGGTGTGACAGAGAGGAAAAACACACAACAGTCGGGCATGGTGATCCTTGCCTGTGTCACAAGGCTCAGAGAACTGAAGCTTGAGGATCTCAAATTCAAGGTCATCCTGGTGACACCTTCAATAGTAAGACTATGCCTCAAAAGCCAACCCCAACAACTTTACATCAATCATCCTTATGACATCCTTATGAAACAGATGACATAAAAACATTAGCCAACTAAGTTCACCAAAAAGAAAAATGACACCATGACAGACTGGGATTGTCATAGAAATGAGAATGTCTTGAACATAGTGAAAAAAAATCCCTTGTACTGGAAAAGGACAGTGAACATGATCAAAAACACACTGTATAACTGATAAAAAAATATTTTTCAAAATTTAAATGCATATGAGAAAAAATTAATCTCATAATGGGATACATTAGTATCATTACAAAAATTATATGATCATTCACTTTTAAAAATTAAACTCCTATTCATGATTGAAACACCCAATAACAAAGGAATAGACTAGAAAAGTCCTAACGCTTTTTTGAAAAGTCCAAAATCATCTCTAAGAAGGCACATGAAAAGAATGGATACTCTCCCCTAGGACAAAGACAGGGTACCGCAGCCATTATTTCTGGTCCCCATCATCCTGCCCAGCACAGTTCACCATAAATGTGGAGACAGAGGCATTCAGACTAGAAAAGATGTAAAATCATCTCTCTTTCCAAATACCAGAATATTACAAGGAAATGTATTAAGTCTAACACTACAAAACCCACTGAACTAGTAAATAAGCTCAGAAAGACTGCTAGATAAACATAAAATGAAAAAGAGCCAGCCCCATTCCTAGAAACCATTCCCAGAGGAACTGTAGGAAAGAACTCCATGTACAATAGCACCAAAGAGAATAAACACATAGGGACATTTCAACAAAAGAAATACAAAATTTACACTCAAAAACTATAAAACAGTGTTGACATTCAAGACCTCAATAAGTGGATTCACTAGTCAGAATGGAAACGTGCCTCAAATTACAGACTCAATGTAAGACCGTCAAAATCCCAGCCAATCATGCTTCATAAATTTGAAGTCTGATCCCATAACTCATATGAACATTTAAAGAACCTAGAAGAGCCTAAATGTTCTTAAAAAAGATTATCTTACATCTCACAGTTTCAATGTTTTCCATAAAGCTACAGAAGTCAAGACAGTGGTACTGGCATAATGACAGCCATAAAGACAATGAAAAACATAGCTCAGTTGAAGACATTAAAATTAGAAACTCTGAGGCAAAGAATGCCAAGTGCCAAGTAAAAAGCAAATCTGTAGAATGGGAGAGATGGTTGCAGACCATTAGTCTAATAAAAGGCTAAAATCCAAATTAAGAAACACAGCTCAACAAAATAACAAGTCACCCAGTTAAACTGGCAAAGGTCTTGAACAGATGATTATGGAAACAGATTCAAATCAGCAATAAGTAGACATAAAAAGAGATCAACATCATTATACATCAAGGGAATGCATCTCAAAACCAGGGAGAGGACACTTCATGCCCACTGAGACAGCCGTGTTGATGGCTGCCATGGGTAGGAGAGGGGGTAAAGATGGAATTGTTACTTTATGGATAGGGTTTCGCAAAATGAAGTTTTAGAGGGACTGGCAAGATGGTCCACAAGGTAAAAATGCTTGCTATGAACACATGAGAAACTGAGTTCAGATCCTTAGGCCCCACACAAAAGCTTGTCCTCATAGCCTCTCAAGCTGTGAGATATATGCTTCTGCTGCCCAGGTCACCCACTATATGGTATGCTGATACTGTAGTCCGGGCGACAGACTGAGATATCCTCTAAGTTGTGTGGTCTAGTGAGAGAATTTCAAAACACAGAATTTATTGCCTATATCAGACACAGAAATTTCACTTAAAAACCTACAAGTAACATTCTTGCTATGCAAGCATAATGACCTGAGTTTGCACTCCTGACTCTACCCCACTCCACGCCTCAGCTGCGGCACATGCTTGTTAACCCAGTGCTGTGAAGGCAGGCAGGCAGCTCTCTGGTCAGACAGCCCAGCCTACTCGGAGGGTTCCAGGCCAGTGAAGATCCTGTCTTAAATTTAGAAAGGTAGACATGGGGACCAGTGAAGAGGCTCAGCAGCTAGTCTGCAGGACTCACATGGTGGAAGGAAATGATCAACTACTCTAACTTGTCCTCTGACCTCCACATAAGCACCATGACATGTGCATGTCCACACATATCATGCATGCATACACATAATAATACATAAAATGATTTTTTAAATGTGGATGGCTCCTGATGAATGACACCTGAGGTTGACCTTTTACCTCCACATGTACAAGCACACCCATGCACTACACATACATGTGTCTCAGCACACATAAATACACATTCTCTCCCTCCCTCCAAAAATATTTATAGTCTCTTGGGAGACTGGACCCTACCTGCCTGGTGGATACGAGTTTCTGCCTTTCCACAGCACTTCCTCTGAAACTCCTATAATGTCCCCACCGTCCTCTAGCATGGCACTCAGGGAGAGAAGTGGGATGTGGCTACCATATAAGTTTCCCATTCCACCCACCGGGGATGTGTCCCAAGAGCTTTCGTAGAGGCCTGAGGCTGAAAACAGTGTCTGTCTGTGGTAGTCTGAATATAATTGGCCCCCACAAGCTCATAGGGGATGGCGTTATTGGAAAGTGTGTCTTTGTTGGAGTGGATGTGGCCTTGCTGGAGGAAGTATGTTGTTGTGATGGTGGCCTTTGAGGCCTCTTATGCTCAAGCTAATCTCACGGTAGACACAGCACTTCCTGATCCCTGCAAAGATGCAGAACTCACAGCTCTTCTCCAGCACAGCTGCCTGCATGCTGCTACACCCTGCCATGATAACAGTGGACTAAACCTCTGAAACTATACGCCACCTCAATTAAACATTTTCCTTTATAGGAGTTGCTGAAGTCATAGTATCTCTTCACAGCAACAGAAACCCTAAGATACTATCCAAACTAGTCTGGCCCCAGAAGGCATGTACAGTCATTAGATTATCAGAACCAGAGATGCAAAGACAGATGGAAAAACATGCCTCTCAGTCTGAAGGGGCTCACAGACTCACAGGAAAAGAGGCAGCAATGCAAGAGCAGGGTCACATCCAAGCCAGACGCATTGTATTGAGAGAATGAAGAAGAATCAAAGGAGTTACTTATCTGATTTACCTAAGGCAGGTCATGTTGGCCAGACCAAGAGTTGCCTATATTCTGATGAAAGAATGTTATTTTCATCCATGTATCTACTAAAGAAAGAGGGACCCTTATTCTGACTACCTCTAAGTACCCCGGGCTGAACTTGAAACCACCAATCTTCCTGCATCAGTCTCGTTAGTGCGGGCCCATCATATCTAGTTCTTACTATGTTCTTAATAATTAAACGCAATGGTGAATCCAGAACAGTCGAGTTCATATCCATTATGATTCAAGGACTGATGAAGCTAAACAGTATGACCTTGAACTTGAGTGGGGAAGAAAGAGATGACAATTAGAA
This sequence comes from Bramus lutescens, assembly GCA_001685075.1. Classification (NCBI taxonomy): domain Eukaryota; kingdom Metazoa; phylum Chordata; class Mammalia; order Rodentia; family Cricetidae; genus Bramus; species Bramus lutescens. The sequence continues at coordinate 359,887 of LOEQ01002298.1, read as the reverse complement.
AGCAGACTGAGGACAAATGGTGACGTCTGACTTCTAACACGGACAAGCCGGACATCCACTCACAAGCAGGGAAGAGAGAAAGTAGCTAACCAACAACAGAATAGTGTTGGCCTGCCAGCAGATAACTAACAGCCAGTCTGCCAACTGCTGTGTTATTATTATTTGGAAAATGGATCTTTCAAGAATATTGGGCTTCATCTTTACAGAAAACAAATCAGATTCAGTCAATGATCGTAAGGCTAGGGTCATTTTAAGGCCTCATGACCCAGTGCACCCAACCTGTCCTTGGACTTGTTGGGCCCCATTAACAAGAGACCTGGTTTTCCAGGAAAACAACAGTTTTATTTGCTTGTGTGTGTACAGGTGTGTGTATGTGTGCCTGCGTGTGTGTGATATGGAAAGCAGACATTAAAAGGAAACAGTAATATCATAAAGAGAAGAACAAGACCGTAATTTACCATATTTTCCAACTTTCTGCCTATGTTACAGGAAAAGTAACAGATCAAGGACTTGGCTGCCCTTCCAAAGTCATACCTGATGAAAGAGGTTAAACTAATGGCATTTTTACAAAATAACATGAAACAACTTCATGGGCTCTAGACCTGTTGTCTTTAAGGTCAACACAGCTTATGCAGGTAGTTCTTAGAATGTGGTGTCACAACAAAGGCAGATCAAAGTCAAACGGCTCGGTGTGCACCTGGCACGGTATCACAAGCTTAATCCCAGAGGCAGATGGATCTCTGTCAGTTCAAGGCCAGCCTGGTCTACTGACTAAATTCTAGAACAGTCAGAACTACACATAGAAACTCTGTCTCAAAAAAACAAAAATAGATAAATTAAGACAGAAAGAGAAGGCAAGAGAAAAGATAATAGACTACACCAGGCAAAGTTACTTAAAAGTAAATTATTTCTGAGTTATGTCAGATCTTTCTCCCAATTATTCGTAGACTGCAGCTAACTTTAGGTACCCGAAACCATGGAGAGGAACATCCAGGGAATGAGCTGGAAAACCATTCCTGAGACACATCCATGGGCACCCTGTCATCTTGGCAGAATCTCCTGCTCCACCCTCACGCAGAAGTAGCAAGATGGGTCAGATCTGCCCTGTGGGTTCTAAACTGAGAGTCACTACCTCACCTTTTCTGCAGAACTGTCAGCACTGAGGTCAGGACACAGTCCATGGGCAACACTTTCCACGTGCCTTCGTACATGGACGGCACAGGAAGACCATGAAGATCCAGTTAGCGGTGGCTAACCCTGCTGAGGCAAAGGCTGTGACCGCCTCCCCACGGGGACGTGCCCTCTCAGCTCCCAAACCACAAGAAATGTGCCTCTAGGAGGAGGATGGCCACGCCTGTGTAACCAGTGCTCACCAAACCCAGTCCTCCTAACACAGCACATCCCAGGGCACTTCTACTCAGAAAAACAACATTCACTCTAGATATTTGTTTCCTTTTGAATTCTCTCTCAGAATTACTAAATGCAAGCAGGATGTGGTGGTACACACCCTCAATCTCAGCACTCAGGAGGCACACAGGCAGATCTCTGGACGTTTGAGACCAGTGTGGTCTACAGAGTAAGTTCTAGAATAGCCAGGGATATAGAGAAAGTCTGTCTGAAGGGGGAAAAAAGATACTAAATTTGTTCAGGGAGTTTTCTTGTGACCTGGAGGGGAATCCAGTGAGGATAGCTGTTCCACTTCAGAGTCGCAGGACCCAAGAGTTCTCCAGCTGACTGAGTCTCGGTTCACAATGATCTTTTTATCCCAGGCCAATCTGCACAGGTCACTACTATCTTCATCTTAGAGGAGTGTCCTATTGACAAAGCTTTCTTCAAAAGTCCCAATCTGAGGACAAAGATGCCCTGTGTAGAGGAGATATGGATTCTATACACTTTCCAAGAAAGCCTAAACAGCAGAGCCATCAGTGGCAGGCAGCTTCACCTGCCTGGAGAGACCCCTGTATCCAGAACAGAAGGGAATCCGATGCTGACGCAGAGCCATCAATGACAGGCAGTTTCACCTGCCTGGAGAGACCCCTGTATCCAGAACAGAAGAAAAAATGGTGCTGATGCTGGCAGCAATGTCTGCTCAACAACAACAAAGGGTACTGGACTCTGATGGACACCTCCGACAACAACAACAAAAACTGGAATAATCTACTAGAATGAGTCAAATCAGTGGTCCAGCTTTTTAATAATCCTGAAATTTAATAAGCCCCTCTGCTTAAGAATAGCTGTTGCATGGAGTTTCATTTAATTAATCTCAGCAGGCTTAAAAAGAATCCGCAGGAAATCACACACACACACACACACACACACACACACACACACAC
>LOEQ01002298.1:299536-309853 GCA_001685075.1 Bramus lutescens | reverse complement strand
GTCCCGTCCCATTCATTTTCCTGCAGGTATACATCAGATAAGGCTTTCCTCAAACCCCCAGCAAAGGTCAAATCTGCCGTTTCTCCCTGTCTCCAAAGCTGAGTGAAGGAAGGCAAAGGCCATGAGAACTTGATCCAAACTTTCTATCTTGCCCTTAACATATCCCCAGACCATCCCTGTCTTTATCTGAGGCAGCTTTATGTCCTAAAACTCAAGGGTTAAAAGGATGGACCATGGGAATGGAAGAATTAGTCAGAGCTAGGCTCCTGTGACACCCGCCCTCCCGCCGACACAGGACAGATTTCCCACTAATTCTTTGATCTCTGGGTGTTCCCCTGACCCCTGGCATTTAGTGTGGGCTGTGGGAGGCAGACCTGCACCCTGGCACTGAATTCCAGACAATTCCTCTTTCAGCTGAAATCGCCTCTGCCGCCTTACTCTAGATCTGAAGTCTCACGCCACAGGAGTCCTCTTTAGAGCATGGGCTCTCCTAGAAACCAGCCAGGCAGAGGAGCTGGTGACCGCAAAAGGAGAAACAGGGTTTCCTGGGAGCTACACTTGTCCCGCGGCTAAGGCCATCAGATGAGGCCGATTGTTTTGCTGAAGTTTTGTCAACGACTAGTATTCAGTTTTAGAGGATTAAAAAAAAGTTTTGGTTTGTTTTAAGTTACTTGTTTTGCAGGTTTAAGAGTAAGAACACTAAAATGCCATTTTACCAGTGATTACAGCCTAATTCTGTTGTTCTCAAACATTATAATACCAGGTACGAATCAACACTTGGTAGTCTTTGTAAGCAACGATCCTAATATAGGTAGAATATTTATATCTTGGGTTTTTCTTAGGGGTGGGAGGTGCCTGCCAAGCTTGAGGGAGGAGATGACATGGTGGTCATCCCCTCTAGAAATGCTGTTTGTGTCTGTGCTGTGAGAACAAGGCTCATCTGCTCTGCAGACACTTAAGGCATGCAAAAGCAGTTTAATGCCCCCGAGATGGCAGGCTGGTTTCATGGCTCACTTTCTTAGCCCTTCCTGGGACACCGTCTGTCTTCTTCACTTGCCTGCACATCACCACCCCCAATCAGCTGTGTCCCCAGGGGCCACTCTGTAGGGCTATATCCAGGAACTCCAGGGTCCCAGGGCACAAGAAAAGACTGGAAGGAGGTAGGGGAGGAAGCGAGATCCTACTACTGACCCCTCCCTGCAACTCTTGACTAACTGTTGCAGGCACTGGCAAGGCTATCTCTCTCCAGGCTCTGACAATATCCCCTGTTTTTCCTTACGATGCAAAAAACGTGACTTTGCTGTCACCAACCTGGGAAAGGCGCTATTCATGTGGCTGTCCTAGGCCTGGACCACACCTCTTAGAACACTAGAGCTGAGAAAAGGGAGCCTCGAAGTATGGCCTTGAGGGATGCTAGCTCTGGACCTAGGGATATTGGATATGAAGCCTCCCACTGCCCTTCTGCCCTTCACTCTCTCGTCCTCCTTTCTCTACAAGGTGACCACAGAAGTTGGAACTCCTCTTCCTCAAGGCAATCCTAGAAACTAAAACAAAACAAAGCCACAATACCCCTAATGTCACCGCCAGCCCCACCCCTTCATGTTTGTGTTGGACTCTGCCAGGAAGGAACTGCCCACCAGCCTTGTCTGAGAGTGGGTTGTAAGATCCTGATCCTAAAGGGTCCTGCTTCAAACCTGGCATGGGAAGGAGTGCAACCCAGAGCCAGAGCCAAGGGTCTGGCTGGGATCCTCAGCCTGTAGCCAATAGAGCACACCCTGTTGTTCGATTGCATTCCCACACACCTGCCTGTTCTTCATTCAGTTAAACAGAAAAGCGAACAATGTCCCTGGAGCCTTTGTGTCTTCATTTCTGAACTCTCCCACATCTTAGAAAACGGATTTAGCAGGTGTGACGCCCCTCTCTTGCTGACCTGTATTTTACTACAGCATTACTGCATGCCTCAGATTGGGGAGTGGTCCCAACCTTCCCACCTCTCCCTAAATAATTCCTTCAACTACTATTCTTCTGGTTGGCTGCCAGGACTTCCTAACAGGATCTGACCAGTGATTTAAGGAGGTGAGTACCAGTTCCACTTCACAGACCACTTCAAGGAAAGAGCCAAAGGCCCCCCCATCAAGACTTCAGGTCACACAATCCATGTGCCAAACCTCCAGCCCTTTTCTGTTTAGCTCCAGAAACTCTGCTCTTATTCTTTTCTCAATAGTGAAGGAGAGGGCTGCAAAGATGGCTCAGTGGTTAAGAGCACTGGTTGTTCTCACAGAGGACCCAGGTTTGATTCCCAGCACCCACATGGCAGCTCCTAACTGTCCGTAACTCCAGTCCTAGAATGCACAGAAAACATAGGCATATGTGCAGGCAAAAACACTAGTGAGCAAAATGCTTGTACATATAAAATAAATATTAAAAATAATTTTTTAACCTGGGTGGTGGTGGCACACGCCTTTAAATCCCAGCACTTGGGAGGCAGAGGCAGATGGATCTCTGTGAGTTTGAGATCATCCTGGTCTACAAAGCGAGTTCCATGACAGCCAGGACTATTACACAGAGAAACCCTGTTTCAAAGAAACAAAAACAAAAATGATCATAATAATTTTTAAACTAATAAAAGTGAAGAAAGAGCTTCATGATACACACTAGCAGGGAACTTTCATGCTAGTGAGAAAGATTATAAAGCCTATAAAGTAAAGCCTGGTCTTTTTGTTCTACTTGTGCACAGGACAACTGCAGAATCAGCTCAACTGTTATTGCGGACTGTGGCTGGGTCACCCAAGTCTAACTGTTCTTCTTGTTGGGACTGCTAGCCTGCAAATAATGACATGGAGACTTATTGTAAAAGCCCGGCCTTAGCTTAGGATCGTTACCAACTAGTTCTTATAACTTAGTTTAATCCATATTTTTTAATTTACATTCTATTACATGGCTTGGTTACCACTTTTTAATACGACACAGTCAACTTGTTCGGAGTGTGGTGGCAAAAATCCGCGCCTAGATTCCACCTCCTCTTCCTCTCTTTCCCTGGAAATCCCGCCTATCCTCTCCTTCCTAGCTATTGGCCATTAGCTCTTTATTACACCAATCACAGCAATACATCTTCACACAGTGTACAAATACCCCACAACAAACTATCTAACTGGAGCAACCTGTGGGCCCCAATTAGAGACTAGTACTTGATTGAATTGGAGGTCCTCTACTCTCTCTCTCTCTGTGTGTGTGTGTGTGTGTGTGTGTGTGAACATATGTATGCAAGTATGTGCATGTTACTATGTATGTGGGCAGGTCTGTACATGTGGGTTCACGTCTTTGGGAGCCAGACACCAGGGACTGTCATCACCATTCCTTAGGAGCTCTCCCTCCTGTTTTTTTGAGACAGAGCTTCTCACTGAGATACAAGCCTCACCCATTAGGCTGGCTTGGCTGACCAGCAAGCCCCAGGGATCCACCTCTCTCAATCCAGCTTTCTAAACTCAGGATCTGAGGATTGAACTGAGGGCCCTCGTGCAGTCTCCTCAGCCCCTCCTCTTCTTGTTGATTTTATGCCAAACTGCTTCCTAGTGCTCAGGCTGGACCTCCCCTCCANGCACCAGCTCCCAGAGCCCCTGACTCTGTGGACGGTCCTGAGGGCGTGCCGGCAGCGCAGAGCAGGGAGTGCAGTTCCTCTGGCTGAGGAGGAAGTGCTCCTATCATTTCTAGGTCAGGAGGTCAGGCACAAAGCTCTCTGTGCAGACACCAGGTGCCTAGTTCACCTGCGCATGAGGGCTGGGCCGGAGCTTGTGGATCAGCTGCCTACAGCCAACTCTGTCAGGAGACAAACTTTGAAACCATATGCCAGGGTGGACGTCCTTACCTCCTGTCATCATTTATTTTTCCTTCTGGCTAACTGGTCAGACTTCCCTGAGCACCTATTAACTCCATGAAAAGTGTCCGCCCATAGCTGTCCATCTATCTCCTGGCTCCTTCCCTCTTTTCTCAGGGTAAACGTCCCCCAAAGTCATCCCACTGCTTCTGTCCTCCTTGTTGCTTACTTCCCAGAGGAACTCTGGCCTCCTTTCTGAGTCCAACCAAAACCAAAAAAAAAAAACCCTCCATCTCTCAATCTTGAGATATTAGCCAAGTATGAGAAAGAAATTCCATGGCTATTAATCTACACCAGGTAGACTGGCCACTCAGCCCAACTCTTTAAGGAATAAACTCCCTAACCATCAGGGCACACACAGATGTGAGCCTGTTCTACTTTGACTGGAGGTCAGAGAGTTTGAGCTAAAATATTTTTGCTCTCTCAAGGTTGTTGACAACAGGTGTGGCTACAAACGAGCAAGTGATTCTGACCTAGGGCGTGGTTAATTGGTATTTTGGATGTAGAGGTGGATCCACTCCACCTGGAGCAAAAGTTGGAGACTTCAAGTCTATTCCTTTTATCATGTTATTGAAGTCTGCTGCCTCCTCCCTCCCCTTTTGGAGTGAAGTATATAAGCGTGTGGAAGCGTAAACGAGGCAAATCCAGTATTTACTGACTGTCCCTCCCATGCTGTCCTATGCTTCTGTCTCTTATTTCTCTTATGTATCTGTTCATTTTGCTTAATTCTAACCCTCATGCCCCTACCCTGGAACGTACGAACCCGCTGTGGCAGGACCGCAGCAGAAGTCACCCCAAAAGGTGGCTCACAACACTTAACACACTGGGTCTCTTGTGGGTGAATTTTGGAAAGTGTGGGAAGCAGCCAAGGGACTATGCATCTCCCCCGGAAGTGGGTTGCATCCTCTGTCCAGGCAGGAGGCTATGTGGAAGAGGAGAACCTTCAGAACACAGTCCCTAACTCCCCCCCCCTCACCTGCCTCTGTTAGGCAGCTAGCAGGTGTTCCTCCCACTCCTGCCTCTCTGGATCTTCCCCTGACCCAGAAACTGAATGGTCCCCATGTTCTCCTAGTGCCATGCAGAAGCCCTCATTCAGAATGGGAAGACTTTTCCTTTCCTCATAATTAAAGAGTTTCTTTCTTCGACTTTGTTAGACACTAACCAACCTCCCCATAGGCTCCTGTGCAGAAGAATATAGAATAGGCAGCCCCAGCTGGCCAGTGCCAATTCGAAACCCTTGCCCATCTTTCCACTTTTGTGCACATGCTTAAATTAGGGAGAGCCTCAGAGGACATGTTCAGGAGGGAGGATAACGGAGGCACCTGCAAAGGGAAGGGAGACAATGGAGCCTGTAGAGGAGGAACCCTTGCAGAACCCTGCAAGACATCACATTTTCAGAGATTTCCTGTCCACCTCTACCCCTTTATACCTAGGAGTTTCATTTACTGCCAACCAAAACACTGATGATGCCCTATAGACATCTGACACCACTGCAAGTACTTGCATGAGCCTATGAGAAACATAGAGAAGTGAGCCTGAGTGTGTGTGAGTACCCCTGCCCCACCCCTAAAAGGAGTAGTTACATTGCTCTGGTTCATTACAGCTATTAAAAGTAAGGTCACACAACACTCAACAACTAAATAAAACTTGAAAACACAGATCAAATTGGCTCTTTAGCCATGTGGTGTGTGTGTGTGTGTGTGTGTGTGTGTGTGTGCACATGTATATGTGTGCATACAGAGGTACGCTCACCTGTGTGTACACACATGGAGGCCAGAAGTGGATACCAGATCTCTCCTCTATTTATCCATGTAAACGTTTAGGCAGGGTCTCCCACTGAACCTGGAGCTTACTATGTTTGCTAGAATAACTGGCCGGTGCGGCACAGGAATTGAACCCCAGCACTGGACTCACAGATGCCTGCAGCCATACCCTGCTTTAATGTGGATGCTGAATATCCAGACTCAGGTCCTCATGCTTTTTCATCAGGCATTTTATCTACCCCAGCAGCTGATGCTCCTGCTTTTGAAGTGATTGGATACTCTGTCTGCTTAACCTTGTTTGACACGCAATGAATAAACACATCTTCAGTCTGCTGGTCTCACCAAAATCTAGAAGCGAGCGCAGCATTCTACCGTGGGCTCTGACATCTTGCTACAGCACAGGGAGGTGTGGCCAGGGTTTCCTCTCCACCTAGTCTTATTTCAGACCCTGTTGGAGATGGTTCCTGCTGCCTGCTCTTGGGAGTCAGTGAAGTAAGAGAGAGAAGTGTAAACTGAGTCTGGCACTTAGCCTGTAATCTCAGCACTCCAGAGACTGAGGTGAGAGAATTGGGTTTGTAGCCAGACTGAGCCACACAGAGACCTTGTCTCAAGCAAACAAACGGGCGTGGCCATTCCCCTTCTTAAAGATGGAAATGAGAAAGATTCTAAAGTGGTGTGTTTTAGGCTGCTTCTGTTTCTAGAGCAAAACATCTGAGGCTGGATACTTTACAAAGAAAGGTGTTTTATTGAAGTTCACAGTCATTAGAGCCTGAAAGCCCCTCTGGATAGCTCTATCAACCCCTCTCAGCTAAGGCCCTGAGCAAGACCACATGTGGCAGATGGTACCTTGATGGGAGTGCACATGAGAGACAAGACACCCGAGAGACTTGGGAAGGCTCCCTCTCTGTCCCAGCCCTCTGAGGGAACTGATGGCAGTCCCTTGAGAATCATATTAATCCCTTTTGAGGGGGCACCTCACAAAGCTCCACCTCTTAAAGGTCCCACTACCTCAACACCTCCACACTGGAGACCAAGCTTCCAGCAGGGAACATCCCAATACCCAAACTATATCCAAACCACTGCAGACTGTCCAGCTCAAACGACCAACCTAAATCAGCATTTCCCAACTGTTTAAAAAAAAATTGTCTGCACCAATACAGTCCAGCAGGTGGGAAGCCCTGGGTTCAGCCTCCAACATGCAAAAAAATACAGCAGAACCTCTGATCACCTCGCCGCCGGCTGCTCTCTTTGCACAGGTTCAGATTGCTGCCTTCTGTGTTGAATTCACATTCTTTGGTGCTCAGCAGACGCAGCCCCAAACATTCTGGCCAGAGTATACTTCTAATAGATCTCGTCGCTTCTTTTTGTGGACCCAGTTTGGATACCCAGGCTCCAGAACCACAGCTCCATTGCCAACCCAACTTTGGTGGCCGGTACCAGGAATGCCTGGGGTTCTGGAACCTTCCCTTCCCATGGGCAAGTTTTGCCCAGGTTATCTTAAAGCCTGAAACAGGAAATACATTAGGGAATTAACAATAGTACCTCTGGGTGGAGGAACATTTAAGGACTTATTTTCTACTTTAAACATTCCTGTGTATTTCCCAATGGACCTATGTTGCTTTTGTTAACTTTTTTTTCTGAATTAAAAAAAGAAAGAAGCCAGCAAGGCTGAGGCAACCCCACTTCCTCTTTTTCATTGTTATTTTGCATCCTTCTGCCCCAGAAACTCTAGCCCCGGAAACTTTCCAGTCAGCGCTCCTGATGTGGCCTCCAGCCACCTTCCTGAAGACAAGGCTGCAAACCTGTTTGGTCTCTTCTAATAACCTGCAGGAACTCTGAGGCACATGCCCTCCAGCACTCAGCAGCACACAAAGCTGTTTTCATAGGCTACTTTGGTTTCCATGTTAAGCATTTGCAATAACAATGGCATTTATGGAGTTGAGCTTTCCTTTGTGTGCAATATCTATCTGTGCAGATGCCCAAATTCAGGGTGCTTGAGCCTTTGTGTCAAAGGGTGGAGTTTTTGCACCACAGAACCTACACACATCCTTTTTAATACTTTAAATCACCTGTAGGTAACTTGTAAATAGCCCAAAGTAAATGGAGAAAAAATGACAAAAGTCTATACAGTGTCTAAAGTGTGTGCACGTGCATGCATGTGTGCACACACACACACTTAAATGTGCTTGTATATGTGAGCAGGTGCTCTCGCATGCTTGGAGGCCAGGGGTCAGTCATGAGTCAATCTCAGAAACCCTACACCTTATCTTTTGAGGCAGGGTCTCTCTCACTGGCCTGGAAGGCATGATGATCAGCTAGGCTCTGAGCCCCAGGGATCTGCCTGTCTGCTTGCCTAGCCCTGGCATTACAAGCGTGTGCTACCGTGCCTAGCTTTTTATATAGGTACAGGAAATTGAATTCAGGTCCTCATGCTTGCACAGAAAGCATTTTACTGGCTGAACTATTTACCCAACACCAAGTAAATACACAGTTTAAAAACATATGCATCTTTTCCCTGTCTTTGATTGTAGTCCATGGATGTGGAAGGCTGGCAGCATTTACCTTGTGTCCAAATCTCTGTAAACATTTGGAAGTGTTCATGCTTAATCTTTTTTTTTTCTGTTTTGAAATTTCATTATTATTATTGTGCATGTGTGCATACATGATTAGGAGGGGGCACATGAACCCTGATGTAAGAGTTACTTCTTTCCAACTTTACTGGGGTCAAACTCAGGCTGTCAGCCTTGAGTGGCAGGTGCTTAATCTGCTTATTATCTCACTGGTCCCTTAATATTTAATCTCATTTAATCTCCATGTGACTCCAGGAACTGGGTATTATCATCATATATATTTTATAGGTGAGCAAGCTGAGCACAGGGTGGCAGAGAAACTTGCCCAACATCACACAGCCATTGAATTTGAATCTAGGCAATCTGCCCACAGATTCTGTGTGGAAAACGTGGGGAAAGCCATTTTCATTGTGGCTGCTGTCGCTGCTGGTACATTAGGGACAAAGGTAGGGAAAAGACAAGGAGAACCATAAATCTTTCGAAAGCCAAACAGTACCAGGGAGCCAGTAGCCAGTAGTCTAGGCAAGTGGAGCAGAACTGCTCATTCACAGAGGCGAGGAGCTTACAGAATCTCCTCAGCCCCACTCCGGTTCCCCAGCAATCATTAGAAATGAGGCACTGGAGGAAAGTTAATTCTCAGAGCCCAGGGGGAGCAGGAAGCCCAGACTGCTCACATGCCTGGCACCCATCACAGCAGGGTGGGAGCCCATCCATTTGCTTGTAGACAACTGAAATAAACAAATCAACCAATCCTCCATTTGGCGACTGTTTCTTGTTGTTGCTCTGTCTGTGGGAGATAGCTGATACCTGTGGCTATTGGAAGAAAACCTGAGCACTGGGATCCTGATTAAGAGGTTGGTGGGAAAACGGTCTAGGCACCTTAGAATTGCCCCCAGGAAGGTCTGTGTGTGCAGCCTCCCAGCTTTGTCCAGGCTGCTGTCCCTGGTGACTGTAGGCAGCTTGGCTGGAATTCCCATCTCTGGCCTCCCATTCAGCCTAGGGAAGACTCTGTAACTCTCAGAACACTGTTTACAGTGAAGACTGAGGATAGGACGCCCCACCAGTAGGTAGTCTAGGGGCAGGTCCAGAGCCTTAGCTAACTAGAGAAGATGGTGAGGAGAGCCTGGAAAGCCCCTCCGCTTTTCCAAGTAAGCCACTGGGCCTTTGTGAGGATCCTGTTGGAGCAACAGTGGCTGACACTATGCGGAGGTTACCTCAGAGTGGGGGTGGGGATGGGGGGCAAAAGGCTTCTTTAAACCCCTGGATAAATGTCCCCTGAAGGGGGGCATTTAGTCTTGATGCTAGGCTCCTCAGGCCCATGTCCTGAAGCTACTTAGGGAAAAACAGAAAACCCATCCTGCCAAGATATATATATATATACACACACACAGAGACATATATACATATATATATATGAATTTATGTATGTGTATGCATTTGAAACTCTTCAATTTTTTACAGAATTTTCCTTTTTAAAAAATATCCCCAAGTTTATCCTTGGCAAGAATTTGGTAAGAACTTAAAAAACAATCTCTAAAAGAAAAAACATCGTTCAAGAGTCGCCTGTCTGCCTGCCTGTTGTCCGGCTATCCAATTTTCTATCTAATCCTCATAGTATCTGCCATTACCTCCTGCACACGTGCTGAAGCACGACCTTTCCCACTGCAGAAGGGAAACAAGCTAGCGTCAGCTTGGGAAGGGCTGTGTGACTTAGATTCAAAAGCTCTTCGCCTGGGGAGTAGCCGTACTAAGTGCCTAATACAAGTGGTTCTTGGGTGGGTGAGAGGCTATGTGCTGGCCTTGCACCAAGGGCTCAGGACGACTTGTGGTCTCAGCCCCTCCAAGGAGGTTCTCAGTGGTCTAGAACCCGACACACCAGCATCAACAAGGAAAAGACAATTCTCAGGACTCATCCCACACACCCAGGAGCAGATGCCTGGCCAGCTGTGAGTTAACTGATGCTGGGACAATCTGAGAACCAGCAGCTCATCACAGAGCAGAGCGCATGCACAGGGCAGTGTGTGCACAGGGCAGTGCATACACAAAACACATCTGACTAGCCTTTCTTTCTTTCTTTCTTTCTTTCTTTCTTTCTTTCTTTCTTTCTTTC
>LOEQ01002298.1:244448-255494 GCA_001685075.1 Bramus lutescens | reverse complement strand
AGAGAGAGAGAGAGAGAGAGAGAGAGAGAGAGAGCAGTCTGGCAAGGCCCTTTTAAAAGGGAAGGTGCTCTCAGTGGCTGCAGCTGAGGACATTCTGTCAGGACCCAAAGGGCAGGCCGTTACAGATGCCTGAATACTAAAAGATAGGGTCATCCTTATTTGGGAACTATAGAGTGAGCCAAAATATCAAAATAGTACATGATTTCTAAGAATTATGCATAATTTTCACATGTCACTTTAAGAAATCAAAATCCCCCAAGGCCAGACCTGTGTCTAAAATCAGCAGTGCCACTGGCACCCCTGTAGGCCACATCTCAGTGGTCCTCAGGTCAGGACAGGGTTGGTCCCAGTCAGGTCTGCAGGAGGGGTACAGCGGGACTAGAGTGGACCTGTCTGCAGGTGCGCTCCAAACCAACAGTAGGAGAGATGCGGTCCTCACCCAGCTGGACCGGAGAAAGAGAATGTTCTATGCAGTACATGGTGGAGGCAGGTTTCGAACACCTCCAAGCTAGATTCCCCAGGCTGGAGCCACACGGTGAGCTGGCAGCTGCGAGCATAGTCAGATCCTCGTGTGAGCCTTAGGTCGATACACCGCAGTGCGGTATCGTCTTGAACAACGAAAACACAGATGCAGCCTTTCTGTTGTTACACTCTCTAGAATGTGTATTGATGATGCTAATTGCCTTCAGCCATGGCCTGTGGTACTGAGATTTCTTTTATCGTTTATTAAAAAATGAAACTTAAGGATAAAACCTGAGATAGCCACAAGCTACACCACCACATGGCTACCATCCTCTTTCCCTTCTTCTTCCCAGGGGCCTCTCTTTCCCTTCTCCAGGGAACTCCATGATCCATTCTGACCAGCTTCATGTGAACCCCCTCCTCTCAGACACTATGTAACACTATGGCCCTGGGATCACATATATCCTAGGACAGTTAGGAACACACCCGGACACTTTTGTAGATAGCGACGTCATGTTTGAACGCTAGAGGTTATATACACCGTGGAATGAAGTCCATTTCAAGTTTTTCTCTGCTTCATGCATAGGAAAATGTTTCCACAAAAGGGCAAGGCAAGAGTTCAAGATGCTGGCATTTTCACACATACTGCCTCCTCATTTTATGTATGGTTTTCCTATTTTGCACTATTACAGTCCTATGTCTCCTGCTTAAACTCTTTCTATAGCAGTTTCTCTTCTACAAGGAGAAATGGCAGTAAAGACGAGATAGCAAGCACTGTGTAGACCTGGCTGTCCTCGCCACCCAGCAGTATTCCTGTGGGGACACTGCTGTCCCCAGGTCCAGTGCAGGGGAAAGGGGCACTTCCTGTCCAGGTTCTTTCTTGGACTTTAATTAGCAGTCAAGGTGTAACTTGCATCGCTTTAAGTCCCGCAGACATGACAGGCGAATTTCACATCTCCTTGAACTGAATGTTTAACTTTCGCAAAGCTGAGCCTGCGGTGTTGCCCTCTCCTTCCCAGCTCTGTAGCTGGAAACAACACCACTGTCGCTGGCTCCATCATCAGCAAGCTCAGCTACAAGGTGCCAGTGTCACGTGGGCATTAGAAGTAAGAGCGCATAGTCAGAGTAAGACTCCTGCTCAACTCTGGAGGTCATTTAAATCCTTGCCCCCGTGGAAAGATTTCATTCTTTTTATTAACAGTTGCTTTATTTTCTGTTTTATTGCGCCAACAAATATTAACGGAGCGCGTGCTATTTGCTCTGTGAGGATCTGGTTGTGGGGGTGCATGAGTGTAAGAACGGAGCTATGTTGGGGCTTGTGTCTGTGGGGGGATTGTTATGAACAAGAAGCAGAGGAATATAAATATTTAATGAAGATTTGGGACTAAAACAGGTTCTAGGATAATTGTGTGGTCAGGAATGGTCCTCATAAGGTAATGCTGGTCCAGAGAGATGTGAGTACAGGAATAATACCCATTCCTGCCATCAGGGACAGTGCGTCAAACCATGCCACAGGCGGCCCACCCAGAAGCACACAGGACAGTACTAGACTGAGCCAGACTGGGGCTTTGAACCCTGTCTCTACCCCAGGAGCAGGCTCCCTGACCCCTATAAGTTTTTTGTGTCTCTTCATCTCCATGTTGGTGGCATATGAATAGTAATGGTTCCTAGCTCACAGGGAAGGTAGGAAGCTTGAAAGAGCTAATGTATATAGTTCATTGATGCCTGTCACATGATCAGCACCACACAGGGCACTCATCATTACTAGAATTAAAAGGGCTGAATAGGAACAGCCATGTCTATTATTCACAACAGCCAAAAATGTGGAAAGAATCTAAAAGTCTATCAGAGGATAGTGGTAGAAGTACAACGGAGTATGACTTGACCTTTAAAACGTAGGAAATCTAGCACATTCCTCAGCATGGATGAACTTTGAGTCTATTGTGATGAACAATATGAGCCAGTTTCAAAACAGCAGATGCTGGGCGATTCCATTTGTGGGAGGCACCCAGAGTTGTCAAGGCTGCCTGGACCTGGGAGAGTGAGAGTTGCTCAAGCAGCCCAGCCTTTCAGTTTTATGAGACCAGAGAGTCCTGGCGATGTCAGCATGAATGCCTGGGGATTCATGAACGTGCTCACAATGGCCAAGAAAGAACAGTGCGTTTTATGCTATATTTTACCATGACATGTTTTAAAAGTGTTGAGTGCAAGTTACGATTGGGCTAAACACAGAGAGGTTGCAGCGTCTGTGCAGCAGGGGTGGTTGTTGGGGGGGGTGGATCCTACTCACCCGCAAGATTTCCCATGTAGACCTGGTTACGCAGAATCAGTGTACTATAGGGAGCTCAACCCACAGCTTGCTGATATCCACAGAAACCCTGGGCACCATTTAAGACCCCTTTCTACCTCGCTCTTTCCTGTGTTCCTCAGGGTCCTCAGACAGAATTTGTGCCAAAGTGGGGGCCACCTGGGAGAAGCATGCCATGGAAGTCACACATGTCCCAGTATGAGGGCAGACCAAGAGACACCTGCTTTAGTTGCCACTCACACCAGCTAGGATGAGTTCTACTGCCCAGTTCCTGAAATGAAATACCTGATGCTTAAATGGAAACTTCATATAGGCAAATTGCAGGTAAAATGTTACAATAGTTGGCTGGGCCTTTGATGAGAAGGATATTAGTAAAATCAGTTTTTCTGGATTTCTGTCTTGGGATTCATAAACCTGGGGAAATTTTTAAATAACAAGGAGAGAAGTGCAGAGCACCCACTCCCACAAGGAGCAGACACGGGAAACTACAGATAACACCAAAACCTATTTTTATTCCAATATGCATGCATCTGTGGCTAAGTTTAGTTCACAAAGAACAGAAAGGGACAAACAACAATGGGGAATAATAAAATACAACCATAGTTATTTTCTTATAATAACAAGAGCCCTGTAAGCATGGGTTGTCCTTCAAAATAGCTCCTTACACACACCTTCGAGTGCTGGTGTGAGAGGATGTGTTAGCTGTGAGATGAGTGAAGTGGTCACATGACACAGGCAGTGTGGCAGTGCCCAGATACTGGGTACCACTTGAAAATGAGCACCACAATGCCCATACAGTCACTGCCACAACCCAGACTGAGTGACATACACAATACAGATGCCAGGCAGAGAAGGCTTCTTTAAGGTGTGAAGTGGGACAGCATAGGATTTAATCACAGTATTCAAGAGGGAGTTGCCATTTAAAACTTATTAGTTCTGGAACTTTCTATGTAATATTTTCAGAGTGAAGATGACCAAGGATAAGCAGATAGTCTATACTTAATAGTCATGATCTTATCTAGAAAAATAATGCTACCATCGTTGTCTTAAGACAGAAAACATGGCGTAATAAAATGAACATGCACACGGGTTCAGCTTGAGAGATTGGATCAAGAGCTCAGGAGCTGTTGTACATCAGTGTTAGGGCTTCTTGTAAACAGAAACACTCAAGGAGTATATAAAGGGGAAGGAGCCAGCCACAGATACCAAAAGAGTCACGAAAAACATAGGTGGACATGGTGGCACATACAAGCCATCCCAGCACTTGGGAGGCAGAGGCAGGATGATCAGTAATTCCAGGCCAGCCTAGGCCAGAGCCTGTCACAAACAAATAAACACATAGAGAGTCAGGAGAGTCAGCAGGGGAGTGACCCAAGAGAGCAGGCTCCAGGAATACTGCACATGAAGATGCTGAAGCTGAGAGAGAAAGGCATCTCACACTGGCCCAGGAGGCCATTGGGGAGACTCTATATATCTTTCTTTTCTTCTTACTCTGTGACATGCTGTGTGGCTGTGTGGCTGTGTGGCTGGCCCCCAGCATCCTCCTCTCCTTCTCCTTTTCTTGCTCCTCCCTCCTCTCTCCTAGATTCCTCCTTCTGCTTAATCTCTCTGTATACCAGCCCCATCTATTACTCTCTCCTTCCTAGCTTCTGACTGTTCGGCTCTTGATTAGGCCAATCGGGTGTTTTAGGCAGGCAAAGTAACACAGCTTTACAGAATTAAGCAAATGCAACATAAAAGAATGCCACACAGCTTTGCATCATTAAACAAATGTTCCACAGCTTAAACAAATGTAGTACATCTTCCACCAATATGCCACAGTGTCCCACAAACTGGATGATGTATAAGGAAAGGCTTGTTGGTTCAAAGCTCTGACCCATGGTCAAGGAGCTGATACAGTGATGGGCCTTGTGTTGGTGGGCCCCAGGAAGCCCCCGTAGCACCACGGCAGGGACTATGTAAATACCTGTCCACTTCTGGTCTACAAATCCACTCACGAGACAATCCATGAGCCCCTAATCATCCACCCATCATCGAATAACTCCACTTGGGTCTTAAAGACTCACTTCTGGTGGTGGAGATTAAATTTTAACATGTCAGAGAAGACAAACCATGGTTCAACCCCAGTGGAGATGAAGGGGCAGTCTGCAGTGGCTGAATCTTCATAGCCAGTGTCCACCCTGACATTAGCACACACCAGGGGAGCAACCACTGGGGTATCCAGTATCCAGCAACACTAATCCAGACTTAACTTCACCTCATGTGCTCAGTTTCATATACACCCTTGTTTTTCCATTTGCCTTTCACAACAGCACGTTGGGTTTACTCAGACAGGAGGACTGGAAAGATTGTTTGGTAAATAGTGGCTCTGGAAGATGAACACCTGGAAAGAGACAACAACTTGAACAACAATCTGGGGAATTTTTCCAGAATAAAATGGGGGTTGGTGAATGGCTCATGGTAGATTTGCCCAGAATGTGGGAGGCCATAGTCTCAATCCTCAGCACCAGCAAACAAAACTGAATTTGCATCAGCCATTCTAGATGTTACTGTTTTGCTTTTCTATAGTTAGTTACAGCCATTTCCTACGCATCTCAAAATATGACTGTTGGACAGAGAACAACTTTGTTTTCCTCTCACGGTTGCGTCGTAAGTATGCACACTTATGTTCTGTGAAGAAAGAGAGAGGGCACAAGGATGGACTTTCCGGTTAGCACATAATACATGTTTCGCTATGCAGAGAGACCCAGCACTAACTTGCCGTGACGGGCTATCAGGTCTGTTTCTTTAAGTGTGAGATCTACAAGAGCGCTGGCGGTGGCTGTCTTAAAGTACACCAGGAGAGAATTCCCTTACTCGTAAATTCTTTAAAGCCTTGCAGTGCCAAAACTTATATTAATACAAACACAGAGCATCCAGGCATGTAGGCAGAAAGCCATGTGAGTAGCAACACTGTGGCCCTCCTCTTCTCTAAACACCATTGCAGACAGAGCAACAACAATGCCAGCAAAGGACATCACCCCTGATCAGACACAGCACAGAGCAGTCTGTGGACATGCAGCTATTCCCCCCATGGACACGGCTGGTGGCAGCAGGCTGAGCCATTGATGTTGCTCATCTCTGAGTGCCTGTTTCCCTAGCTCTACCTAAGAGTGGATGATGGACAGGCGGATAGGTAGGTGATTGGATGAGCTGGTAGATGGCTTGGGGAGAGGAATGGAGTTTCTCGGTCATCTTGATCTCAATGAATCTCTGACCAGAGTATGGTTTCCAGTCTTTCTGCAGGTTTGGTCTATGGTGCGGTATGTTGTTAGGGGTGGAAAGTGTGCAACCGGGTTAACATGGATGCCCAATCAGTTGCTTTCCCTTGACACAGTGACTGACATGACGCAGAGAGATGCTGGGTACAAGCAGTAGAGAGTTTGAGGTAGCATCAGGCTTTGCTGTTTTAAATGAAGGCCTTGTGCAGAGGGGTTGTAGTGCTTGAGTTAGCACAGAGAGCTCCTGTGTGGCTTGTGGGTCCCCTATGGTTAATATCTTCACTCCCGTGTGGGGCATTTACCACAGTTCTGAAGCTAGGCTTAGCACACTGCTATGAATTGAACTTCCAACTGGTCAGATGATGCTCATGGGCTTCCCATGCTTCCCAAGGCAGTGTAGAGAAGTGCTGGTTAAACGCTCCATGGACTTTCAACTCTTGGCCTGGTCTGGTCTTCTCATAATAGCTCAGAAAAGGATATCCCAGAGGTGAAGTGGTCCTGTCATGCTGGTCCGCTGGAGCCTCGCAATATCACTGGTACAGTTCATTCTCATCACTGGCTATGGTGGTGCTCAGTGTGTATGGAGTGTGCATCAATACCTCCTGGATTGCTGGTTTACGGACTATGGAAAATGATTTCTCACAGTTCGGAGGCTTGAGGTCTAAGATCAAGATGCAAGTGTGGTAGCTGATGATCCACTTTCTGGGTTAGCTTCCCTGTTGTTCTGCTTTGTTTAAAAGGGTGGAGCAAAATCAAGAAGGAGATGGCCTTTCTATCCCTGCATGGGAGGAGTCCTGGGCATGGAAGCACAGGCAGTGGACTTGAGTGGTAGCCAAGGTTCAGTTCAGGGGAGGAAGCCAAGTGCTTGGTGAGGATGTAGGAATGCCTGCTTTTCCTGAGACAACGGCTCCAGTGGGCTCAGGGAAGCATCTTGGAAGGTGCCACTGTGGCACTGGGGACAGGAGAATACTTTCAGTGTTTTCCCTGTGGTTTTAGGGGTCTGGCAGGGGGTCTCCAGTGTGAAAAAGGGCTCAGGGGATGACCTACTCGAGAGTAAGTGTTGAGAGAAGCAGACACATAAGGGAATGACGCGGGCCTGGGCTACCACCGTCAGGAGAATGGTTCAGTAGGTATGACGTTTAAGCAAAACACTGAGCAGAGTGGAGAAAGCCTTGTGTTGGGGCTGGAGGGCAGCCCTCCTGTCAATCAGAATGGAGGCGCTGGAACACCATGCATGAGGCAGGCGGGAGAAAGGAAGCCGGAAGAAGCAGAAGCCCTGACCCGGCTTGTGGCCTTTGTGTTGAGCACAGTGCAAGGCCAATGTCTTGTTGAGGGTGGCCTTAAAGCCTAGGCAGACTTGCCCTGGTGTGCTGGGACAGCCCAAGCCTGCCAGCAGCATTCAGTCCACCCCTGCCTAGGGAGACACAGGTTCCCCAGTTCTCTAGGAGGCAGTGTTGTGTCAAGATCAGTGATTTTCTAAGGGTGAGTTGGCAGGAGTCTCTGACTGTGGGTTTGGCTTCTAATATCCATTAGCATCTCAAAAGCAGAAGTGTTCCTGGGTTGGATGTGGTGTCAGCAATGGGCAACCTCTGCTTGATGGGCTCTCCAGGCCAGGTGTCCACTTTCTATCTGCGGCAAAGAGGCCCTAGCCCCTCTGAAAAGTGCATCCAAGTGAGGGTAGACTGTGGGGGTGTGGGTTGTTACCCCTGATGCAGTGAAAGGCCTTCCTGTTCAAGACTGCTGCCACATAGACCCCAAGGAAGGCATAGAAAGTGTGTCCCTCATCTCTGCTTGGTCCCAGAAACTCCATCCAGGCCTTCCAGGTTCAGCGCTGAGAGGGAATCAGGAAGGCCAGGCACCGCTGAAGGTAGAACTGCAAGCTGAGCCAGAACAGAACCCACCAGAAGCTCACAGTCAATATCAGCTTCCAGAGCATCTTTCTGGCTAAGCCAAAGTTTAGATATTCTGATTACTTTCTTAATCTTGAAAAGGAACCATGGGGAATGGATGATGACGGATGCAGGCATAAAGCCAGGGTGCACGCACACACACACACACACACACACACACACACACTCAACCTCTGTGGAGTGCAAGGGTGCTAAGGTTTGAATGTGAATTGTGCCCAGCAGGCTCATCTATGCCCACACGTGGTCCCCGATGGACAGCGGTTTGAGGAGGCTGTGGATCACTTTGGACATGGACCCTAGCTAGCAAAGGTAGGGATATGGTGGCTGCATTTACTGATCTCAGTTTGGCCTGCATTCTACCTGAACTTTCTTTGTTTCTTGACCAGCTTGCTGAGATGTAAATATGCTAACTAATGGTCCACGAAGCCACTCCCACTACCACAACCAATGTACCATGCTTCCTCCACTGTGAAACTGCAAACTAAAGTTAGTCCTTCCTGGGGCCCGGGAAGGAGGAGGACCAAAGTTCAGATCCTTAGAGCCCACTTAAAATGCCTGAGTAGGCATGTCAGCCTGCCTGTGACCCCAGCCTGGGAAAAGGGAGTCAAGATCCCCATAGCAAGTGAGGCTAGCCGTCTCTATGAGATTTTGGGTTGATTAGCAGAGCCTTATATCAAGGAATAAGATGTCAGAGCAATCAAAAATGATTCCTGACCTCAGCCTCAGGAGCCACATTTGTGTTCATGCACATCACACACATACACATCTTCCCCATACACGCAAATATGCATATACATGCACATGCACACAAAAGGACAGATGTACACATACACACCCACACATACACATGTATACTGACACACACACATACACATATGCACAGAAACACATGCACACATATGTACTCACACACACATTGGAGAAAGGAAAAAAAGAGAGTTTTTTTTTCCTTAAGTTACTCAGTTGGGTAATTAGCACATAGGGTCATCAAGCCACTAAGCAAGTCCCTTGTTCCTGGATGTGCATTCCTGGGGGAGCCTGGTATTTCTAAGAATGTGGACAGCTGGAGCTGGGCATGATGTGGGAGGGTCATCTGTCTATGTGTTACTTTCTTTGGTTAATAAAGAGACTGTCTTGGCCTTTTGATAGATCAGCCCTTAGGTGGGTGGAGTAGACAGAACAGAATGCTGGGAGAAAGAAAACAGAGTCAGGCAGACATATGAAGCTCTGACCCAAGATGGACGCAGGTTAGAATCTTCCCGGTAAGCCACTACCTCGCGGTGCTACACACATTAATAGAAATGGGTTAATCAAGATGTGAGAGTTAGCCAAGAAGAGGAGAGATATAATGGGCCAGGCAGTGTTTAAATGAACACAATTTGTATGTTGTTATTTCAGGGTATAAGATAGCTGTGCAGGAGCTGGGTGGGATGAAAAGCAGGCCTGATCTCCCCTATCACTACATGGGCAGGGGCTCTTTTGCGACTCAACATTCTCTGCTTAGCAGATAAGGAAGGTGAACCTCTATGGGAAAGGTGACCAAGCTCAAAGACCTCCAGGAATAGCAGGACTGGCTGGGTGACAGCATCCTTTGAATGCCCAGGCTCCTGGCATGCAGTCATCAGAAGAATCCAGTCCTGTTTCTCTGCCCTTCGCTTTTCTCTACCTGGCATGAATCCCAGCTGCCCACCTCTCCTCAAAATATCCCAGCCACTTCCAGGCCTTCACCTTCTGAGTTCCTGTTCAGTCGACAGGGCCTTCTTAGCATGGGGCTATGAATCTTGAAGCTTTTCACAGAACAACATTCACATGAAGAAGCAGTAATTGTGCATTTGGGCATTAATGATGCATGTCTATAATCCTAGCACTTGAACAGCACAGGTGGGGGGATCCTAAGTTTGAGGCATGCCTGGCTAAATATTGAGATTCTGTCTCAGAAAAACGACAAACAAGGGGGTTAATAAATGAACAAACAAGGAACCATACCGTTCAAAAGATCATCATAAAGCAATCTGTAAAGAAGCCTTACAAATGAGTGTGAAAACCATTACCATCCTCCCTCGGTGGGTTTTGTCTCCCTCCATCCAGTGACATTTTGTTGTTCATGACATCTCTGGAAATCTTCTGGAACTCTTCTAGACAGCATATTAATTGACTCCAAGGTCTGGTGCATACTGTACGTGTTTTACACTGACCACACCCTAGGCCCTGAATAGTCCCTAAGTCAAAACTTCCCAAGTTCAGTCTTGGTTCTGGATAAGACTGTCTAGCTGTGTGACTGCAGGAGAGTGAGCTACCAACCACATTGCAAAGGGAAATTGCTATTCAATGTTCAAAACTGATAGGAGGTGCAAATGAGATGGTTAAAGTGCCCAACATCACACAGAGCAGCCTCAAAAATGCTTTCTGCCTTCCTTGTTTGAACATCATTCTCAGATGCTGCAGTTCAAATCGATGTAGGGCCGGCCAAGGAACACTTTAATGGTTTGTGCGGTGGTCTGAAGGAGAATGGTCCTCATAGGCTCATTTATGTCTTTGAATACTTGGTCTCCAGTTGGTTGAACTGTTTGAGAAGGCTTAGGAGGTATGACCTTGTTGAAGAAGGTGTGTCACTGGGGGTTGGCTCTGAGGTTTCAGATGTCCATGTCAGACCCAGTCTCAACCATTCTCTGCCTTTTGCCTGCAGATCAGGATGCAAGTAAGCTCTCAGTTACTTATACGATGGCTGTGGACTAACCCTCTGAAACTGTAAGCAATTCCCCAATTAAATGCTTTTTTAAAAATAAGTAGCCTTTGTCATGCTGTCTCTTCACAGAATAGTAACTAAGAGAATGTGTTAGGGCTGCCTGAAAAGGTCTGAAAATAAATATGCTATACCGTAAGTTAACCAGTGATCACATGAAAGAAATCATCATTATCATCACCATTGTCATCATCACCATCATCATCACCATAATCACCACCACCATCACCATAGTCACCACCACCATCACCACTATCATCACCACCACNCACCACCACCATCACCATAGTCACCACCACCATCACCACTATCATCACCACCACCATCACCATCACCACTATCATCACCACCACTACCATCATC
>LOEQ01002298.1:206271-223752 GCA_001685075.1 Bramus lutescens | reverse complement strand
CTTCCTTCCTTCCTTCCTTCCTTCCTTCTTTCCTTCCTTCCTTCCTTTCTTTTTGTTCTTCTTTAGACAGACTCTCACTACACAATGCTGTCCGTCCTAGAACTTACTATGTAGGCCAGGCACAGGGATCCTTCTGCCTCTGCCTCCTGCATGGATTAAAGCTGTGCCTACCACACTACACCCAACAAGAAAAATGGTTTATTTTGTCTGTAATCACAAAGGCCAAAAGCCAGGACTGTTCTACAGGGATGACAACATGCTGGGTGGCGCCATGGGAGTGCTTGTTCTCTTATAATAGCGCACTGCTGTGGGAGCCAGCTGGGGCTGTCCAGTGAGAACTGCACCCATCTCTCTGAGAGTGGCAGCACCAATGGTTTCCCAGTAGCTCCACAACTCACAACTCAACAGGTCACACAAGGGACCAAGCTTTCATCAGTCAACCCAAATAAATCCCACCACAGCACATGCTTGAAGCCTGACGTGTGCAAAGCTGTGTTCTTCCCTGGCTGCCTCTCCAGGATCAGAGCCCTGCCCCAGGTCTGCAGGGTTGGCTACCAGCACTGGCCATTTAGTGTCTCAAGTCTGTCTGCTTGGGAGATGTTCTGCCCCATTGATTTTAGTGAAAGGTTAGAGAAAACAGGCTGAAATGATCATTGGAAATGGATCCTGTAGCCGGAAATGCTGCAGACCGGCCCCACATGGTCACATCCTCAGCCTGCTTGTTCCTTCCTTCTCTTGGTGGGGACCATGATGGTGAATGGAAGGCTGCCTTGCTCAGAAAGCTGTGCCCATGAGCACATTCATGGCTGCCCTTCATGCTAAGTTCTAGGGCACAGAACTCAGGACCAAGGCCAACTCTGGTGTCTTAGTTAGGGTTTCTACTGCTATGAAGAGACACCATGACCACAGCAACTCTTATAAAGGAAAACATTTCACTGGGTGGCTCAGTTTCAGTTCAGAGGTTCAGTTCATTGTCATCATGGGGGAGCATGACGGTGTGCAGGCAGATGTGGTGCTGGCTGTATCTTCATCAGAAGGCAACAGGAAGTGAACTGTGATACTGAGCAAAGCTTAAGCATGAGAGACCTCAAAGCCAGCCCCCACAGTGACACACTTCCTTCAACAAAGCCACACCCACTTCAACAAGGCCACACCTCCTAATAGTGCCACTCCCTATGAGCTTATGGTAACCAGTTACATTCAAACTACCACATCTGGAATTTCCTCCTAGTCTCAGTTCTAGGCAAGATCTGAGCAAACGGCAATGTAGAAAAGGCGACAAGGAGATGCTCCCTATAGTTGATGAAATCCAGACAGAGGAAGTAAAGACAGACTGGATATCTTGGGGCTCAAGGCCTCCTACTATGCAAGCATGTTATGTGCACTGGCTGATAAAGGGGAGCCAAACAAGCCGAGGCTCCGGCCACAATTCAGATGTGATGTGCAGAATGTGTGTCTGCAACGGGACGGCCAATCTCAGGCTCTTCTGTCTCTGGATGATGCTGGGCCAGAGTTGAATTGGGGGCCTTCTCAGGAACGACCCTCTCAGTCTTCAATCACGTTGTCCACGCCCACTGGCCTTTCTCTTCCCAGGAAAGCTCTGGGCAGCAGTCAACATTGGTTCAGTACAAGTTGCCGGGTGTGGGGGAATGACCATCAGCTCTTGTCCCTGCAGTGCAGAATCAGAGTTGAAGGTGAACTATCAAGAGACTGTTTTGAGAACTCTGGTGACATCACACACCAGCCTATCCTTGATCCATGGTTTGCAGAGGACAGAGGATGAATGGCCCCTAACTACAGAAAGGCAGATCAGAGCACTATTGCCACGCTGTCTCCTTGTTCGTGTGGTGTAGACAATCCTTTTTCATTGCTTTTGATAAAGGGTGTGTGGGAACTGGGGCAGTGACTACAAAAGTCACCCCCACTTTCCTTCTGGTACTGCTGGGCCACCTTGTCTGAACCATTACCCGCCTGAGCTCCTGCCTCTGAATGTGAACTCTGAATGTGAACGATCACTTAACCAAGAGTCTCATTAGGTGTTGTGGGTGACAGGCAGAAGCCAGGATTCTACCCAGCCTGTCAGTGCTATGCTCCTTGACTGGGAATCCCTGCATCCTCATCAGCTATGAATGAAGTTAGAAGCTGGTAAGCTCCTGCCTGGGTCTCGACCCACACTCCAGCTAGGCTGGGCATATATGGAAGACCCTAACGTACGGCACAGATAAAAGCACAGAACACTGGAGACTACCAACCGTGTACCCTCAGGATCAGGGCACTGCCAAGAGCTACAGCTGCTGCTGTGGCCTGGCATTAGAGAGGGGATTGGACTACCCATGTCCAACCCAGGAAAGGGTCCAGACTCAAACTCCCAACTACAGTGTCTACTACACTGGTTACTAAGTGCCAGTTCTGCAGATGGGAAAGTTGGCCCATCCTAAATTGGGTACCATCTGTGCGACATTTGTCCGGCTTCCCTCACAGAATACCAGGCAGGTGTTTGCACAGGACAGACTAGACAAAAGGTTCTCTCCCAGTCAGACTGTCTCTTGCTGAAGTGACCAGGTACTTGGAATTCCAGTGCAAATGCGCAATGGAGGGAGTGGAGAGCCTCTTGGCAGAACTGAGGAAGGATAGGCTCTTAGTGCAGGGGGCTGGAGCACCCATCTGGTGGCCAGAGCGCCCATCTGGCGGCTGGAGCACCCATCTGGTGGCCTTTCTGACTGTATCTAGCAAATTCGTGCTTTATGGTCCTCCAGAGACCAATTTGTATATAATTGTAAGGATTGTGGTTTGGCTGTTTTTAACTCTGAGAGAGGGAATGAGAGAATAACAGGAAAAATGCCATAGGCACAGATAGCCACAATATTATTTCCAGTTTCTGGGTGTGCATGCACCCCAACAAATTTATCTATGAACCCCAGATTGAGAAACATATATATATGATATACATATATATGTATATATGATATATCATATATATGTATATATCATATACATATATGTATATATTATATACATATATGTATATATGATATATCACATATATGTCATATAGATATATGTTTCTCATGGGAAAGACAAAGACTTATTCAAGATACTTTTTTCAATGAACTATTGAAAATATGCTTAGATGCTTTCTCAGTGACAAACCTAAAACTGACAACAGCTGCTATTTAGTGCCACCTACACAGGGTGGGCATCCACACCGCTAGAAATGAGAAAGCAAAGCCACGCCTGTGGTTTAGGGAGGCGAGAGAAACATTCATGGATGAAGTGGGATTTGTCTATGAACGGACACCATGTGGGAAGGGATGGGCATGGCTGGGCTGTAAAGGTCTCAGCCCTCAGTGTCGCTTTGCCACCTGTGGGCCTCAGGCAAGGAAGACTCAAAATGAACCCGAAACTATCACCACCAAATGAACACCCTGGTTATTCCACATTATAATCAACTTTAAGGAAAAAGTGCATATGCGTGTCTGTCTATGTCTGTGCACGTGCCTGTGCCTCTGAGGGCCTGAGGGAACCAGAAGGGGGCACCAGGTCACTTGGAGACAGAGTTGTAAGCAGTTGTGAGCCGCCGTGCAGGTTCTGGGAACCAAACTCAACTCCTCTGCAAGAGCAGCCAGTGTTCTTAATTGCTGAGCCATCTCTCCAGCCCCTTCAAAGGCCTTAAGAAATTCTGTTTACGAAGGGGCTCAACGCCATCGTTATCTAAAAGACGGCTTAAGTGCACCTCCCTTCCCGCTTACAGAGCTGACGGAGACCAGATTTTCTTCATCAGCTTCCACCAAGACAACATATATCAACAGATTCCAATTAAGCCTCCAGCAGACAGAAGACTCAGCTGTCTTCCATTCCAGCCGGCACAGAAAGGAACTGCGGGATTCCAAAGCAGCGCCCTTCTTATGCAATCCCTTTGGCTCTGGAAAATGTAGTTATTTTTATAAAGGTATGCAAGCTGTATAATGGGATTATTGTTGTTTTTTCGAAGGAATTAGCAAGAACTCATAAAGTCTTCCAGTTACACCATCTAATGCTGTAAATATTAGACCTAGATGTCACCAAGCAGAAGCTCCTCAGAGCCTCGTTTCTCAACAGTCGGGGTCCCGGCCGTGGCTCCTAGTCACTAAGGGCATGCTGATGAAGCCCTCTCCCCTCCTCTTGCTTTGGCATGGTATCCAGTTTAAAGCCTGCATTTCTACATCACATTGTCTCGAGAGTCCCAAAGACTGCTGGCTTGCCCTGTGGCCTTTAGGAGCGCCCGTCATTCTGCCCACTGTGCTCTGGCCACAGTTCGAGCTGGTGGGTTGGCTGGCGATTTACTCAGGAAGTAAACAGTTGCCGGTGAAGGACAGCAAAGGAAGGGTTGTCTCACACTTTGGTTATGAATGTGCTTTGGCCACATGACTATTGACATTTACCCCACACACACACCCAGCACACTCCCTAATGGAAAGGAAGTTTCTGTGACAGGCCAAGGTGGTGGCCACATTTGGCATCCTCCAAATACCAGCACTATGGAGGCGCTGGTGCTACACACCTCTCGGCTCTGCTATCTTTATTGTTTGTCTGTTTATTATTTTTACTGCTTTTGGCTTTCATTTTTATCAGATTTTATTAAGCCTGTATTCTGAGCAGTTTCATTCCTCTGGTGGTGTCAAACAGTTCGGTGGTTATTTGGAGGTTATTCTGATCATGAATTTTTCAGGCTCTAAAAATTCTAGTACCTTAGTTTTCATAGTTTTGTGGTGCTGGGGATGGGACCCAGGGCCTTGCCAAATACGGACTACATACATATGCCTCACTTCCAGCCGGGAAGCTTCTTGCTCCGTGTTGCTATAAAAAGACAAGAGGAAAACCTTCCCCACGCTCAGTCATCCTGTGAATGGTCATAAAAGGACTACTCCCACCCCAACCAAAATTTACCCCCGCCCGGTTCCTCACCAGACACGTGAAGATCTGGACGATTCCCGAAGCTTCCACTTCCTCTTACGTGCCTGGTTTGCTAGGAAACAGCTCCTGAGCACAGCTGTGGAACCAAGTCCTGATTGTGGGGGCGGAGGCAACAGTGACCCCCAAGGAACAGCTCACCTGCAGGGACAGATCGCCTGTACGCAGTGGGAAGGAAAACCCTCGGACCTGAGGGCCAACCCGAAGGTGTGGCGCTTATAGAAAACAGTTTTTTAAATCAGCCGAGGGTTCTGCAAGCAGGGAGGTCCCCAGGGATGGGTCACCACTATGTACATCTTGAACGCCGCCCACTCCTCTCTTCGATCCCCTTGCTTCTCTCTTTGGGCACACCGTATATTTTGTTTACCTCAGTGGTTCGTTAATTTTCTAGGCTAGATTATTGAAGTAATTTACCCCTAAGTTTTAGTACGAAAATACGTATACATTTCGTTTAAGGTTAAACAGCGCCCTCTTGTGGCCTCTGTAGGAAATTAGGTTTGTGGGTCTGGAGAGCTATGAAGCCAAGCTGAATTTATTTTCTGAACTTAAATTTGAAGTGGTCCTTAAGCAACTTCAGTTTTGAGATTTTAGATCAATCGCCACTAGTGGAAAGTTTTATTTAAAATAAATATCTTATTTTCATGCCGAGAATAAATAAAAGTTGTTTCAATATTTAGTTCAACATTTTCCATCTCATAATTTCAAATGTGCTTATAAATACTGACATGTTACTTAAGCATTATGAAATATTTTATTAGGTTCAAGTAAAAATAAAACAAGATCTTGTCTCAAAAAACAGAAACAACAAATTATAAATAAATATACAAGGTTAATTCTCTTAGAAGTGAATTTACAGAACAAAACAAAACAGAAAAACACATACAGCATGAACAAGTTGTAACCGGTTCCATTTTCAGTATCCATCATAGTCTGCTATAAAAAACATGGATGTTCCCTGTTATAATTAAGTATTCAGGGGCCATCGAGATGGCTCAGCAATTAAGGAGCTTGCTGCCAAGTCTGACAGCGTGAGTTCAATCCCCGGGGGCTCACGTGATGGAAGGGGAGCATTAACTCCCACAGGCTGACCTCTGCTCTCCATCCCTGGACTGTATACAATGCAGACTGGCTATGGGTGCCTAAATGCCATAGTGGTTTTTTTGTTTCTTTGTTTGTTTTTACAAATACAAAGAATTTACATTGTTTGGTGAAATGTGCCATCGAGGGACTGGGGAGATGGCAGTTAGTAAAATACGGACTGCATAACCATAAGGCCTGAATTCAGATCCACAGCATACCATGTAAAAGTCATAAAAGCCGGATGTGGCAACGTTGGCCTATAACACTAGAGCTAGGGAGATGAAGCAGGAGGCTCCCTGGAGCTCACTGACTAGTCAGTCTAGTCAAATCAGCAAGCTTCCAATTCACTGAGAGTTCCTGGCTCAAAAAATAAGGAGGAGAGTAATTAAGAAAGATGTACAAGTCAGCTGAGCCATGGTGGCATGCGCCTTTAATCCCTGTACTTGAGAGCCAAGTAGGCAGATCTCTTAGTTTGAAGCCAGCCAAAAACCAATACATACATACACACAAACATACATTAAAAGGCATGCACTGCTGACCTCTGGCTTCCATATGCATACCAGCACACACACACAGGCTACACACCACCTTTTACCTCTAGACAAAGTATGAATGAAGCCAAACACAGAAAACCTAGTGTCCTTATTGGAAGCCAGTGGAAAATGGCAAGAGAATGCCAACGCCAATGTCAGGTAGACAAGTTGTTCACCAAACACAATTCCATGCTCAAACTTCAAATCAAGAAGCCAAATTCCTCACCAAGAAGCCATACCTGACCGCCTTGACTATTCATGAACGAATTTCTCTGAGTTTCTGAAGCATAAATGTGCTTTCAAGTCAAATTCCCTAATTCTGTACTGTTTAGTCAATCAAAGCTCCCCTTAAGTTATTGTAATTGAAGACACAAGAATTCAATTTGATAGACCATCTAAACTCTTTAAAGCAGACCTGATGAGGCTTTTATCCTTTGCTATAATTTCTTTTTATCTGGATAGACATCAAATAATTTTGAATGTATACAGACAACTCATCAATAATAGAATATGCAAAAT
The DNA here is from genome assembly GCA_001685075.1 of Bramus lutescens. Lineage (NCBI taxonomy): Eukaryota > Metazoa > Chordata > Mammalia > Rodentia > Cricetidae > Bramus > Bramus lutescens. The sequence goes on along the minus strand of LOEQ01002298.1, from coordinate 216,670 downwards.
CTTGGCACCCATTGTCACAGACAGGTACATATAGAAGTCTTTACTTGGGCCCAACAGGAACAGTCTAGCAGTAAACACTGATGGCATGGGAGCACCCCTTCCAGCTAAAGAGATATTTGGTCCTTACTACTGAGGCAAGGCAGATTATAGTCTGGTCTATAACAGGACACTACTGGGTATCCAGGGGACACTGGCTTTAGTATACCAGAGTTTGCTAATATCCATTTATCATTTACAGAAAACGGAGCAGGGTTTACACAAAACCTGAACACTTACTCCAGTACATTTAAGTCATTTCTTATGATACCTACTTCACTGTGTATCATGCTATCTCATTTAGAAAAGAATAACAAGAAAGCGTGTGTGAGCGTGTGTGTGTGTGTGTGTGTGTGTGTGTGCGCGTGCACGTGCACAGGTGCCCAGCATTGGGACGTATGTAGACACCAGAAGAGGGTAATGGCCTCCTCTATCATTCTCCACCTGTCCCTTTACAGCAAGGACTCTCTGGGAACCTGGGGATCATGTTTTCTCTTCTAGGCTGGAAGTCAGCAAGTCCTCCTGCCTCTGTTCACCTTGGAGCTGGAGGTTACAGATGCGTATAGGATTCCTTCCCTGTGATGTGGGTGCTGGCATCCAAACTCGGGTCCTCATGACTTTACAATAAGCAGTCTTATCACTGAGCCACCTCTTCAGCCCTAAAACACATGTGTGATCCTTTGTTGGCTGATTCTGTAGTTATAGAGGCTGACTGAGCATCATATATATGTCTGTTTCCGGACCTGAGCACCAAATGTGTTAAACTCCAAGACTAGATTCAGGAACAAAAAACTCAAAACTCAAAACAACCCCAGAGTTTGAATCCTTATGAAATGTTTTCTGTAAGATCCTCATGGTCTTGCTTTCCATTAGTGTGTAGTGACTAACTGGTATTCATCTTCAAAATTAAATCACTCCTAAGTTGGCCTGTAGGTAATTGGCTTAAGTAGCAAAACCTTCAGTGGCCACAGGGACTGAAGGATTAACCTCAGGTGTCACCTGAAAAGACCCGACAGCGAGGGTATTTTGACAGTTTGGGAAAGCATGAAGCTGCCAGCATGATAAGGTAGGCAGTGGGATTGACAGAATAGCACAGAAGAGGAGCAGGGAAGGAGGCATGGGAGCTTCGTTACCGGGATGTGCAGCTACAGGAAAACAGGCTGAAGTAAAATCAGAGTCCGACAGGGCTCTGACCTGGAAAACCATGTGAAGCAGAAAGCTACCTGTACACCCGTGCTTATATCACGCTCATACACAGCCTCTCCGCACACGTCTCACATGGCCCTACCGGCAGATCCTTATAGCACAGATTAAAACCTCTGCCTGACCCATTGCACACACATCAGCCTCGCATAACATGGCCAAGTTGTGAGTTCACTGAACTTTGGTTAAGCTTGGCTACACAGGCTCAATTCCACTTCCTCACTGTGTGACCCTGGATTTAATTACTCTGGCTGGGATGATGGAAAACTGAGAACTAAATGAGCTAATGCATGATGTATAGTTGGGTTTAATGCATCACTGCAGAGTTCATGTTAGAAGCGTAACCCCAGACTCACATATTGGTGATGTTTAGAGGTGATTAGGAGTAGACGAGGTGAGGGGGCAGGGCCCTCATGATGATGTTAGTCTTTAGCTTCTGGAGGGTGAATAGTTCTAGAAAGAATTCAAGAGTACTTAGAAGCTAGTTAAATGAAATTGCTCTTATAGCCAGAATGACATCAGCCAGGGAAGAGATTATTCCTGGATTCTGATAAGAAATGGTCACTGCTGAAAGACAGGGTAAGTAACTGCTGCTCAGATGACCAGGCAGCAAACCAGAAGGAGGGATTACTACTAGGGTGGCAGGAGCTAACTCCATAGCCACGCTGGCCGCAGCCCACCTGGCTGGGAAGGACAGTCAGCAGCTGACCACAGGAGGAAGTCACAAGCACAAGCCCAAGAACACATGGCCTGTGGCAGGATGTGAAGAAGGTGCATGAAGCACCCTGAATTCTGTCAGGACACTAAGGGACTTGGAATGGGACTCTTTCCCCTACCTGGGGGGGGGCAAGACATCACTGAGGCTCACATCACGCCATCTCCCCCAACAATATATTTCCTGTGAAGCTAAGCTATGCTGGTGACAGAGACAAGAGAACATTAACTATGTCTTCAGGGGTGAAGTGTGACAGACCAAAACTGCCATCATCTTTAATAAGAAAGTGACAATCGTGAAGAAAAGGGCATTAGATCTGAAATAATCTCCAAAAGTGATCCATCATTTTGGTTTTAATGATTTAGGTTTGTCATGATGGGGACCGGAGAGGTGCTTTGGAGATGAGACTCACAGTGGGGAGGGTTCTGGAACTGTCTTCAAAGAGGAGCTGATACCTGGAAATGCTATCGGGACCAGGGCCTGGGTCATTCTGAGGGACAATGAAGTAAGGATACAGCTACAGTCAGGAAAGGGGGACTCTGTGGCTGCTTCTGGGAATGTTCATTTGAGGGACAGCTGGGGAAAACGATCAGGAATTCACTGTGACCAGAGAAGAGACCTAGCCTTCGGGGAGTGGCAAGCGCGAAGCTGAGAGGACACAGTCACTGCATGGCTTGCTGAGGAGCTCTGAGTCCATCCTCACAGCCTGACCCAGAGGTGGCACACTCATCCTGTGCTTTTATAAGGTGCCTTCCAACCAAGAATGCAAGGAGAGAAACCAGACCAGAAGCAGAGTTAACCCCAAATTGTTCTTGGCATTGAGGTCTATGCTGAAGGAAGCATTCCTGAAATATGCAGTTCAGCTCACACTATGTCTGCTTTAGAGGAAACTTGTACCTAACAGGATGGATGGGTGGGTGGATGGTTGGATGGATGGATGGGTGGGTGGATGGTTGAATGGATGGATGGGTGGGTGGATGGTTGGATGGATGGATAGATGAGTAGATGAATGGATGAATATATGGATGGTTGGGTGGATGGATGGGTGAATGGTTGGTTGGTTGGGTAAATTGATGGATGGATGACTGGTTGGGTAGATGGATGAATGGTTGGGTGGATTGGTGGATGAGTGGATGGATGGATGGATGGATGGATGGATGGATGGATGGATGGGTAGATGGATGAATGGTTGGGTGGATGGGTGAATGGATGGATGGGTGTGTGTGTGTGTGGATAGGTGGATGGGTAGATGGCTGGCTGGCTGGCTGGATGGATGGATAGGTGATTGGATGAATAGATGGATGAGTGAATGGATGGGCATATGGATGGTTGGGTAGATACATGAATGGATGGGTGGATGGCTGGACAGTTGGGTGGATGGATAGATGGTTAGTTGGATGGATGGGTGGATAGATAAGTGGATGAGTTGATGAGTGGATGGATGAGTGAATGGTTGGGTGGGTGGATGGATAGCTTTCTCCCAAAACCTGTTTTTGCAGAAGTCATCATTTAAACCTCCTTAATGATATACCTTGTTATGCAGAGAAAATATGGTGTGGCTATGAAAACCCAGTGCCTGCTATGAAACCTCAGCCAGAGCAACAGAAGTTCTAGGAACCACTTAACTGGAAAAGGATGTCACATGAAACTCAAATAATGTATGTGCAAGTTATGACCTATTATGGTTTGGATTGTAACAAAACTTTTTATCTATCTATTTATTTTTATTTGTTTACATAGGGTCTTACTATGTCTGTGGCTGGCCTGGAACTTGCTGTGTAGCTCAGGCTGACCTCAAGGTCACAGAGATTCACTCTGCCTCTGCTTGCCAAGTACTGGATCAAGCATAGATGTATTCTGTAAACTTGGGGATTGTAGCATGCACCATCGCACCCAACCATAACGTAGATCTTATCATTATCATTATCATTAAGATTTATTTTTGTTTTATACGTATGGGTGTTTTGTTTGAATGTATGTCTGTGCACCAGTGTGCCTAGTGTCCATGAAGGTCAGAAGGGACCATCAGAGCTCTTGGAACTAGAGTTACAGACAATTGTTAGTTGCCATGTAGGTACTGGGAATCAAACCCAGCTCCTCTGGAAGAGCAGCCAGTGCTCTTAACCTCTGAGCCACCTCTTTAGACACCATGGTTTGGATCACCAAAGCCATGGGTTGAAAACTTGGTTATCAGCCTGTGGCACTGTTGGCAGGTGACAGACACTTTAGGAGGTGGGGCATCATAAGAAGAATTAGGTATGTTCCTGAAACAGATATTACAAGCCCTAGTCTGTCTGCCACCCGCCCCCCTCTCTCTCTCTCTGTGTCCTCTCTCTCTCTCTCACCCACCCCTCACCTTCCTGGCTGCCATAAGGTGAAAGACCCTGCTCTACCATCTGCTCATACCATGATGTCTGCCTTAACCACAGGCCCAAAGCAACAGAACAGAGCAAACACAGATCAACTCCGACAGAACCTAAAAGAAATCTCCCCTCCTTACAAGTCACTGATGATTCGTCACTGCAACAGAAATGTAATGAACAACATCATTTGGCTGTTAAAGCAAAGATTCCTCTTTCCTCTCTACTGCACTGGCCTTCCAGGGGACGTCTATGCAGCCCGCTGTGCTGCTGTGGGCTAAATTGTATCGGCTACACACCACTTATTAAAGTTGTAAACCCCAGCAATTTAGAGGGTGACTTCATCCAGAAGCAGGGATGCTATGGAAGTAATTAGTTGAGACAAAGTTAGGAAGGCAAGCACTAAGCCAGGGACTGGTCTCTTTATATGAATCTGGATGGAGGGGCAGCCCACAGGGACAAGTCACAGGGCTCTTGTGTTCAGCGAGGAAAGGATTGTTTGTTTCTGCTGCTACAAAACCATTCCCCTGGATTTGCAGCCTAGGCCTGCAGGGCACCCTTTTTGCTACCACATAAGAAATTCCTGCTTATTCTTCAGTGTTTGAGTTACAAGTAAATTTTGTGCTTTCAGGGGTCACAAGCATCTTCAGATGTTGATCCTAAAAGGATGTCCAGCAAGTCTTCCTAGGAACCACATACACATGATATTTCTCATAATTCTGCCAATGAACACAAGAACTATTTCCCTGAACTTCTCCATCCCTTTTCCCAAGTGGGGTGTGTGTGTGTGTGTGTGTGTGTGTGTGTGTGTGTGTGTACTAGGAATAAGACCCCTTGAACATGTCAGGTATGTCAGGGTTGTACTTGTTTTGAGACAGGGTTTCTCTGTGGAATGGTCCTAGATGTCCTAGAACTCGCTTTGTAGACCAGGCTGGCCTTGAACTCACAGAGATTCACCTGCCTCTGCCTCCCAAGTGCTAGGATTAAAGGTGTGTGCCACCACCTCCCAGCTTGGGTTGTACTGTTGAGCTGCATCCCCGCATTCCTTTCCTCCCACATTAAAAAATTTAAAGCCCGGCTGTGTGGTGGTGGCACAGGCCTTTAATCCCAGCACTTGGGAGGCAGGAGGATCTCTGTGAGTTCGAGGTCAGCCTGGTCTATAAGAGCTAGTTCCAAGACAAGCAACAAAGTTACACTGAGTGTCTCAATACCCACCCAAAATTTAAATCCCTCAAGCCACAGACAGGCACTACCAGACAGGATTTTGAAGCCAGCAATTGGTCACCCTCAGTGTCCCAGTTACCAACGCTGCAGAGCATTCCACCTCTCCACCAGTGGAAGACCTCTCCTTACCCAGACAGACGCAGATCACAGGCATGTGAGCAGGTAGCACAGCTCCCTTGCCTTACAGGCCTGGGCAGGGCCACTCAACAAAAGTAAGCCAAACTTGATTCTGCATAGGGTCTTGTGCTCGGTGTCATCAGGGGGCTGGGCACTCGTCCTGACAGGCTTGGCAGTCAGGTCAAACATCCTCAACAAAGACTGAAGCTCAAGAGGACACTTAAGAGTTGGCTTGGCAGGTCCTTTACCAAAGACATGCAGGAAGGCTGACCGTAAGAGTAGGCACTGGGATGGATCGTAGCAGAAAGGTCAACTTTGAGCAGAAAGGATGGAGGAAGTGCTGGTCCCAATGACCAATAAGGAAGCTGAAGAAACACTGGGCCTCAGCATCATCTTTCGCCAGGAGTTTGTGGTTATCACAAAGCAAAGAACCTTTTCTTCTCACTGTTTCCACAGCTCTGGGAAGAACAAGTCTCATGTAGGTAAGGTGGTGAATGTATCCATCTATCTGTCTGCCTCTAATTGTTAGCCTCATGACGGAGACATGGGCCTTCCAGCACCTCAGTGTCTCAGCTGTGACACTGGATGGAACTCTACATGCTCCACGGATTGATAACACGGTCCCATCCGCTGACCCTGGACCACCCACAGTTAGCGCTCTGCCAGTCGTGGCTGCTCTTACTATTATTGCTGCCATTACTATGACAAAGCCTTCTGGTCAGCTTCCATTTGTCCTTTCTGCTCCTTGTTGCCCCCTACCAGCTCTTACGATTTGCTGAGCTCATCATGACCTTCCTGTGTCCCTTCATGTATAGGACACAAAATGTCATGACCTTCCTGTATCCCTTCATATATAGGACACAAAATGGACACCTGATAGGAACACAGGTAAGTTACTTGTGCTGTGAGAAAAAATACCTGCCAGAAACAGCTTAAGGGAAGAAAGATTAGTCTGGGTTCATATAATCAAAGGGTTTTGCTCTGTCATGATGGGGAGGCACAGTGAGTCCATAGCAGCAGGAATATAAGGCAGAAACTATGGCGTGGTAGAGCAGGTAGCAGAAACCACACAGGAACCAGGGGCATACTGTAGCCTGCAAGGGCCCGTCCCTAGTCACTTTTATCTCCTACCTCCCTAAGGCTTCGCAGCATCACAAAATAGTGCCCCTCGCTCAGAAGCAATCATTTAAAATACGAGGTTGCAGAAGACATTTCAGATTTACACTGTCTGTGACTTTGCTCACTCACGCTGCCCACTGAAGCTTTTTCTATCATCTTTGTGATGTTTTCAGATTCTGAGGAGGCCATGAAGTTCCTGTGTGTTTATTTATCTACTAGTGAATTAATGATTCCAAGGTCCCATAAAATTCAAGGGTAACAACTTCCATGTCTCCTAGGATTAGGACATGTTCTTTCTTTGGGGAAAGGGGAACAAGGAATCCAGTTTTGCTCTGTTTTCAGGGATGGTCTGACATGCCTAGGCTCAAGTGACTCCCCTGTCTCAGCCTTCACAGTAACTGAGTCTATAAGCATTCACCACTATGCCCAATTTGGGAAAAAAATTAATTCAAGAAAACAACTCCTAGTGGGCACAGGTAGTTAGACTTGCCTTTTGTGCTCCCATGGTACACTTCAAAATGCCCGTTGTCAAAACAATGGGAACCAATACAACTCTAGATCTTAGCCAAAGGCCAAGAAGTGGCAATAGCAATAGTTACTAATCTGTCACCTGATAATTGAACCGAGGCTACTCACAGAATGCTACGGTTCTCTGTTGTTCACACTGGAAACTGAAGAAATGTCACCGCAGGATTGGTCACGGCCAGCCCCATTGCTCCTTCCTGTGGTGGTTCTCAGGAAGGTGAGTCCAAGCAGCCAATCAGGTGACAAATGACTGAGAAGCAGCAGCAGCAGCAGTGTCTTTCAGAAGGTCGACTGCAAAGGTCATAAGGGCGGAAGTCTTCAGGAAGGAAATATGTCAGCTATGTTGTTGTGTGCGGGAGCAGGAATCCACTCCTCCATTGTCAAAAATGTCTAGGCTGCTGCTTGCTCAGCCCCGATCCAAATTTTTAAGGCTGGCTCGCAAACTGAAAAGAATGAAAAAAATGACCTCTGGGTTTTGAGTGCTCTCAGAGCCCTTCAAAAGATGCTTTTCAGCTGTTCCTCATCATTCTGATTTTCTGAAGAGTTTTGTGAGTGAAGTATCTTTTTGTGCCTCTCCCACACCCACACTGCTAATCCCAAGTGAGTGAAACACATGAATTCATTTCCTTATCAGATAAGAAAGTCAGGTGGTCACAACTGTCACAAGCTAAGCTGTATTTCCCCAAACATCCTTGAAATTATTGTTTCCTTTTTATTTTGATAGAACTCATATAGCCCTGTCTGGCCTCAGACTCCCAGTGTAGCAATGAATAACCTGGAACTCCTGCTTCTACCTCCCGTAGACTGGAATAACAGCTGTGTGCTATTGCTTTTGTGTGATATCTGCACGCACATGCCTTGTCTCATCCATGTAGGCAATAACTGAACACTAAGTCTATATTATGTCTTTGGTATGTTAGAGTAAAGATACAAGGCAATGACCCAGCACATTGACGATCCCTCATTCTTGCCTCCAAACCCATGTGTCTTTTACAAACATGGTTCCATCCATCCATCAACCCATTCACATATCTACCAAGCATTATGAGAATTAAAATCATTTTGAAATGTGAGCATTTTATCAGGCTCCCAAAGAAAACAGCTTGTTTGCAATTAAACCCTGATGCTGTTTCCCGCGGTCTGATTTCTCCCCTGTGAAGTCAGGGAAGTGGGGGTTCTTTCAGATTAAGGACTCTCAGGGCATAGTTCACACCAGGAAGACAGTGAGGTGAGGGGACACACGTGGCTTTCAAGTGCACGTGGATGAGCTCATTTGAGTCATTCCCACACACAGGAGATCACTGGATATCAGAAGCCCAGAGTCCAGGGCCTGGCTTGACACATTTACTGCAGATCTGATGTGGGGAAAATTCTCAGTTTAACTCGGGTCAGTGGACAGCTGGATTTTTGGGTTACTGTGACATTCATTCAGAAAGTTTTGGATTTTGTATCATTCCTGGTCTCAGATGTTTGGAGTAGGGATGCTTGTCCCAGTTCGTTTTTTTCTGTTGTGGTTATGGTGAAAGCAACCTGGGGAAGAATGGGTTAATTTCACCTTACAGCTCACAGTCACCAGGAGAGCAGTCAGAGCTGGTGCTCAAGGCAGGAACCTGGAGGCAGGAACTGAAGCAGAAGCCAAGGAGGAGTACTTCTTGTTGGCTTCTGCCCATGGCACTCTCAGCTTGTTTTTTATATACAACCAGGACTGCCTGGCCAGAGATGCCACTGCCCAGAGTGGGCTGGACCCTCCTGCATTAGTCATTAATTGAAAAAAAAAAACAAAACAAACAAAAGAAAGGAAGAAAGAAAGAATCCATAGACATGCCTACAGACCAATCTAATAGAAGGGATTCCTCAGCTGTTCTTCTGTCTCCCTAGATGACTCTAGCTTGTGTCAAGGTGACCAAAAAACCCACCGGTTTTGTTCTCAATTGGCAATGAACAATAGCTGATGTGTAATTTCAGAGCAAATATTCTGCATTCACTGAAAAATACCCTGGCTTGCTTTCTACAGCTGTGCCATTAATAAGTTGCCTCCCAAAGTCTGCTGGGCCTGCATCATTCGCAATTAGCCCTAGGTTGGAAGCTACCAGGAAACAGTGTGAGGAGCCATGTTGTAGATTATTATTTTAACTAACAAAGCTTTGTTTCTGCGGCAGAATATGTGAACTATGTGAAGGTGTGTTACCTTTGTTTCTGCTGCCTTTGTTAAGGATGTAAAGATGTGTTATATTTGGTTATGCTGTGTTTGTTTAATTATGTAAAGAGGTGGTGCATCTGTTTTACCTTGCCTGCCTAAGACACCTGATTAGTCTAATAAAAAGCTGAACGGCCAATAGCTAGGCAGGAGTGGGATAGGCGGAGCTGGCTGGCAGAGGGAGTAAGTAGGAGGAGAAATCTAGGCTCAGGGGAAAAAAAGGAGGAGATAAGAGAACAAAGGAGAAAGAGAAGGGCATGCCTGGGGCTGAAGTCAGGCAGCTGCTTGGCAGCCAGACACTGAACAGAACAGAAAGAAAGAAAGAAAGAAAGAAAGAAAGAAAGAAAGAAAGAAAGAAAGAAAGAAAGGTAAAAAATCCTGAGGCAAAATAAAGATGAAAAGAAACAGGATAATTTAAGTCATAAGAGCTAGTGAGACAAGCAGAAGAGAAGGCCAAGTATTCATAACTAATATTAAGTCTCCATGTCATGATTTGGGAGCTGGATGGTGGCCTAAGAGAAAGCCTGCTGCAGAGCCAGCTCTTAGGAAGAAGCTGACCGCAGTCCAGCTTTCTCTAATGCTGCTTGTTGTCATCGGAGCCTTTCATTCCTCCTGAGAGGAAGAAGTACAGTCCTTGGGATCTATGTCAGCCGGACTCTGCAGCTGTAGCAGCACACTTCCTTATGAACACGCCATCTACTACTGAGCAGTTCATCTTTTTCAAAGTCTCATTTCTCCGACCATTTCCTTATAAATCTGGTTGTCTTGAGGCGCAGAAATGACGCTGTTGCTGGTGCCATAAAGGTTGTTTCAGGGTTTCCATCACTGAGACATCAAGGTTAGTTAAATCAGCACTTCCCTTGATATGGCACACACACACACACACACACACACACACACACA
>LOEQ01002298.1:137883-152161 GCA_001685075.1 Bramus lutescens | reverse complement strand
CAGTGCTTAAATGAATACAATTTGTGTGTTGTTATTTTGGGGTATAAGGTAGCTATGCGGGAGCCGGGCAGGATGAAAAGCAGGCCCACTCCCATTCATTACAAATGTCTTTGGAGTCTGGCTTCTTTCATCTTGCATGAGATTTCTGAGCTTCGACAAAGTTTGTTGCATGGCTGTGCTTGGTGGCACACACCTTTAATCTCAGTACTTGGGAGGTAGAGGCAGATGGGTCTCTGTGAGTTCAAGATCAGTCTGGTCTAGGTGGGGAGTTCCAGACCAGCCAAGGCTACATAGTGAGACCTTGTTTCAATCAATCAATCAAACAAAGATTGCTACATGTACCACATTTTGCTAAGTATCTCCCAATATCTGGTGTGTGACTCCTGTATTCATATAGTAAATAAGGTTAAGGATTGTGACACTGGATTATTTCCAGTTTATAAGCACTAAAAGCATGCCACAGAGTTCTGTGTCCGGTGTCTTTATGTGGATACATATATACTTGCTCTTGGCTGCAGAGCTAGTGATACTGAGCGTTTCCCATTACTTATTCTTTTGTCCAGTTTTAGCTGAGTCATTTAGCTTCTTATTGGCAAGTTGCTGTAGTTCTTTATATGTAGGACAAGGGTCCTTGTTGGAAGTATGCTTTACAATTCTTTTTACATTTGTTTATTTTTTAAAGAGAGTTGTCAATAAAATTGTAGAGGCAAATATTCCAGTAAGAGCTTTGTTTAGGAATGAACAAAAAAATAATGTTGTGATCCATATTGCACACAGGCTGCTTCAGATAAAGGTCATAGATTTTATAAATGGTAGTCATTTTCCATTTTCTTAAAAAGTCTTCAGTTATGGTTTCTGTTTCCTCTTCTAATGAATTATTTAAGTGAGTTTAAACCACTTCCAGAGGCGGAAGGCATAGCTCAGTGATAGAAGTCTTGCCTGAGCTTTGTCTATCTCCACCTCTGAAAAAAAATCTGATGGAAAGATTATTTTTAGCTTTCTACATTTGTCAGCAATTATTACTATTGTACTATAACCAGAAAATCTTGGGTTTTTTTTCTATTTAAGGGAATTTATTGAAATTTTCTTTGTAGTCTACTATATGAGCATTTTAATAGTATCCCATGATCATTTGAAGGAAGATGTTTATATTTTCAAGCTATAGATTTTTCAAAAATGTTATCATTTGTTTGAGTGTCTTGTCTGTGTTTATGTCTGTGCACCCTGTGGGTGCAGTTACATTGAAGCCAGGAGAAGGAGTCAGGTCCCCTGGAGCTGGAGTTCCTGGCAGTTGTGAGCCACTGTGTAGACTGTAGGAACCAAATACTGTTCCTCCGGAGAGTGGTCGTGATCTTCATTGCAGAATCATTTCTCCAGCCCTGGAATTTATTTGTTAATAATCTCCTTTATTGTTTTGTTTCTTTGTCTCTACCCTGGGCTGGAAGGGCGCTAACAGTAAAAAGCTGCTACTGTTACTGCGTGTCTCCTTGGAGTTCTAGGGACTTCTGTTTAATGTTATTGGAGCTTAAGTTGTTCATTGGCCTGAATTATCCATTTCCTCTTTGTTCCCATGTCATATTTTTCACCTGAATTCTATCATGTCTGCTTCTAAATTTGTAGCTGGTTGGCCCTGAACAAGTCTTTCTTCTTTCTTTCTTTTTTTTTTGCCTGACCAATTCTTTGACTTTCAGCCATTTGAGGTCACATTTTTAGGCGGGTTTCCTGAAGGAGCCACAGCATGAAGTGGGCTTTGTGAGGGCATTTACACACACTGTGGTGTGGAACATATTACATCTTAGACTGATTGTGTCATCTTGGTTTATTTTTTAATTTTTACAAATTTTAAAAGTCTTTCATTGAGTCGTTGTCTCTGTTTTATACTCCAGATAAGGTTCACATAAAATGAAACCCAGAAGTGTATGTGTTTTAGAAAGTGCCTGTTACTGTAGGTAACACCCACTTCCTTGTGCCCTTTAGTGTGTACCAGCTCCCCACTGCAGAAGTCTGGCTTCAGTACTGCTGTTCACTAATGAGTTTCCATCAGTAACACCTTTCTTGATGCCATTATATTGTCAGATATCTGCTAGAGACAAATGCCTGCTTATCTGATCTACTAACTGACTTCCAAATCTGTGGCTCTCCACCCAGGATGTCCCCAAATCCATCATGATGTCTGAATATGTTTATTTGTTGGTACCATGTGCTTTTTGTTTTGTTTTCTTTGGTCTTTTGAGACAGAGGTTTTTTGTTTTTGTTTGTTTGTTTGTGTGTGTGTGTGTGTGCGTGTGTGTGTGCGTGCGTGTCTGTGTGTTTAGCCCTGGCTGTCCTGGAACTTGCTCTATAGATCAGGCTGGCCTCGAACTCACTTGAAATCCTCTGCCGGGATTTAAGGTGTGTGCTACCACTACCTAGCTGACTCTATGTGCTTTATTAGCACTTATATTCACATGTTTAAAACTTTGTTGGTTACATTTCAGTACTTAATAGCTCTTAAATTCACACTTGAAAGTTGACTGGTTAAGTTTCAGCACTGCTTTTCACGTGGTTTAAATTGCTTTTTCACTGTTTGCTAAATTAAGCCCTTGGGGGAGCCACTGTCAGGAGGTTCCTAGGATGCTATGTAGGAGCAGGGCTGGCTAGCCTTCCAGGCTTCCCAGTCCAGCCTCGGTCCCTGTTGCCATGGAGACAGTCTCCCTCCTGCAATATACTCATGTGGGGGAATTCTTAGAGACTCTTGCCTACCCTGCTTCTCCTAATCAAACTAGCCCCAGTACAGTTCTTGCGAGTAAAGCTGCTGAGATGGAGGTGACCGAACTTCAAGAGAAGCTTTTTGTTGAGGATTCCGAGTCCTGCGGCCAGGGCCAGTCACCTTTCTAATGCTTTTTTTGTATGTGCCCCTCCCCCAGGAAGCTCAGTTCAAAGGCAGCTGGTTTGGGCAGCCCTGAGGTGCACAGAGAGTGCTGGATGGTTTAACTGTTCGTTATTTTCGTCTTCAGTTTCTTTGGTGCGATTTTCAGGAGAGGGAAACCTTACTAAATTATGCAGCAAAGCTCACCTCAGACCGCTGAGATGCTGGGATTGATTGGGTTTATGACGGAAACTTGACAGCCGCGCACAGCCCTCCATACTCGATGTCCCACTTCCTGTTTTTACTGCTACACATTGCCAAGAAGCTTTGTAAGTTTCCTCCAAGGCTTTCTGGGAGTCGTCCTCCTGAGAGAAGTCTGTGTATCACAGGAAGGGGGAGGCACTTATTGCTACCTCTGTTCAAAACTGGTCTTCGGTCCAGATTCCGCCTCTGTCATCCTGGTGCTGTTCTGGAGCTTCAATGCACGTGGTCTTCGAGGACTTCCCCTTTACGCAGACCCACACGCTGCACAGGTTTGCCTATTATCTCGGGGATCATAACGTCCTATTTAAGTCTCTTTAAACTAGCTTCGTTTTCAGAAATCCCATCCTCTTTTTCCTGGAAGATGTTTCAGTTTTCCTCCGTGTGTAGCTGTCTTCATTTGCAGTTCGCCCCCGCCCCCAACACATCCCCTCTTCCACAATCTGGTGCGACAGGCCAGGCTTACAGACGCAGCACCTTGTGGCTGGGATTTCGTTTCCCTCTCAAATGACAACTCGCAGCAGACGGCCTTAATTATCAACAATGGGGAACGGAACCCATCTATTAGTGCCAGCAATTCTGGCTTTGGGTATTGCCAGTAAATCAGTGACTGGGCAAAGACCTTTTGTGACTCCTTTCCATGACCTCTGTTGTAGAGAAGGAATTAAAATCGCTGCAAATATGACAAGGTAACATTGAAATATTTTACTCTCAGTTGAGACGATATGAATCACTGCACAGTAACGCCTGCTAAATACACCAGCCATCCATTTAAGGATGGTTACCGAGGATCAACAACGTACAGAGAACGGCTTACTGTACAAAGCATGGAGGCATCGCCAAGGCACCTGAGCAGAAGAAAGCTGGCTCTATGGGGACATTGCACTGGAAATGCTCCGGGGAGAGCAAACTTCTCCTGTAAGAGAACCTTATGCTTGACAGACCACATGAAAAGGTGGTGGAAAGTAAGTCTGGAGGTCAATAAACTGGTTTTGACTAGGCTATGTGAACTTGGCCAATCCATTTAATTTCCTGAGGTTGTGGTATTCTTTGACTAAACTAGAGGTTGTTGCAAATGTTCTTGCTCGGTTCCTGTGTGAACTGGAGCTGGTGCGCAAATCAAAGGTATGGCCACTGATCTACAGGTACGGCCACTATCTACAGGTACTCCATACCTGTTGTGGTAGCAACTGGGTGAAGCAGAGATTCGCAAGCACTGTGGTATCCCCCAGGATGCTTTCCATACACTGTTAAAGATGCTGCATCCTCCCCTTTGTGTGTGGATGCAGGAGGGGTTCAGCCAATGTGATCCTGCATCCTCCCCTTTGTGTGTGGATGCGGGAGGGGTTCAGTCAAGGTGATGCTGCATCCTCCCCTTTGTGTGTGAATGCAGGAGGGATTCAGTCAAGAGTGAGGGTGGAGTATCCTGTCTATTTCAAAATGAACTGTCCTGATTCCACACTCATTCCTGCCAGGGTTTAGCACAATGACCTGACTCCTTCTCCACAGGGTGCCAAATTTTTCTTTGAAAGCAACATTATCCCTGCTACTCCCACAGCCCTCCTCAAAGTCCTGCAGCCACCTAACCAGCTCAGTAGCTTAGATTGCTCTGAGGCTGAACCTGCCCATTTCCTTGTTTGCCTCACTTCTGACTATATTCAACATATTTTATGTTGTAAGGTTCTGCAGCTTTTAAAGAATTGTATCACTGAAAACCTACTGAAAAGTATCACCAGTATTCCGTTCTCTAGCAAAGTTTGTGTCAACACTTTGAGATCTTATGAAAAGATGGGCTGCGAATGTGGCCCTAGGAGCTTGTTCCCATCTCTAGGCGGGTCACAAAACTCCCAAGGTTACTCATCGACCCCTGAGATGCTCCAATAACAATCCCTGTGCCTAGAGTGCCTGAAATTCTGCCAAGGAACAACTATTATGAATTCTCAACTTTCCCAACGTTGCAACAGTCTTTCCGCACCTCACCTACAGAGAGACGTAATTGAAGACCTTAGTGGATGCCTGAAACCATGGATGGTCCCAAACCCTTTACAGAAACTGCTTTTTCCTATATATGACCTGGCATTGGAACAGTAGCTAAGAGCTTTATATTCTGCTTCACAAGCAATACACTTTCTCCAGCAAGGAAGATCACCTTGCTACAAGGGCAAGGATGGTTAACACTCATTCAGGTGAGGCAAGAGCAGGAGCTCAATTTTGCAGAGACTTGGGCACTTTAAGAAGAGGCCCAAGGGAACCTTCTGGAGCTAGTAACTGTATCTGGCTGTGGCTGTAGAGCTCACACGTAAAACCTCTCTATATGTGACCTCAGATACATGCTCTGTTGTTTGTAAGTTATGTCAAGAAATAAAATTAGGACAGTCTGGAGATCTTTTGCTTTGTTTTATTTTTTTGAAACAGGTCTTTCTTGGGTAGCCCAGACTGGCTCTCAAGTTGATGTCCTTTGGCCTCCATCTCCAAGCAGCTGCAATTACAGTCATGAACTAGTCCAACCAGCTACTCTAACAATCTCGGATTTTATATTTGCACAAAAATATGACCCTTTTCTATTAAATTTCATAAGATGGAAATATGATGAGCTGAGCAAAGTAGGTTGTACAGGTAGAAAAGGTCTTGAAGGAGGGAGAAAAAAAGACTCAAACAAAGTGATTCTTTAAAAGCTATCAGCCTGGATTAACTCCACAGGGGTGCACGAGGATGTTGCCATAGGTTCAGGTCATATACGTTGATTGTGTTTACTCCATCTGGGTTGGTCACTGCATTGCATTTCTAAGGCGGGGGCAGGGACAGAACTGAGCAGATAATTTACTGGTGACATCTGGTCACTGTGCATCACCTTTAGAGTGAGGATGAAGGCTGCATTGTCAATGTCAAGGATGCACTGCTTGTCGGAGAAATAGAATCTCTCTCCCTCTCTCCCTCCCTCCCTCCCTCCCTCTCTCCTTCCCTCCTTCTCTCCCTATCTCTTATCCAGCTCTCTTTAACTAAACAGTTCAGCTTCAGGTTGTGACATAGTTTAAGATGGGTAACTTCACTTTGATTTCCTGTGTGGCCCACTGGAGCACTGTCCCAGGACTCAGTCCACAAGGAATCGCCCACGTTAAGTTTTGCATACCGTCAGGACACATGAGATTTTTTTTTTCAGTTTTAAGAAAAGGAAAAGGAGGAAGAGCTGTAGCAGAAGCAGCACCCCGCTGCGACAGTCACTAGCCAGCTAGCCCTGGTGCCATAGTTTCATCACGTTTGCCTAGAAGGATGAGCAGGTCCTCTGCAGAGGGCATCCCGGTGTGCTGCTCCACCCGCTCCTGACTGAGAACACGCTGTTCATCAGGCTGCCGGAACGAAGAAAGAACACACGTCGGTAGATTCCCCTCATTCTGCAATGAGTAGTTTTGTTTTTAACATCTGGGTCCTGCTTCTGACTCAGTTTGCTTAGACTGGACGTATCAGGAGATACAGCATAGGCTGGCTTAAATAACTGAGAAACTGGAGGATCGCAGAAGTGGTTTTAAGATCTTGATCCTCAGCGGGCTAACATGGCTGTACCATTGCCGCCCCGGGACCCATGCCCGCAGCCCGCTCTGCAGCCCTTGGCGTGGGATTTAGTTTAAGCCGGATGCTCTTCTGGGGAGACACTTGCAGCCATTACTACGTCTGTCAGATTCCGGGAGAGGCTCCAGATCATGCAGAGGAGTGGAGAGACTGTCTCCCCCAAATCTCAGCAAAACAACCTATGTCTTGTTTGTCCTGGTGCCAGCAGGACATATCACTGTAGTTTGCTGTTTGTATGTTTGGTTTATAGCGGAGGAGCCACTGCCCGATTCAAAGTAATTACTCATGGGTTTTCCTCAGAGTTTCAGTTCTTACATGGAGGGTTGTGGCTCATTTTTGTCTGCGGTGTGAGGTAGAACTCAAACTTGATTTGCTTTGTATGTGGTGTAGCAAACTGTCCCAGGCTTGGTAAATGCAGCTAGCTGGGGCTGTGTCAGCTGGGGACAGGTGATCAGTTTTCCCCCACACCTTCCGGGAGGGAACATTAACAGTCCTGATCCTGCTCTGATTTCAGGATAGCACCTTTGTCAAAAACCAACCAACCATAAATGCAGGGCTTTGTTTGTGACAGCCCCACTGATGTCTGTGTGTATACCTTTATGTAACTCTTGCACTGCCAGGATTATGGAAGTTTAACATAAAGCTTTGAAATGAGAAGTTTTGGGTCTTCCGGCTTTCTTATCTCTTTGAAAACTTTTTTCACTATTCTGAACGCTATGAATTTCTGTGAGTTTTAAGATGCAGGTGTCAATTTCTGTCAAAAAGGTGCTGGGATTTTGACAGGAGTCATGTTAAACCTATTTAGGTCAAGTCAGCAGCCTAGAAATGCTAAGTCATTCAACCCATGAAGCAGACAGCTTTCCTTTATTTATATTTATTTTAAACAAAACAAAGTCACATAGTTTTTAGCATACAAGTCATGCTGGCTAGTTTTATAGCGATTTAGCACATATAGGAATCACCGGGAGAAACAGCCCAGATTGAGGCCTTCCTTCTATCAGATTGGCCTGTGGGCAAGAATATGGGACATTTTGTAGATTAATGATTAATTTGGGAGGGCTCAGCTCACTGTGGTGGTGTCACCCTATGGTCCTCAGAGAGCAAAGACGGCAAGCTGAGCAAGCCAGTAAGCAGCCATTCTCCATGGCCTCTGCTTCAGTTCCTGCCTCCAGCCTCCTGCCCTGGCTTCCTACAATGGTAGACTCTAGCCTGTGAGATGTAGTAATCCCTTCCTCCCACATCAGCTTGCTTGGGGTCTGATCATGGCAGCAGAAAGCATCCAGGACTCATGACTTGCACCTTATCTAAGGATATTTGTAAGTACTTTTATTATTTTTGATGCTGTCGTGGGTTCACCTGCATCCTTAATTCCATTTGCACATTTTTAGTTGCCAGCATATAAAGATGCAGTTGGTAAAGTGTGAGCATGCACATATGTGTGTGTGCACATGGGTGTGCGTGCAGATTTGGAGGCCAGCGGTAGACACAGAACATCTTCCTCAATTGTTTTCCTCCTTTCATTGAGACAGGGTGTGTCACTGAACTTGAAGCTCATGAACTGGCTCTATTTGCTGGCCAGCAAGTACCAGGGATCCTCTGTCCTGTCTCAGCCCGCTCCGTGTCAGGCATGCAGCCATGTGCTGCCACACCTGTATTTTTACTTGGGTTTTGTGGATTCAATTCCAAGTCTTCCTGCTTATACAGTGTACTGTTAGTGACTAAAGGAACAGAGCTGATTGTGTGTGTGTGTGTGTGTGTGTGTGTGTGTGTTCCTAGTTGGAGTTACTATTGTTATGATAAAACACCATGACCAAAAGCAAGTTGGGGAGGAAAGGGTTTATTTGGCTTACATTTCCACATTAATAGTTCATCATTGAAGGAAGTCAGGGCAGGAACTCAAGCAAGGCAGGAACCTGGGGGCAAGAGCTGATACAGAGACCATGTACCGCTTTGCTCCTCATAGCTTGTTCAGCATGCTTTCTTATAGAACCCAGGACCACCAGCCCAGGGATGGCCCCATCCACACTTCAGATGGGAGCTCCAGCCAAAAAGTTCCAATCTCTTACGTTAGAGATATTTTCATGACAATGTATTGCTAAATGTTATGTGTGTGTCTGTGTTTTAAAAGAAGATGTATTAGATTGGCCTACAAGATGGGGTCCTGGTAGCCCAATAATGCTTATCTGCTCATAGAAAGGCCAAGAATGTGGTTGTTGCTTGGTCCACAAGACTATCTCAGCTACCCATAGTCCCAATCTGGTGCTGAAGTGCTAGAAACAGCATTACTCAACCTGTGGGTTGTGACCCTTTGGGTTGCATATCAGATCTCCTGCATACCAAAAATTTACATTATAATTCATAATGAATTTTAGAATAAAATGGCAGTTATGAAATAGCAGCTAAATAATTTTGTGGTTGTGGGGTGACCACAGCATGATGAACTGTTCTAAAGAGTTGCAGCGTTAGTAAGGTTGAGAACCATTGGACTAGAGGATCCCCACCCACAGGAGAGATGAACTTGCCAGGGAGATGGAGGACAATAAGACAAAAAGCAAAGTTTCTTTTTTTCGATTCCCTTTATCTGGGCAACCACAGAAAGATGCCACCACATCACCACATTTGTTATGGGTTTTCTGCTTCAAATAATCTGATCATTGTCATAAAAATATCCCTAACATGGTAAGGGACTGGAACTTTTTGCTGGAGCCCACAGCCAAAGCTGATGATACAATGTTAAGGTCACTTAAGACATGAGACTGCTGTCATACTGTGTACTCAGCCCATTTGTTTAAACTGCTTTTAAGAGAATAAATAACAACCAATCTCACTTGCCTTGGGTTTCCCATGCAATCAGCTTTTACAACCCACGCTAAGGCATAGCTGTTATCGTAGGTTATGTTCTCCACTATGGCCCTGGATCACGCACGTGTGTTTGTAAGCGTGTTATGATAACCATATCCACCACAAAGGCTGAAAACAGCATTCTTCTCTCTCTCTCTTTCTCTCTCTCTCTCTCTCTCTCTCTCTCTCTCTCTCCCTCCCTCCCTCCCTCTGTGATCTGGGTGAGTTGGGGTTAGGTGGGTTGAGCAATTTCAACCCTTATAAACTCTGTTCAAGATTCCTGTAATGATCCCTCATTCCTCCCCCCATGGGATGCTTTTTGTGCTACTCAGGAAACATGGAGCAAGGTCCTCTGTTAGGGACAGACACACAGACACAGGGACAGGCAGATTCATAAGACACCATTCAGACAGGCACAAATCCAGACTCACACAACAGACAGACAGGAAAACACAGGGAGAGGGAGGGAAAAGTAAAACTTCTCTACAGGGAAGCACTTTTAATTTCCTTTCTCAAATATAACTGCAGCACTGTGGTGGCAACTGAGTTTTCACTAATACATTCAAACCGACACACCCTCACTTTTGAAATATCTCACAGAGCTCCACACATTTGTTAAAATTCATAGGCTATTATGATTACAGCAATTTAACTGCATATAAAGTATACCTTGGTTAAAGAGATTAATGTGTCTTAAAACCCTGAAGAGGAGCAGTTATTTTAGAACGAGAGTTGTTATAATAACAGAAAAGACTGTGTTTATGTAATTGGACCAACTTGATAGTAAGGAAGGTCTCACCCCAGGGAGAAAGGAGAAGAGATGTTCATCAGAGCACAGCTAACAGCTGTGAATGGAAAAAGACAGCCGTTCAAGTTAATACCCCCCTAAGAGTTAAGATGCCTCGCTGTCGTTAACTATGGCAATGAAGGACAGCGTAGGCTATAACTCATATTACACTGATATTTGGCTTGTCAGAGCAATCTTGCAAACAGACGTTTGTTTCTCTTTTAAAAACAATACCATGTCTTTGCACATGCTTATTGAATTTACCTCCATCACAGTCAAAGAAGAGGCAAGGGCAGGACCCCAGGCTCCGCAGCAGTGCTGTTCACCTCTGGAGGCCCCAAAGAATGGACACTATGCCATACCAGCCGCATCCCCAAAGCAGAGAGTGTTGTCTGACGCTTGCTAGTGAAGAGATGTGGCTTTGTGTATGCAGAACATCTTGTCAATGCACAGGTTTTCCAGGCCCTTCAAGCCCCAGTACACTGCCCATCTTCTAGAGAGCTCGTGATTGGAGGAAATCTAGGAAACACTTATTTAGTGTGTTGGTTAGATTTTGTCAACCTGACACATGTCAGAATCACCTGAAAAGAGGCAATCTCAACTAAGGAAATTGACATCCATTAGATTGGCCGGTAAGTAAGTTTGTGGGGCATTTTCTTGATTAATGATTTGTGTGGGCTTGCTGTGGATGGTGTCATCCCTGAACAAGTGGTCCTGGGTTGTGCATGAAAGAAAATAGAGCAAGCCATGGATGGTAAGTCAGTAAGCAGCATCCCTCCATGGTCTCTGCTTCAGTTTCTGCCTTCAGATTCCTGCCTTGAATTCCTGCCCTGACAGCCCTTCATGGTAGACTATAATCTTCAAGGTGTGATAAACCTTTTCTTCCCCATCTTGGTTACTTTTCTATTGTTGTGATAAGGCACTATGACCTAGGCAACTTATAAAGAAAGAGCTCATTGGGGGCTTAGTGTTCTGGCAGGTTAGAAGCATGGCAGCATATAGGTAAGTAGAGCAATCGCCGAGAGCTCACATCTTGATCCACCAGCGCGAGGCAGAGAGGTAACTGGGAATGGTGTGAGCTTTTAAAACCTCAAAGCCTGCCTCCAGTGACACACCTCCTCCAAGAATGTCATACCTCCTAATTCTTCCCAAACAGTTTCACCAACTGGGTACCAAGTATTTAAACATATAAACCAATAAGAATCATTATCACTCAAATCACCCCACTCCCCCAAAGTTGCTTTTGGTCATGGAGTTTATCAAAGCAATAGGGAGCAAACCAAGAGCTACTTTGTACTTCCAAACACACAGGCCTTTGAGACTTTTTTATACGTGAAATGAAAGAAAAAATAAGCCAGGTCTGCCTTCTCACAGGTAAGGTAGCTCCTCTTCAAAACTAGCAAGCTCATCAAACTTGGTCTAAAACAACCCTAGACGCAACCAACTGGCACTCATGGAAGGCAACTTTCCTGTTACATGAGCTGCCACTGGGTAAATAACACAGTTTTTTTTTTGAGATTTATTGTGAATAGACACCCTTCAAGAACATGCTATCATAATGCTATTAACAATAGATCAGTGCCAGGCCAGGCCCTGATGCTTTCACACGTGGGCTTCAGGTTAGCAATGAGCAGTAATACTATAGCAATAGCAATTATTTCAGTGAAGAATGCATCATCTTTTAAGTTATTTTTAATAAAACTTATTACAATGATCCTCAGTGGTATAAACTAATCCTGAGAATAGTTTGATAATATAATATATTAATATTTTTGGACACAGTCTTACTATGCAGTTCTGGCTAGCCTGGAACTCTCTGTGTCTCTATGTAGATCAAGCTGGTTGCTCCTCTTGAGTGGTACAGTTAAAGGTGTGTATCACTACACCTGGTCAGAAAAGTCTTTTAAGGCCATTTTGTGGTTCATATGTTTCATCTCAGCCCTTGGGAGGCAGAGGCAGGTGGATCTCTGTGAGTCTGAGGCTAGCCTGGTCTACATAAATGAGTTCCAGGACATCTGAGTATACACAATGAGACTCTGTCAAAAAAAAAAAACAATTTTGTGGACCAGAGTGATGGCTCAGTAGGTAAAGGCACTTGCCACCAAGCCTGATGTGCTGATCTGAGTCCCCAGAATCTACATGAAGGAGAGAACCAATTCCTAAAGCTGTTCTCTGACCTCCACACACGTGCCCTGGCACATGCACAAAATAGATAAAGAAACAAGTGTTAAAAGTTTTAAAAATCGCTTTGCTTTCCAAACAAACTCAGTAAAGGTACATTCACTTAGCAGACAAGTAAAATATCAAGCGTATATGTGTGGGCATCAATATTTTATTCCATGAAATAGTTATGAGCTTTCTGCTTTCAAAATAACGATAAGGATATCAAAATCCACCACAAAGCCGTGCCTCGGGTTTTCCCTATCTGTCATCTAGAATCTATTA
The DNA here is from genome assembly GCA_001685075.1 of Bramus lutescens. Taxonomy (NCBI): domain Eukaryota; kingdom Metazoa; phylum Chordata; class Mammalia; order Rodentia; family Cricetidae; genus Bramus; species Bramus lutescens. The sequence continues at coordinate 139,412 of LOEQ01002298.1, read as the reverse complement.
AGAACTACTTTGGCTGAGCCCTGAAACTGAGCTGTCATGGATCAATTACCCAGGATCGAGCTGACATTTGCATCCTGCCAGCAACTGTGCAAACAGATCCCAAGAATTGCCTTTTTGACTACAGATGCAGAAAATACGATACTGACCTTTGTAGGAAGCAGGGGTTTAGGAAGCTAGGACTAAAAGGTGTGTGCAAAAATAAGAGCTTAAGATTGGGGAGCCTGTCGCAGCCNTAGGCTCCCTCTGTGTGGCATCTGCAGGGGTCCAATTTTCAGCAAAGAAAAGAGAAAGCTTTCTCTTCCTGTTAGAGTTGAGCAGAAGCGGGAGGTGGCAATAAGTCCCCAGTTCTCTCCTTAAACATACACAAAAAGAAAGACTGAAATATTAAAACCAGAAGCCCCTACCAGCCATGTCTTCCAACAACTGTTTTACAGACCAGAAAACTGGGCCAAAGGTTAACTGACTCAGGTCCAAGCTTCTCCACTCCTTGGCATCTCTCCTCCTCTCCCATGTGACGTTTAGAGACGATGTTCATCTAGGGAGGTCTTGCTGGGGGATGAACTTGGGTCCCCTGCCACTGAGTGATAGTCAAGGTGAAAATGATTTTCTGATGGCTGGTACACCCTAGCACAGGTCATTCAGAGGGCTGTGAGGGTCCCAGCCCTCCAAGGAATTCTCGGCACATGCAGAGAAACCAGAATTCTCTCCAGACCTCTCCCTCAGGACAAGTGGCTGACACAGATGCTCTGGGCTTTAGCATTAGCTTTGCCATGACGGCTATGAACAGTTACAGATAGCCTGGCTTGCTTCAAAAATTGCCACCTGCTGTCTTTTTAAATAAATTATTAGTTTTTTAATTCCATTTGCATTAGTGTTTTGCCTATATTTATGTCTGTGTGAAGGTGTCAGATCCCCTGGGACTGGAGCTACAGACAATTGTAAGCTGCCATGTGGGTACTGGAACTTGAACACAGCGCCTTTGGAAGAGCTGCCAGTGTGCTTAACCGCTGAGCCATCTCTCTAACTAATAATGTGTAGCCCAAGCTTGCTTTGAACTCATAATCTTTCTGCCTCTGCCTCCTTCAGCAAATCCTGTGTGTGTGTGCGTGCATGCATCTCCACAGCTGGCGCCACCTACAGTCTTAATAGCAAGTGAGCTCAAAGAATCCATGTACTATGCAGGATCTCTGACTCACATTAATACAGCAGGCATCTGTGCAAACACAGTCACTCACAGGCTCCAGCACTCCCACAGGCGCCCAGGTCCCTCCTAGAAGACCCATTTGCCTGGAACCTCCGTGAACCCTTCAGCACGTTTTCCTTCCCCCCTAGATATGTGAAGTACGCGTTAGGTGTCTACAGAGCACAGCATCTGTGTGGATTCAGAACAGGTCTCAGGGTGCGGCAGCCTCAAACGTTACTTTTGGGAGTTGTCTTAGTTTACTTATGAGGATAGTGGGAAAAGGAACTCCAGGCAGGAACCTGGAGGCAGGAGCTGATGCAGAGGCCATGGTGGAGTGCTGCTTACT
>LOEQ01002298.1:126145-137843 GCA_001685075.1 Bramus lutescens | reverse complement strand
GGCTTGCTCAGCCTGTTTTCTTATACCACCCAGGACCACCTGCCCAGGGATGGCACTTGTCCACAGGGGGCTGGGCCCTTCCACGTCAATCATTAATCATGAAGATGCCACACAGGCTTGCCTACCGGCCGGTTTCATAAAAACATTTTCTCAACTCAGATTTCCTGTTCTCAGATGATGCTGTCATGTGACAGGTTGGCAAAAAATCCAACTGATACAGAAACATTTTGGATTTCCCCCCATAATATTTTTTGTCTGTGGTTGGTTGACTGTAAAAACCATAACTTATGCATATTATCCTGTCTCAAATACTATATATTTAAGTACACATGTCTTAAGTATCTTTTAAATAGAAAAATATGCCAGACTATAAATGCCTGTACTTACACATATACACATTTTTGTGTAGTTAGTAGGTTTGTACATCAGTCTATTTATATTAACAAGAGCATGAATGAGATTCTATTGAATGGCAGTTCTAGAAATAAAATGAACTCTTGAACTGTTGGTGGAATATAAAGTAACTTTCCTTTGCCTAAGAAAAGAGCTAGTGTCATTTCTGAGGCACCTGAAATATCCGGAGACTGTGCCCCTTTACCAATAACCTGCTTTAGCACCCACCCCAAATTTCCGTTCCACAGGCCATGGTACTCCTAGAAGTCGAGGGATTGGGTAGATTGGCTGCTTGGAAACTTGGTGTAAACACACAGCAGGTGAACGAGATCAAGGCTCAGGAAAGCTGTGGCATTCATATTTCCCCACATTCAACATTTAACTAGCACTCCCTCTGCCTTGATTATTCTACCCAAGAGGAACAGTTTTACTGGTTGTACAAAGTCACACTCATCCCAGTAAGAGTCAGCCCCTTGCACATATTTCCACTAGGTGACCACTTGGTGGCCAAGTCTTGCCGGTGCCATCTTCTGGAGCATCTGGGCTCAGCAACACTGAGAAGATGGTTTTAAAAATTCCAATTACCTCCAAAAAGAAAAAAAAAAAACCCTCAAGTTCTGACCATGTGTTATGATGGAAGGCTTGGCTCCCTGAAGAGTCAGTCATTCTTGGAAGCTCTTGGTGGCCTGGAATGACTATAGGAGTGATGAATAAAATCCAGCCTGAGATCTCAAGGCACTGTCCCCTTGGTCATTTAAACTTTTCTTTTACATTTATTTAGTTGTATGCAGTGGAGGTTTACGTGGCGGTTTGAGTCAACTTGCAGGAGTCAGTTCTTTCATTCTACCATGTAGGTTCTGGAGATTGGCAGCAAGCACTCTGCCTACTAGGTACTTTCTGGCCCTCCCTTAGCCTTTTTAATAAAAGAAGTAAATGGAACACTCACACCATCACTCTGAGGCCTGGGTCTGCCTCTCCTGTCTCAAGGGCAGTAGCTAAAATTAGTGATACCTTTTGTTTGGTCACAGTAGGCATGCACTCACTGCCCTGGTCGGGTGTCTTTCTTAGCATGCCCCACGTTCTCAGCTTCTCTAATATAGTTCTTTGGTCAAATAAATTAAATAATAATAAGTCCTCCTACCAGGGCCAATTCCCTTTTTTCTAATTGTGATGCTCAGAGATCCTCCCAAAGCACTCCCTGGGCAGAAATTAGGTGGTCTCCTGCAAGGGGTGACCTGCCCTTCTCTCGTTCATCTTCTTCTAACAGTGACAGCACCCTAGATGGAACCCTCAGAACCTTTGCCACTGCCACAAACCCACCTGGTAAACCCCAAACAGAGTGGTGAGAGGTCAAACTTCCTGCCAAGTTAAATACTGGGTCCAAGCAAGGTGACATTGCCTGGAAGGAACAGAAATTAATCTGTAACCACCACAATGTCATGCCCAAGGTTCAGGACAATTGTGACCTGAATGAACTCTAAGGGGAAATAGGGCATGAGCAGGTATGGTACTCTACATCTGCGGAGTGTGTATGTGTATGTGTGTGTGTGTGTGTGTGTATGTGTGTATGTGTGTGTGCATACATGTGCACAAGAATGTGTGCATGCATACATGCATATGTGCATGTGTGTGTGTATGTGTGTGTGTGTGAAAAATTGAATGCTTGCCTTCTTGAATGACACATAAATGATTTATTTAATAGGAAACAACATTTCAAACAAGGGGATAGTCTGAAAGTAGGAAATGGGTGTGAAAGTCAAACAGGCCAAATCAGCAGGGCCAGTCCAGAAGAGGCCAAGCAGCTGATTCTCCAACCTTTCTTGATAACTAGCCAATAGATCTGTTAGGAAGACCATTTCAGTACCAACGACCTTGTTGTTCTGTGGGACAATGGTCTTGTATCCTGTAAAGATGTATCACTTGTATTGGTTTAATAAAATGCTGATTGGCCAGAAGCCAGGCAGGAAGTATAGGCAGGGCGACCAGAACAGGAGAATTCTGGGAAGAGGAAAGGCTCAGTCTACAGTCATTACCCAGGCCAAAAGGAAGCAAGATGTGACTGCCTCACTAATAAAAGGTACCAAGCCACGTGGCTAACACAGACAAGAATTGTGGGCTAATGCAAGTTATAAGAGTTAATAAGAAAGCCTGAGCTAATGGGCCAACCAGTTTATAATTAATGTTGGCCATTGTGTGTTTCTTTGGGACTGGAATGGCTGCGGAACTTGGCAGGACATAAACCCCTGTCAACATTGTTGGACCCTAGATCTGGCTTTGGTCACCTATTGGCTAAAGGAGGTTTGCAAACAGTGGCTTTTTTTCCTTGTGGCTTCTCTCAGCACCCACAGGTTAATAGTGTGGCTTGTCACATGTGACTTTCTCAGGATCTGGATTCTCCAGGTGGTTTTGTTTAGAGATAGGAAAAATGATCTTAAAAAGACTGGCAAGGAGGCTTTCACAGGACTTAGTGCTCAGATCTGATTCTGCCATAGCTCATGTTGTGAAGCTGTATGTCCCCAACATAACAGTGTTGATGATGGTGGACTCTTCAGGGATCACTGGGGTCACAGGACATCCAGCCCTGTATTAACCAATTCTAGAAAAACAGAACTTACAGGATATATGTATTATTTACATCACATATAATATATATATAGTTTATCATATATAAATAAATTCTTTATTATTAAATCAACTTATGTTAAAATAGTAACAATTATCTAACTCTGAGAGACTGACAGTCCAGTAGTTACTCAGTCCACAAGGCTTGGTGCCTCGGCTTCCCGATCTGTTGTCTAAAACCTGGAATGTGCTCAGAGAGCCCCGGTCCTTACTCAGTGATGGAAGCCTGGATAAGCTGGTTGTGATGTCAGGGGAGGAGTCTGCAGCAGCGGCAGCAGCAGGGGAAATCATCTGGGGTCAGCAGTATAGGCAGATAGATGATCTTCCTTCAGGACATACCCACTTTTATCTGGGCTGTTACCAGAAAGTTCCACCAGCACTTGGGGTGGCCTTCCCACATGGATGAGGCAAACAGGACAACTCTTCAGGTGAGAGTCCCTACTTGGGTGATTCTAATTTGTGACAAGCTGACATTGAAACCAACCACCATAGCACCCCCCTTCGACCGTTCTCTGGAGAATGAGTGGATTTTTGCCCTCTCTAGAAACTGGATTAGCCACTTAAAATCTCCCGTTTATTTATCAATATTGTGTGCACTCCTATGGGAGTGGAAGTGGGTGTGTGTATGCCATATGTGCCTGCAAAGGTCTTAGGACCATTCTGCGAAGCTGGCTCTCTCCCTCTACCTTATGTTGGTTCCTGGGATAGAACACAGGGCATCAGGCTTCCAAAGCAAACAGTTTTACCCACTGACTCACGCTTAAGGCCTCTGTAAGTGTGGATTATGTCAGTGGACAAATTTGAAAGAACTAATTTTTATTCTAGAATCAGGCAACATTCCATTTTGCAAGGGAGAGAGGTTGTTCCTCTAAGGCCAAGGGCTGGGTCAATGGACAGGAAGGGCCAAAGAAAGCAGAGACAAGCACCTTGCACTTGCCTGGGAGAGGGGCTTGCTTTCCCCCCTGAGATCTGTGGGCTCTATTCTTCCTAGCAGGGAACTGACCTGATTTCTGGCAGCTTGCACATACAGGACCTAACCACTAAGACGTTGACAACAGTATTAAACCTGCAAGAAAACATAGGAAGAAGACTAGTCACTGGCAGAAGCTCATGGGACAGGGACAGTGGTGGTGGAGGCTATTGGCTCCCAGTGTCACGTGACTGTGGGCCAACATGAGACAGAATTGCTATAATGGCCTGGAACACCTTGGTCCTCAGCTGTGACAATGAAATACAGCCGAGATGCACAGTGACTGCCGGTTCTTTGGTAGTGACATTGAGGCCTTTGATGTCCCCTCATAGAAAAGGGCTTTCATCAGGCTCTGACCTGAGATTCCAGCCACTGCTTTTCTTTACCCTACATGGGCTTGGAAGTCCTCGAGCATACACAAAGTGGAGGGTTGACTGGAGATAGGAGCTCTAGGATTCCTCCCATGAGTCATCACTGTCTTGGGGTTCTGTTGCTGGGATAAAACACCATGACCAAGAGCAACTTAGGCAAGAAAGGGTTTATTTCAATTTATATTTCCACATCACAGTCCACCAACCATGGAAGTCAGGACAGGAACTCAAACACGGCAGGAGCCTGGAAACAGAAGTTGATGTGTTGAGGAGTGATGCTTACTGACTTGTTCTCCACGGCTTACTCAGCATGCTTTCTTAAAGCATCCAGGGCCACCAACCCAGGGGTGGCACCACCCAAAGTGAGCTGGGTCCTCCCACATTAATCATCAATCAAGAAAATGCACCAACTGCCCACAGGCTAACCTGGTGGGGATATTTTCTCCTTTGAGGTTCTCTCTCCCCAGATGACTCTAACTTATGGAAAGTTGACATGGAAACTGGCTGGCACAGTCGCCCATGGTAGGACAGGACTTTTTGATGACTCCACTACCTTTTAGTCACTCGTGATCCTGTAAGTCATTGCAATAAAGATTGGTTCTCCCAGGTGGGCTTGGTTGGACCTGTTTCTTTGGTTCGTCATTGGCGCTGTCTGGCATGTTTACTGCTTGGGGTAAATGGCTACTCAGGAAAAGTCCTACAACAGCTCTTCTGGGGGCACTGCGCTGGAACCTTGTAATTCCTTTAGCCATTCATAAGGCTGCGTTTCCGGGTTCGGAGGCCAGCATACATCTCCCAGGTGTACATGCATGAGTCGCCTGCCATCTGCGTCACCAGCAGGCGCAGGGCGTAGCGCCACCCGTCATCAGCGTCTGATGTAGACACGTCTTTCCCCTCATGCGCATGTGCTGGGAAACCTTTAAAAGCTAAAGGTGCCATTCCCACCTTCTCTCTTTCACTCTGTTCACCGTTTCCCCACGGGCTTGTGCTGTGCAAATCCTTTAATAAACTTATACAGGTGGGTTCGTTTGTGTCTCGCGCTCTCTTCCCATCTCCGTGGAATATTATCGGATTATTATTGGAACATCAGACCTCCTGTAACAAGACAGGGAAAAGAATGATAACCTGAAGTTTTGAAACGTTTGTCCAAGAGATGAGGCAGAGGGATTAACATATATCAAAATGAGCCTTCAGGCAGGTTGAGCTACAACACCCTGTTTGTCCACAGCAGAGGAAGAAAGGCATAAGCAAAGGCCTGGCTGGTTGTCCAGCTTTGTTTGGCAAGTTGGTGTAGGTTTCTTCCGTGTGGGCCACTGTACCCAGGGACTGATTGTGCCTGCCAGGTGTGGAAATGGGGCCACTCAGCTGCATAGAGATTCCCTGTATTGATGTCACTCTCTCTTACGAGAGGGTTACTCTTCCTCAGCTGTATTTTTTAAGGTTTCTATTGCTGTAATACATTGCCAAGACCAACTCAAAGAAAGAAGGGATTTGGGGGATTAGGGTTCCAGAAGGTTGGGAGTCTGTCTGTCACTATCATGGTGGGGAAGTGTGGCAGCAAGTGGCAGATAGAGTGGCTGAAGCAGAAGCTGAGAGCTCACATCTCACAGAAAACAAGATGTCAAGAGAGCCGACTCAAAAGAGCCAAGTCTTTTAGCTCTCAAAACCTGCCCCCAGTGACATACCTTCAGCAAGACCACACCTCCTAAGTCTCCCCAAACAGGGCCACCCACTGGGGAAGAACATTAAAATGCCAGATACTATGGTGACATTCATTCAGACCACCTCACGGATGTCTGTCATTTCTGAAAGTAAAGTTCTCTGAGTAATCGTCAGGTCACAGTGGCATGTTTTTAGGGTGATGTGTTCTATCCTCCTGAAGTTGGGTTTTGGGGTAATAGATCCTGAACCCAATTCCCAGCAGTAGAAACAGGTAAACAGAACTCAGACACCGGGGGTGAAGTACAGTCATATTAGGGAGGGCTTACTTGGGAACAACTTTTATGAAAGCAGATTAAAGGAACAACAGGTAAAGATGTCAGAAATGATGTTCCATGTCAGGGCCCGTGGGCCCCGGCATAGATAACTATTTTCTCTAACTAGACCGGTACAGAGGCGGAAGAAATAACCAGACACAGCTTACACCATCATCACGGAAGGGCATCTCAGGCTTCTCTCTCCCCTGAAGATCTACCCGCATTTTTATATCAAACATCTCTTAATCCCCCGCTCAACTGAGGTGGGGTACCTCATTAATATTCTCTTTCCAGGAACCGCACACCTCTCCTGACACCCCAAAGCCTAGAGCAATTTTGCTTTCTCCATCCTCTCTTCCTGGGATCCCAGGAAGTGAGTGTTAGCAGTGGAGATGCCCTCACCGCCAAGGCTAGCGCAGCACCGCTAAAGTCAATAAATATTTACAAAGAGGACACATAGATTATGCTAAAATCAGAATAATCTTTTCTATATCTTTATGGCAAAATCAAGCCTTTGAGGGATTTTTTTTCTTTTATTCCTGTGCTTTTGGTTTGTTAGTGTCCCAACTAAAGCCCGGCCTGCCTCCTGGAGAGCTCAGCTCTGCTTCTGAGCCAGGGAATTGTCTCTGTCCTGGGCCTGGCTCTCTGCTGTCGCCTCAGGCTGCCTCTCCAGTGCTCATTACTGGGCCAGGCCTCCCAGCTCTGTGTTCCTTTCCGAGGCAATCAGTGCCAGCTGAATGCCTGAGCAGGCCCAGCATGCAGGGTGCGGCATTGCCAATGGCCTTCACATGTGACAAAGCTGCTGGAGTCCCCATGATCCTGCTCATGACCCTGCCCTGCCCAACCCCCACACTTTGGAATAGGTTTAGCGGAGTAGAGCAGATGCCTTGGTAACAAGAAGACCCTCAGTCTGGCCCTGCCCCAATCCAGAACACAGCTGTCCCCTCGCTGACTCTGAACAAGGACTTCTTAGTCTTAAACTAGTATAGACAATAGCCCCAAATATACAAAATTTATCTTAGGTTAAATACATATCGAAAATATTGCATCTGTACTGAACATGTACAGACTTATTTTCCCTTATTGTAATACCCAAACAATACAGCAGCCACATTGTGTAGATACTGTAAGTTATCTAGTGGGGACTTAATGCCTATAAGAGAAGGCTCACAGGTTCTAAGTACATGCTACATGCTTTGGGTTGTGTTGAGCACCTGAGCAGCCACAGGATGGCGTACCTGAAGGGATCTGGGGACCAGTGACCCTTGACTGACAGATGACCCGCTTTCTTCCAGGAAGGGTCTCCGCTTGCAAAGAAACCCAAAAGATGAAGTCACCCAGCTATGCCATTCATGGTGGTGAATAAACATTGTCTGCTTGACTGGATTTGTCACCAAGTGCATCCTCAGGGACCTTCTCAAAGAGTGTTAGCTAAGAATAAAAGCCCACCCCTACATGTGGGTAGCACCATCCAATGAGTTGTGGTCCTAGGATGAATAAAAAGGAAAAGATGGGGGGAGCGCCAGCACTCACCTCTCTCTGCTTCCTGAACCATTGGTGACGTGTCACCTGCTGCTTTATTCTCCTGCCATGCCTCCCTACCATGACAAGCTGCATCCCCTCGCGCTATGAGCCAGCATAAACTTTTCCCTCCTTAGGTCACTTGTATATTTTGTCATAACGAGGAGAAAAGCAACTAATATAAAATCCTGAGTCACACTGAAGTCTTGTCCTGGAAGAATTTATTCAACAAATGTTTAAAACCGCAGCCTTGTAGGGAAGTCTAGATCTATATTTAGAAATAATCAGACAGATATTTTGCTTTCTGACACTTCAGGAGAGGCAGGCACACAGCAGGAAGAAGCTGAGCAAGGCCCTCTGAGTCTTATGACTAGCACCTGACTGGGGACTGGCTGGCCTCTCCAAGCTACAGCTTCCAATTTGAAGGCCAGAGTGGGTGGACTTTCCATCTCATTCCCTGTTTCCCGTTGGCATTCGGATGCTAATAACAGAAGCACAATTCCCCCCAGAACTCATTTGCAAATCACCCGTGTCTGCAGAGATGTCAGAGCAGACTGCTTCTTACTGCGGTGTGTATGTGGCTTTGGCTCTTTTTGCAGGATCAGGGTGCTCTACAAACTTCTGTAGCCTCTTCATTTCCCAGTTGTGAAATTCCATTGGTATCGACTTCACGGTGGCTCATCTTCATTGCTGAGCAAGCAGTATTTCTCCCACGCTCCCTCCTGGGAAGCTAGGAAGATTCTAAAGGGAGTGCTCAGAAAGAATAGAGGGCGCTCGTTGGACTCGGTCCTCAGCCCAAGTAAGAGGGTGCTCAGGGCTGCAGAGCACAGTGTAGATTCTCCCAGAGCCAGAGTGTGGTTTTCCCTGGCCGCCGGGACAATCAGAGCACTGTGAGAGGCAACTCCAAGAGCAGGCATCCCAAGAGCACTGCCACAGGCTCTTGTTCCAACTTCCCGGGCAGGGCAGAGCAGGGGTGAGTGACCAGAATCCCAATGCCAGAGGACAGGCTCTGCCCCAAACTCAGGCATTCCACCTCTCTGATAGCATCCCGAATCTCCATGCCTCCAAAGGCCTTGATCCTAGTGTTTGCAGGGCATCAAGAACCTAGGCCCCGGCACCCACCCATCACCTTGATGATCTGAGGAGTCAAAGAACAAGTATGGGAGGAGTTCTGGAGCCTCTGGAGGGACCACTGTCATTTCACCAGTCCTCTCTGGGCTGTGCTCAGGATACAATCTGAGGTCTTTGGGGACTGGAGACATAAGCAGAGCTTACAGGTGAAGAGGGCAAAAATTAGGAATCTTAAGGAGAAGATGATGGGCTACATATCTAATCTGTTGTATTATTTGATTTTTCTGTTTCAGTTTTTTTATATGTGTGAGTGTTTTGTCTGCCTGCATGTCTGTGCGCCACGTGCAGGCATGCCTGGTACCCATGAAGGCCAGAAGAAAGCATTGGGTCCCCTGGAACTAGAATTACATGGTTGTGAGCTATCATATAGATGGATGGGAATTGAACCTGGACCTTGTTAAGAGCAGCCAATGCTCTTAAGCTCTAAGCCATTTCTCCAGCCCCCAATCTGCTGGATTTGAAATGTCTGGGGGCCATCTTGGATAAAGCAACATCCGGCAAGACAGCAGCTCCACTGAGTGAGACACTGAGCTCAGGAAATCAACTATGAGGTCGATGGTGTGCCGTGGTCACTGGAACCTTGTGATGTGGGTCATGCCACGCAGGAGCACATAAAGGAAGAACACAAGCATGAGGCAGTAATTTGGAGGTGGGGAAAGAAAGACAGGTCACTGCAGAGCTCGGGGAGGAAGTCCAAGAACAGACAAAATTACACAAAGCCTGGCCCAACCTGAAGGCTGGCCTTGGAGGGGTGAGCAGACGGCTGCCCATGTCCACCCAGGGTTCAGAGCACGCTTGCAGGGGACAGATTTCTGCCCTTGGGTCCGTGTATCACAGTTATGGAGTGTACTGGCCTTGTACCACACCCCGAAACATGGCAACAGTCAGACACTATGAACAGGGTTCCTGTCCCATGGCTCTGGTGATAGCAGGAGACCTTTCTCAGGCCAACCTGAGGCAAGACATGGAGTCTGCTTGTTCCCTGCTGAAGGTAGCCAGGAAAACACACTGCTCTCCAGTCGGGTGAGCCACCACTCCTCAAAAGCGTTACTTAAGAGCATTTCTGAGTGTTCAGGGAACAGGAGTCTTCTTCTGTGACCCACAATACCCACTGCCTTGTCATGTGGGTCCTGTTGCTCGCGGCTCACTCTCGGTTTCCCTCTGGCTAGTCAGTACACCACACTATGCTCCGATTCTACTCCAGGCGCGCCAGTCCTGCACAGCGCTGGCGTGCAGCTATGAGGGGAAGTTCCCAGAAAGAGGCTCCACCTGCAAACCAGAGCTCCCAACAAGGCTGACTCTGGGGAGGTTGGAATGTTGCAGTTCTTGAGCTGATTGCAGTTTACTGTGCTCATCTTTAGCTGTCTACATAGCCATCCCCTGAGTGCCTCTGGGCTGGACCTGGGTTACCTGACTAACCAGTAAACATCTTTTATAAAGTATCAACAAACCCTAGTTTCGACCAATTACAGGGCTAGAACACTATCAGGAAGCATCTTAGGCCTATCCAGAGTTCTCTCCGTTTTGCTGTAACCCTGCCCCTTTCGCGCTTCTACCAACATATTTGAAAAGTATCTTGATTTATGGCTTTCTTTGTTCCGTTACTATAAAAACTTCATGAAATTGCTTCCATATTGGAACATGAGATTTAAGGTAACCTAAATCTGTGTTTTCAGGCTGTGATTGCTCATATTTGGCTCCAGAATAAACTAGTTTTAATACCCTTTGAAGTGAGAACTGGGTTTTTATGACATCATAGTGTAAGAAATATTAAATATGAGTCTTTTCTATCAAATACAATAAAACTTGTATTTAAGACAAGGACTTCGAACTTTTTATCTTTCCAACCTTTGAGACTTCTGTGCAAGTGTTTTAATCCCCCAACACACAGCTAATAAAACCTTTGTTTTCACAAGCCCCCCCCACTACATTCTTGGATTAAAATGGTTAACTACTTTTGCCTTTGCTTCCTTTGTCCCAATTCTTTTGAAAGTAGCCAACCATCAAGGTCAGACCCCAGCCAATGGGGAAAAGGCACAGTCACCTCCTGCGTTACAGTAAAAACCAAGAGCACTTCCTGTCTCTGTGTGTCAGGTCTTCTGAGCACAGCCCCTTGATCAGGAGTAAAGTCTGCCTCTGCCAGACACATCAGATGGAGTGGTGGTCTCTTTCTTTGTGGCGGGGAACTTGTTTCTAATACTAGGCAAGCACAGACTCAGATGTACAGTACTTGGAGGTTTCTTGGCCATTTGTAGAACCACACTGCTCTGGGAGTTTTCCTGTGGAAGACGGAGCCAGGTATCCTTGTGGATCAGATAACTCAGCAGCACATATGTGGAGCACTGTGTGCCCAGAGCCTGCAGCCCCTTGCTGGAGCTTCGGACTGAGTACCTCCCATAACTGCGAGTACGGTCCCCGACACTCAAGTGGTGGAGAAAGAGAGAGAACTCAAACAAGTTATTTTTTGATGCCCCCACCACACTGCAGTACACACCCTAGACCCATTATAAATAAAGAAATAAATAAATGCGAAAAGGCTTTAAGAGTGCATTGTGCTTGGGAAGTGAGAATGCTCCTTCCTGCATTCCAGTCTGGTTAATATTCTGGTGTGCTGAGTTTGTTAGCAAAACTGGGGGGGGCTGTTTCACTTTACAGTGACTATTTTTTAAATATTTATTTATTTATTTATTTATTATGTATACAATATTCTGTCT
>LOEQ01002298.1:70684-98714 GCA_001685075.1 Bramus lutescens | reverse complement strand
CAGAGCCGCATTCACAAGCACACCGCTGCTTTTCTAGAATATGCCGTGTGGCTGAGATAGGTAGGGACACTCACTCCACAGGTTTTGGAAATTCAAGGCGATTTTGACTTGCGATACTTTCATCTCAGAGTGGGTTTGCAGGACGTAGCCTCCACTGTAAGTCAAAGAGTTTGTCTCAGAACGTATTCGGTTGCATGTCCGAACATGGCAGTAGAGCCAGGGACAGGCTACATGATAAGCTTCACTCAGTAGCCCCCAAGTAGGGCTTCATCTCAAGTCATAGATACAGCAGCGCTCATGTGCCTTGCTTTATTTCTTCTGAAGAATTCCATACCCTTCTGAGACCAGGCCTTAGCCAATGCTGTGCCTGCGCAGACACCAGTGGAATCCTGGGGAACTACATAAGATCCAGACACATAGAGGAGTTCATTTCTCCTAGGGCCTGGCTTTGGAAGGGTGGGGGGACTTTACAGACATATTGCTTCCTTGCATGTGACATCCCCATGTTCGGTGGAGACCCTGAGGACAGAAACTGTCCAGACTGGCTCCTCCTCTTTAGTAGGGAGTATGATAGAGGGAGTAGACGCCTTTGCTCCTCACACATGCCTAGTGGACTGTGAGCTCCTCTCTGTGCTAACTCCTTTCTGGGTCATGGGAAAGACGTGTCTCTTCTCTGAACTTTGGTCCCTGGCAGAGCAAATCACCTACCCAGCATTAAGAGGAGGAAGTGGGTCACTGAGATAGACACTGAAAGTTTCAAACAGCCTGCCTCCCAGGACACCCTGCTTCCTGGTCAGTCACCTAGAGGTGAGGAGTCCTGCCACGTATTCCCACCACTACAACTTCCCCATCCTTGTGGACCACACCTCTAGGTCTGTGAGTCCCAGTGTCCATCCTCTCTCCAAGCTACTTGTTGGGGAATTCAGTTGCACTGATGAGATAAGTACCTAACATGGGGTGGTGATGGGAAATGAATATTTTACTCGATGTTTCATGAGGAGTCAATACGGAGGACTCCCAGCACCCAACACTAAGAAGAAGCTGTGCATTCCCTCACTAGACACCTTAGTTCTACCTCGTGTCTTCTGCTTCTCTTGCAGTGGAAACTTTAAAGATCTCACTGGATGCCCCCCCCTAAGAAATCAAGTCCCTGCCCTCAGCTTTGTGCCCTGCACAGACATGGACTGAAAATGCAGTCAGCTTGGACCTAAAGCTTTTCAGTTTGTTCTGACTGCATCTCTCTGGTACTTTGCTCAGAGATAAAGAAAAACAGACAAACGAAATAACAGTAAGATAACCTCCCAAATTAAAAGGAATAAGTCCCTCCTATTTCTAGATCTCTGGGGCCTCTGATTCTAAGGCCTGACTCATTCAATCCCCTATATATGCTACTCCTGGTCTGTAACAGATGGCTGGTGTTTCTATCCCATCATGCCTTGGGAGAAGGTTAACAGGAACAATGGAAGTGTAGGGTCAGCAGCTCCCAGCTGCCATAGGAAGTGAACCAGAGCATGCAGGCTTGGCAGTCCTCTGAGCAATCAAACAAGTGCCCTGGCTTCCTCACAGAATAAAACCCCCCACCACAGACTCCACTCCTACCTAGAGTGTGTGTGTGTGTGTGTGTGTGTGTGTGTGTGTGTAAAGCCCATGCTAGGACCAACCTAGCTCTTTCTGTGCCTCTTGCTTGTGGATCAGATGTCAGAATAAAACCCTCTACCACAGACTCCATTCCCACCTGAAGTGTGTGTGCGTGCGTGCGTGCGTGCGTGCGTGCGTGTGTGTGTGTGTGTGAAAAGCCCATGCCAGGTCCAGCCTAGCTCTTTCTGTGCCTCCTGCTTGAAGATCAGATATGAGCTCTCAGCTACTGCTCCAGTACTGTGCCTGCCGCCATGCTCCCCACTATGGTGGCCATGGACTCGCCCTCTGAAACAGTAAGCATCTCCCGGTTAATTCTTTCTTCTATAAGTTGCCTTGGTCATGGTGTCTCTTCACAGCAATAGAAAAGTAACTGACACAATGCATGTTCCTGTCCTCAGTGGACTGTGGTTCGGACCCAGAACCTGACATAGCAGAGTGACGACCTCTTCCTGGTTAGTCTGGACCAGCTGAGGGTGAGTGTAGGGCCCATGGGTCTACCCCTGCTCCCGGGGTTCGTTTTGAGGACAATCTCTGGGGAGCCAGCATTTCCTGTTTGTTCTTGGGCTCCCTCTGCCCTGCCTGGTGATTAGCTGTAGGGCACTGTTTATTCCATCTTGGGTATGGAAATTTCCCACCTGCATGGGGGGAACTCCTTGTGCAGCAGCTAGGTATATAAGGATTTTCCCAAGGTTGAATAAACAGCATTTGGCTGATCTCCTTTTGAATGACCCAGGACTCTTGTGTGTTCTTTCAATCTCCAGGCCCTTGCCCGACTAGCGTACGGTACAGTGGCTTGCGAACTGTACCAAGAGGGTAACACAGACACAGGTGTTACAATTGGAGGCACCACTGGGATATCAGGAATTACAGGTGAGCTTCCAGTCCCCATCTGATTGGCTTCATTATGAGGGTTAGCCATGTGTCTTCCTCAGAAGTTGGCTCCTCTGCCACTCGAGTCAACATTCCTCTTTCCTGCTGGGACCACCAACCATCATTGTTTTTCTCAGATAAGAGAAAACAAGCCAGGTCTCATCACCTGGAGCATTTTGCCAAGCCTCCAACTCCTGTGGGAAGCTTGGGGATGCCTACAGACACTTTTGGCTTTTACAGTTGGGTGAAGGTGCTAATGGACAGAGGCCAAAAATGCTACTGAACTCCCACAGTGACCAGGACAGACCACCACAGCAGGGGATCCCCACTTTGAAATGACGACAGGACTGAGTTGAAACCCCTCAACTGAATCTAGTGGGTCTTTGGTTTTCATCTACGTCTTGAATGTATATGTTCATGGATAAACAACATGTTTTTATTAAATGGGTAAAGTTGTCAGAGGCATGCTGTAGGAAGTCTTACAGCCAATGGTTACCCACCCACTGGGGCGTGGCCTCTTATACTATATTTGCCAATGTAGAGCATGTATGTCTCTGGCCTCTTTTCTGGCTGCAGGATTCGGTTTCTCATCTGTGTTCAAGCAGAGGATTCTGATTTGTGAGTCTACCCCTAAATAAATAAAGAAAAAAATCTATTTCTCAATTCTGAGCTAGTGTGGGATTTCTTTTAAAACGTCCTTCTTCAGAGGCAGCCATATGAAGGGTATCCTCAAGGACAAATTCTCTGTGGGAAAATACCAGTTGTTATAAAGGTAGTAGGTTCTGAGATGATTTTCCATATGTTTACTGGTTGTCTGTCTGTCTGTGGTGCTGGGGAAGGAACCCAGGGTCTTGAGGACATTAGGGAAGCACATTACACTGAGCTACATTCCTAGCCCTGGATTTTTTTCTTTTCCTTCCTTCCTTCCTTCCTTCCTTCCTTCCTTCCTTCCTTCCTTCCTTCCTTCCTTNTCCCTCTTTCTCTCTTTTCTTTTTTCTTTTTCTTTTTCTTTTTTTTTTTTGACAGGATCTCTCTGTGTAGCTTCTACCTTCTCTCCTCAAGTCCTGGGATTACAGATGTGTGTCCCACCGCGCTGGAAGGTTCCCTTGTCTTTTAAATCCTGCAATGTGATTTGGGCAGTAAGGATAAACATCAGGCTGGGAGTGTAAAGCAACAGGCCTGTTCCTACAGACCCAGTGACCTCCAGTCTCTGTCCACCAGCTGGGCCATCTACCCACACCCAGTACACTTTGAAAATGCTTGAGATGAAATCATACTGAGAGTGACCAGAATTTGGAGGGCAAGAAAATCTATATATTTGAAAACAACTTAAGTAGGGTTTTTTTTAATTCATTTAGTTTTTAACTTTGGCATTCAATAAGCCAGAAATCTGCAGCAGTAATAGCCATGCATAGTGTTAGCTCACTCAAGAAACATTTCTAGTTGGCTCATTTTTTTTCTTTAAACATCTTTTGCAAGAATCAATTTTACTCTGTCAAGTCATGAAATAATTGCGAGAGCAATTTGTGTATAAAGAGAGTCTAGGTAGAGCAGCAGAGCGTGAGTGAAAAGCACTTACGATACCTCCTGCATTGTAGAACATGGAGCTTTCTTAATAGTGAAAGAAAAAATGACATTTATAATGAAGTGAAGTTGTGATTAAAATGAAGAGGGAAAAGACACCAGCGGAACACAAAAGGTTCATCGGCACAAGTCACTTGAAAGTCCTATTCATTCAAAGCCATTGAGAGACTTAGATCCCAAAATACCACTAAAGGACTAGTCACTCCCCGCAATTCTTAGCTGAGCATGTGGGATACAATAAGTGCTGTTTGTCACTGTCAGCAGTGGGGGTAATTTGCATACAATTTACATACAATCTCGGCGGGCAGATTAAGGCATTCACAAGTCTGATCTTTTCTCTAACAGGGGATCCATTGACAAGTGGCTGGTTTTCATTGTGTCACACTGACATCAGCTCTTGCCCCTGCCTCTAACCACTGGATATTAGCGAGCTCATAGATTGTCCTTTGGATCTGTGTATTAAGATTCTGATCAGGAACAGGAGGCTTGCCAGTATTTGATCTTGATCACCGTGCTTTGCAGTGGTCAGAGAAGAGAGGGCTGGGTTTGGTTCTTCACTGGGAAATGCCAATGTTAAGAAACTATAAAGCACATTATTTTTGAAAGGGAACCATGCCCTGCCATGAATTAATGTCAGTGTAGAATTCTCTAATGGACACAACTGATTTGATGAGCTTATCTTACCCCGTATATTCTTGCTATAATCATCTACTTATATACTCCTTGATTCATTTATTCTGCTTCCCACAAATGATTCTGGGAGGCACTCATGCACATCCAATATATTAGCTGCTGGGCAAGTACTTTTAGGGTCAATCTCTTGTGCTTGTAGGGAGTGGAAAAGTAAAAAAAAAANAAAAAAAAAGCTACCTCTTTAGCTGACTAGCAATGCACCTACAAAGTTGTGTTTATTTCAAGTAAGATCTCCAGAACAGCCGTGGTGAGAGAGCCGTTAGCAGCATCAATATGGCTGCCTATTTCAATCATGTTGGAATTCACTGGAAGACAAGAAATCACTCTATGTTGGTTTTTTTTTTCAGTTCTTGCTCACCGTGTATTCATTATTCCCTTGAAACTTATAGCCACTGACACACACACACACACACACACACACACACACACAAGTCCTTTTAACCTAGTTGCCAAACCAACTACCATCACATTGAGTTTCACACAATTCATAGCTGCAGAACAGCTAAGGAGGGGTCAAAGTGGTTTCACAATTCAAAGGGGTTGATACATAGTATACTCTGCACTGGACTGTGGCAAAAGTCAAGGCATTGACTGGATGCATCTTGCTCACATGGATGAGCCTCAAAATCAAGCACCAAGAAGGAATTGGAATGTGGTACATACAGAGGACTGGATTGGGGAAGACTTTTATGCTCCAGTACATACATTGCTGGCAGATGCATTGCTGACAGATATGTTGCTGGCAGATACCCTGTTAAAGGGCAGCATTACAACTGCTCTGCCTTTATAGATCTTGAAGACTTTGATCTGTGATTCTACAACTGGGCAGCTCTCAGAACCCAAACAGGGCTGGGAAGCTACTGTTGACTTGGTGGTTTGAAGGCAATTATGAACAGAAGGCAGACATAAGAAAAAGGAACATGATTTGCAGCTCAGCTTTTGCCTAATTGATTACTGTTTAAGTATTTGCCAGCCTGGACTTGACTAAGTCTGGGCTGCTGTGATTGGCTGAGACTTGGATATTTGTTACAAGAGTCTACTCCTAAACCAGGTACAAGTAAGGATTTACAGTACAAGTAAGGATCTAAATTCAGAAACATCCTCAGGCCTAAACTAAGTGAGACTCAGCAATGTAATTTAAAATATATGTAGCACACATACATGAACACATGTACTTACCTGTATGTGATGACTCATTTTGGTTGTCAGTTGGACTACATCTAAAATCAATTCAAACCCACGCATCTGGCACACCTGTGAGCGGTTTTCTTCATTGGATCATTTGATGTGGGAAGACTCTTAACTCTGGTGTCAGCCCACATTAAAGGTCACAGAAGAAGGAAGCTTTTGCCTGCTTGCCCTCCCTCTCACTGTATTGTGTCTACGGTGTTTCTGTAGTGTTGCTAAGGCATTTCTTTGCTGGTATTAGAGCCTACTTCTCCAGGATTCCAACATTTTCTGAAAACCAGCTGAGACATCCAGCCTTGTGCACTGAACAACTACTTGATTCTTGGCCTTTCATTCAGGAGACAGCCATTGTTGGACCAACCAGACTATAACCCATAAGCCATCTACTTAAACCCCTTTGAAATATGCTCTTCCTGTCCATTGTATCCTCTAGAGGACCCTTACACAATGGACAGGTAGAAAGGATACATGACTTCGGGACAGGGTGTCCCTGGAGTGTAGTAAAGACAGGGATGTGATGGCCGTGACATTGAACTCTAGATGGGTATGCTAGGCACTGGATCTGTAAGACTCTCCTCAACAGAGCTTAGAAACACATATGAAAACCAACTCACATTCTAGTCTTGAGCAAGGAAGCCAGATGCCTATTATATCCTTCTACAAACTTTTCAGTGTACGGAACTATTTAATGTTTAAATGTGAAAACTTAAAGTGATACAAAAGGAAGCTTAAGGGCTGATTTTTTTTTTTTGTCCTCTTGATTCTCTAAACCAGTGGTTCTCAACCCTTTATTAACATTCTTCACGGTGTGGTGACCACCCCCCGCGCAACCATAAAATTATTTCGTTGCTACTTCATAACTGTGACCTTGCTGCTGTTATGAATTGTAATGTAAATATCATTTATGCAGGAATTCTGATATGTGACCCCCCCCCAGGGGTCATGACCCACAAGTTGAGAGTGGCTGGTCAAGAAGAATGTGGAGCAAGCTGCTGCTCTTGTAGAAAAATTGCTCTCCAAACCACATAGGGAGGAGCTGTCCTAGGGAACTGTAATCAAATCTCTCATGAGATAGACGCTACAATCTACTGCACATTTTAGAACACACACAAATACCGGCTTTCAAGACATAAGCTAAAGTGTTGTTCTTCATGTTACCGCAACACACAGTGCCTCAGTCACCACCCTCAGAGGGTGTGTTCCCAGATGCTGTTCTGTGGGTTTATTGGACACTGCTGACCTGTTTCTCCAGGTTCAGGGGTCCCTCTGACTCAAATACAGATTTGTAAAGAAGATGCTGGGCCTTACTGCAGAAAACGAACACCAAAAACAGAGGCTGGGAGGAGGGGGATGGAGATCAGAAACCAAGGGACACCACTGCTGTTTTTAAGAATGCCCATGGGGAGCAACATAAAATTAAAACAGAGAGAGGATTTGGGGCAGATCACGTGCCAGCCCTCTCAAAGGCTGGCTCAGTTGAATATGATTAACCCGAACCCACCAAATCCGAGAAGGCTTTCGACTCCCACTCTCCCATGTAAGGCTGTGGCCATCCTAAGTGATCCTTCCAAGGGACTCTCTGGAGTCCATTTACCTGAGCAAGAAGCTGCAGGTGGTGTCTGCTCTGCTCGCCTCAAGTTCAGGCTCTCCTGTTGGACCTTCTTTCTAGCTAGACTTTGGAAGGCAGTGGGTCTATTTCTACTAACATTTCTGCTCTCTCCACTCACACCCCAGGGCTGGCTACTAAGTGCTTTTTAACAATAAAAATTAAAAGGCCTCCAAAATGGTGCTGATAAACTCAACCACATGTCTGTGCTATCTACCCTGAAGGCCCTCCAGCGGTATTTGAGCATCTCCTCCTCTTGTAGGTCTTCATGGGGCCTTTTCAAACTCTGTGGCCTTCTAAGTTCTCCCACACACACTAAGAACACAGGCATCCCTTGTTCAGATGCTGGCAGCTCGCATTATTTCCTTGCCTTCTCCACATCTTCTTGGGGTTCTAGGAAAATGGTTAGAGTGTGACCTAGCACAGGACTGAGGGGTGGAACTCGTAAACAGGTCTTGGTCAGTCACTGAGGAAAATCCCAGCCCAGACTGACTCAAAGGTGATTATATGTCCCAAAGCCTGTCTCATAAGAACAATGAAAATCCCTGCTCTACACTTAGATGTAGTATAGGTCTTTGCCTGATCCCTAAGTCAAAATCTTATTTCTAACTGTTCTGTAGTCTCCCCTTATCCACAGATCCCTGAAACCACAAATAGTAATGGACACTGTGTAAAGTTTAATTTAAAATTTAAGAAGGGCATGTTGGAATAAGTCGCTAACAAGCCCAGCACTTCAGGAGGCTGAGGCAGGAGGATTGCCACTGTTAGAGGTCATCCTGGACTGCATAATAAGAACCTGTCTCAAGCCAAACTACCAGATAAGTAGATAAAAAATAAAATTTAGGCACAGTAAAGAATTAGCAAAAACTAGCAATATAAAAATAATTATTATAATATGTTATATTAAAGTTTAATGAAAGCATTGAATTATTTCTGGGACATACTATTCGATGTTTTTAGACCATAGACTGAAGCTTTGGAAAGCAACACTACAAAGGAGGAGGAACTGCTGTACTTGATCTTCAAAGGTCGAGTTAGCTGTGACCAGACACTGGGCAGTAGGCCTGAAAGCTAAAGCCATTGCCAACAGGGACAAGATCCAGAAGCATTACAGCCACTGTAGGGCACCATGCTGAAGTAGCCCTGGCCTCTTCTGCCCTGCAGAAAGCAGTGACTCTCCATTTAAGCAGCTCGCTCTATCCTGTTGTTGGGACGTTTGCCAAAGGCCATTCCCACTCCTCCACATCAGTCTGGGCCTTCCTACTGTCCTCCTGTCCTTCTCCAGGCTGTGTCACCCTCAGGGCTCACCTTTATCCGGTGGCCCACCTGCACTTCCGCAGGGACAACGGAAACCCCCAGGACCGGGTCCTCAGCCTCCTTCTGCTGCTGCCCCACCTACCCATGCCCTCAACGACTCGGATATCAGAAAAACCGCCCTTTCTCCTGCCAGCAGAGACCTCATGACCTCTGCCCTGGATCCTGCGTCCTGCCCTTCCCTAGAGCTTGGTCTTGTCGGTCATGCTCTTCCTTTAACTTGAGTCTTTCCTGCTCAGATGTGTCTTTATCCTCAACATATAAAGGGGGGCAAGGTGAAGAAAAACGAAGGGAAGACTTCCCTTCTTCCAGAAAACCAGTCCCCTCCTCCCCAACCTCCTGGGCTCTCCAGAATGCTGCTCTGTGCGAACGCAGTCTCTGCTTGTTCTTTCTCATCATCCCCTCAACTCCCCAGCCCGCTGCAATTAGGATTCAGCCCCTCCGTTTTGTCCAAATCTGCCAAGTGCAATAGCCTACTTTCAGCGCTGTCCTGTCTTTCACAGTTGGCCTGGCAGGCAGCCCCCTCCCGGATCTCACCGCTTCAGCTCAGTGGCTCTTCCTTTGCTTTCCTTCCCTCCAGCCTCTTTCAGATCACAAAGCCTGTTGACATGCTGGCAGAATCTACCCTTGGTTTCCCTAGAAACAACCACTTTGTATGGGGCTGGTCCAGATCCACAGCAACAGACTGCAGCATCCTGGGAAGAAAGGAGGTTTGTATAGTAGTAAGCAGGATGGAATTATCCGAAATCCAACTCACACAGCAGAACTGGCCAGCATCCGCCCAGGGAGAAAGCTTCTGAAACAGAAACTGCCACCCAGCTGTTGACATAGAAAAGCTGTCTCTCTGGTGTTTGTGGGTCTGTTTCCATCAACTCCACATGTAAGAGGTTTCCTGATTTTCTTAAGTAGCCGTCTACCTTAAACCTCCTTAATTTCACCCCAAGGCCTAGTTTCAAAAGAGCATAGAGAGACGTTTCCACCTTTCCAACCCCTTCTGTTAACTTATGCCTCCATACTATCAAATTTCTTGTCATACACAATGTACAGGAATAAGCATTTATTTGGGCTCATGGTTTCAGAGGTTTCTTTTCAGTTAATCATGGCAAAACAGCCCAGTTTGTGATTGCAGGGGAGTGTGGTGGGCACTGTTCACATCATGGAGAACTAAAAAGTAGAAAGCAAGGCAGGAAGTAGTCAAACAATATAACCCCCCAAGAAACCACCCCCAAGTGCCCTCCTCACTATTCTCAGAACGTCCAAAGTAGTATTCACCAGTTAGTAATCAGCCATCTGAACAGAAGCCCGAACAGGAGGCACATTCCAAATGTAAACCTTAACACTTTGCTCTATGAAGGGTTGTAAACATCCGTTGGCCATACAGCCTCATGCGTGACTTAGTTATGTTATCCCAGCAAGCACAGTTTCAGGGAAGAAGGTTTATTACCTGGGGTAGAGGTCACCATGGCCCGGAAGTCCTGGCAGCAGGAGTGAGAGAGAGCCGGTCACAGCGTGCCCACAGTCAGGCTGCAGAGAACCACATCTCCTGGCGTTCAGCAGCTCTTCTCCTTCATGCAGAGATGAGGGCCTGAGCTAGGGAATAGTGCTGCCTGCTGCCAGGGTGGGTCTTCCCCCTTCATTTAAGCCAGTCCAGACAGTTCCTCCCCGTCATGAGCAGAGGCCTGGAGGTGTGTCTCCTGGGTGATTTCAGATCCCATTGGCAATCAACAGTGACCATCGTGTTTGTAGACAAAATTCGGAGACCAAGGCTCAAGAACTGAGTTTCAAATGCCAATGTCCCAAGGCACGAGGAAGGAGGGTTTATGCAAGTACTGAAAAGCACATGTGAGATCACCTTTTCTTTCTTTCTTTCTTTTTAAAAAAGGTTTAATTTTATTGTGTGTTGTTTGTATGTTTTGCCTGCATGCAGGTCTATGCACCATGTGTGTGACTGGTGCCCTCGGAGGCCAAAAGAGGGCATGAGATCCCATAGAACTGGAATTATAAATGACTGTGAGCCGCCTTGTGTGTGCTGGGAAAGGAACCCAGGCCCTCCGGAAGAGCACCCAGTGCTCTTAGAGCCTGAGCCATCTCCCAGCCCTGAGATCATTTACAGCAGGGGAGTTAGTCATTGGTCCAGACAGGCATAAATTCTGAGAAATGTTGCCGGCTTTAGGAAGGTTGAGTGTGTGAGCACTGGGCTCTGCTCTCTAGACCTTCTTTTCCCTTCCCAGGTCTGCTCATCTGTTTTCCCTCCATGTCTGACTCCCACTGCAAGACTATGACAGCAATTCCCAGTTATATTCCGGTCAGCCCACAACACCAGCAAGCATAGGTCCCTTCCCCCAAATATTCCTTGCAGAAGGCACAGAGGGATGTCTCCCTGGACCAGCATCTCAAGTGGGCTCAGTGGGTTGCTCAGCGGAGACTCTCAACATGATAAGACATTGGTTAAAGATGCCATCTCCTGTCTACAGTAAGCTTTACTCTTTAGAGGCAGAAGGTGAGCGCTCTGAAACACAGCAAAAAGTGTGTGCAGCAAACGTACATCCAGCTGCAGTCATGGCTGTTCTACTCACAGCTGTGCACTGTGCTTGCAGTGGGCACTGCGGTAGGTCTGTGTCCATTGTCGTCACCACGTGGACTTTGCCACAGCCTTTTGAGGGCTATGGCAACAGGGCCTTTTCAGTTCCATTGCAATCTTGTAATGAATTGCCTAGTTGGTCACTTTTTATTTTTTAGAAAATTAATCGTGAGGTGGCCTGTGGCTGGACATGTGGTTTAGCAAGTGTCGTTGTACATTCTTTAGGTTGTGTCCTGTAATTTAGGAAAAACAAATACTAGACAGACGTTGTGGGTAACGCCTATAACTGTAGCACTTGGGAGGCTGAGGCAGGATTGTGGTGAGCTTGAGACTGCACTATGGAGTGACATTCTGTCTCAAAACAAAGAAAATCCCCCAAATGAAGAGCAAAATAAGAAGTCCCCAGGAAAAACGTAATGTGGCCTACCTACAAAGTTTAAGGAGAAAACAGGTTCACACAAATGGGTGATAAAATATTGAAAATCACTTTGCAAACCTTTCGAACATTTATAAGTTGAAATTATAGAGAGCAAGATCCAGAACAGCAAAGCTAGCCAGTAAAGAAAATGATTGAAAAATGAGAGCTGATAAAGATGAAATTGAACCAGGTGGAATATTCCAGCTTCAACAAACAGCAGAATGTGGCTTAAAGAACCAAGCGGATCTTTTTTTCCTTCTTCATAAAAGTTCTTATGAGGGCAATGAGTTTTGAACTCAGCTGGACTCTTTGATGCTGAGCTTTCAGAGTACCGGCCACACCAGCAGAGTGGTGCCGAGTGTGGTCCAGACCCCAGACGTCAGAGACTGGTGAGGCTGCCTTAGCTCCATCAACAAGCCAAGCCCTCTCCACCTCAACGCTGGCTCAATGCTAGCTGCAGAGACCCCCTCCTTAGATGTCTCCAATACAGACACCTCCACCAGCCCGACCTCCCTGTCCTGGCTAGAAGCAGAAGAAGGATTTCAAGCATTGCCCTTCCCAGGCCTAAGGTCAGCTGTGTTTCCCTTCCCAGCCTTGAAGGTAGCCCAAGTGTTTATTTCCGAGCCCTGTAGGAAGTTCCATATGCTCCCTTCCCAGCCTGCAGGAAGACCCAAGTGCTCCGGGCCCAGCCCACATGAAGTCCTAAGTGTTCCCTTCTAGCCTGAAGGAAGTCCCAGGTGTCCCCTTCCCAGCCCACAGGAAGTATCAGATGCTTTCCTAGTCCTGCGGGTAGTTTGAGGTGTTTATTTCACTGTCTTGCTAGCCCCAGGGTACCCTGCATGAAATGGGATTAGGTAGCTCTCTAGCCCCTTGGAGCCCCATCTCTAGCTGTGCAGCTGAGTGCTGTGTAACCACTTCCAGAGTCAGTTCCGGGAAGCACACCTTTGAGAAATCTCCAGTTAAAGCTGTAAATAGGCGGTGGAGAGATGGCTCTACACCCCCCTTGGTTTGTTTGTTTTCACATCCAGACCAAATTTTCCCTCTCTCCTCTCCTCCCATTCCTTCCTCCCACCTCCATTCCCCACCCAATACTAGTCCACTTCTCTTCAGGAAAGGCAGGATGCTGATGTCTATCAACCAGATGGCTACACATTTAAGAGCACTTGCTGACCTGGAGGAGGACCTGGAGGACCCCAGCTTGTCTCCCATGGACCCATCTCTGGGCCCCAGCACCCACACCAGGCAGCTCACCACTGTTTGTAATTCCAGGGGAATCTTATACCCACTTCTGGTCTCCTCAGGCACCTGCACACAGATGGTGCACACACGTTCAATCAGGCACACACACATATACATGAAAAAGAATAAATAAATCTTTTTCAAAAGCTGTAAATATGGATTAGGAATAAACTTCTTTAAGGGTTCAGAGAGATCCAGGAAACAAGCGTCACTACAGAGCAGTTGGGCATGCAACCTATGAGAAAATGACATCTATTCTTACTTATTTTATGACAGAAATAAAAATTGTGTTGTTGTCTAGGGGTCTGATAAAGTTAAGCTTTTCTGTGTCTTTAAATGCTGAAGTTCAACCCTGGTGTTACTATTATTTTTCTGACTAACTGGCTGCAGGTATGGGGCTTCTCAGACCCTCTTTATCCTAAATTGCCACTTGTGAACTCAGTGTGACTTCAGGGCACAACAGAAGCATGGAGATGCTCCTGAGACATTCCAAAGGCTTGCAGGCTCTTGCTCAGAAAGCAGAAACAAAGGCCAGACAAATACTTTATTCTGCCAAAATCCCCAAGAGAGTATCAGTTTATAACCATAAGACAAAAAGGCAGATAAAGCTGTAATGGTAATATGAAGCAAATGGTCGATTAAAATGTGCCAGCCCTTGAGCAGGGAGCTCTCAGGCCTTTTATCGTCACTTAAAGATCTACAGACTGGCAAGTACCACTATCCAAAGGCCAATTTATTCTTGAACCAAACACTGGGCTCGTACTTGCTGGTCAGTAGGACGGTACACCCATTATAGAAAAGCAGAAATCCCTTCGGACCCCACAAAGGCACATAATGGTGAACATAGTCAACAAATCGGGCCTCTGGCATATCTGGGAGGCTGAGAAAGCAAGATGTGACACCAGGCTTCTGAAATTCAGTCCCCAGGGCCAGATCAGGAGCTGGGAGCTTGTTAAAAACACATCGCTGTCTGGGAAGGCGCACAAGACTTGGAACTAGGAGAAACTGGTGTATCCTGGGAAACACTGAAGTGCCAGCAGCTGACAGAGAAAGGTGACAAGGCGGTCGCTATAAGCTCGCCTGCCCACTTGGGAAGGCTAGGTGTCCAGCATGCAGAACGTTTGCTTGCAAGTGCTTCCATGTAAAATAACCACAAGTGCCTTCCTGTTTCTGCCTGGCCGTGTCCTGACAGTTGTGCAGTGGTAGACAAGAAGTAGATCACAACTTTCCTGAAGGCTTGTGCTAAATTTACGTTGTTCTGAATGTTTGACCGCTTAGTACGCAAGAATAGCTATCTTCTCCCATGGAAACCTTACTCTCCAGATACAGAAGAGCATCCTCACTAAACTTTCAACAAATGGGGCTAGGGAAATAGCTCTGTCTACGATGTTCTGGCCTTATAAACACGAGGACCTCAGTTTAATCCCAAGGACCCACACTGTAAAAAGAAAAAAAGAAAGAGAGGGAGAAAAGAAAAGAAAGGCTAGGCGTGGTGGTCCACACTGGTAATCCCGGCACTGGGAAGGTGGAGAAGGGCA
Organism: Bramus lutescens; assembly: GCA_001685075.1. Classification (NCBI taxonomy): domain Eukaryota; kingdom Metazoa; phylum Chordata; class Mammalia; order Rodentia; family Cricetidae; genus Bramus; species Bramus lutescens. The sequence goes on along the minus strand of LOEQ01002298.1, from coordinate 84,045 downwards.
GATCTCTGAGGCTTGCTGGCCAGCCAGTCTGACCTGCTTGGCAATCTCTTGGCCAGTGAGACACCTATCTCAAAACAAACAAACAAAAGGTAGGCGCTGCACGAGGAATGACATCATAGGTTGTCCTGTAGGTTCCATGTACACTTTCACATACATGTGCTTCCACACGTGCACACACACACACACACACACATGCACAGTTTTGAAGAAATGCACCCTTCTAAGTCGCATACTTCACAATTCTGTCTTCAAAACTGTTGTGACTCTTTCAATCAATGGTATCTTACCGTTGTAGTTACAGGATTTTTCCTTTCCTTGTGCTGAACAATGGTATAGCCTATTAGATTTAGATGAAATTGAAGCAAATGCTGTTTAAAAATGCTATGAGACAAAGCATTTAACGTTCAAAGCAACTCACTGTCCTGAGAGGGTGTGCCTCTCAGAACACGGGAAGAGCAAGGCAGTCAGTGGAGCTCTTTAAGGGGAATTCTAATAGGATTTTAAAATGGAAAGTCCATTTCTGGAGTTAGCCCAACCTGGTTATGATGCAGTGTTAGCTTTACAGACAATTCAGTTCCATTTTTTCTTTTCTCTTTAAATCTTCGTGTGTGTGTGTGTGTGTGTGTGTGTGTGTGTATGTGTGTGTGTGCACATGCACAGACGATCATGCATACATTCATGTTCAGGGGTGTGGGTCCAGGTGCACGCGCCTGCCACAGGGCGCGTATGGAGTTTAGACACACTTTGGGTGTCAGCTCTTCCTTTCCACTGTGAGCCTCTTGTTTACTGGTTTGTGTTACAGGGTACCGTGTCCCTCTGGCCTCCAGGCATCCCCAGTCTCCACCTCCCGTTTCACCATAGCTGCACTGGGATGACGGACATGTACCAGCCTGTCCGGCTTTGTATGTGCATGTGTACAAGTGCATGCATTTGGAATTTTTTTATCTAATCTTATTTTAAAACCCACTTGCATAACTATGGCCTACCTCCATTATTCTTTATATCCCCACAGCCATCTCATTCTGAATTCTGTATCTTTCCTTTCTCTTTCTTTAAAAAAAAATGTTTTTTTTTTTCCAAGACTGATCCACATATGAACTCACAGAGACTGTGGCAGCATGCACAGGGCCTGCAAGGGTCCGCACCAGATGGGGTCTCAGCTGAGAATGAAGGGGACACGTGGCCCCCTCACTAACCCAGAGCTATCTCTAATTGATAGCCATTTGCAAATGGAAAATTGGTTTTCTCCAATGGCATCTCACTGGGTATATTAGCCACACTAAGAGTGGGTCCCATGCCCTGCAGGAAATGACCAGTACAAAAACCCCTCGACGGTAATGTTGTAGAGTTTTTCTCTTATATGATTTATTTGGTCATTTTTGTTTTGTTTTACTGGCCTTTGCGTGTATATTATGGTTTCAGATTCTATGGGTATTTTTTCTTAAGGATTTTGTTTTGTGTTGTGTGTTTCTTTGTCCCTTTTTTATGTTTTTCTTTATTTATTTTTTGTTTGCCTGCTTGTTTTCCAAAGAGAGAGAGAGAGAGAAAGGGTGTAGAGGGTCTGGGAGGAGCTGGGGAGGGCAAAGAGTGATCAGAATATATTATACAACAAATTTTTTCAATTAAAAATAATTCGTGGCAAAATTTCTTTTCAAAGATTGATTTATTTTTATTTTATGGGTGTTTTTCCTGCATGTATGTCTGGGCACCATGAGCCTGCCTGTGCCTTCAGAGCCAGAAGACCATGTCAGATTCTCTGGAACTGGAGTTACGGAGGGCAGTGAGCTGCTGTGTGAGTGCTGGGAACTGAATTCAGGTCCTTTAGATGTCAGTGCTCTTAACCAGTGAGACGTCTCCAGCTGCTTTCTTTTCTGATTGACGTTGTTAGGTGTTTGAGGAAAGAACTAGTTTTTGTCATTTTTGACTAAAGTATCTGTTTTCTTTTATTATTTTCAGTTGTTATAAATAATATGACCCTAAAACTTTTATTTACTTTCTGTCTGTGTGCGTATGTTCTTGAATGTATGCATTACTGTACATGCATGTGGGTTCTGAAGAGGATATTGGGTTTCCCCAGAGCTTGAGTTACAGGCAGTTGTACCCTGCCTGGTGTGGAAGCTGGGAACTGAACCCAGGTCCTCTGAAACAGCATCAAGAGCTTCTAACCACTGAACCATCTCGCCAGTCCCTCCCTGGCATTTCTCATATGCTTATGAGTTTAAGCTGTCATTCTTTTTCTAGCTGGTCTGCCAGGCTGGCCTTGAACTCTGGTGATCCTCCTGCCTCAGTACCCTGAGTGTTGGGGTGACAATGTGAGTTAATGGGCCCAGCCTGAATCTGTTTCCTGCGTGCTCCGAGCTGTCGTGAAATATTACTTTAACTATGTACAGGTGTGTTGCATTTTACGCTCCATTTGTTTAATTATGTGAAGATGGGTTGCCGGTTCACCTTGTCTGCTAAGGCATCTGATTGGTCTAATAAAAAACTGAACATCCAATAGCTAGGCAGGAGAAGGACAGACAGAGAGAATAGTAGGAGGAGGAATCTAGGCTCCAAAGAGGAGAGAATGGGGGAGAGAGAGACACCCAGGGCCAGTCAGTCAGGCAGCTGCCAGCCAGTCATACACTGCAGAAGCAGGAAAAGTAGGACATGCAGAGTAAAAGAAAGGTAAAAAGCCCTGAGGCAAAATGTAGACGAAGAGAAACAGGTTATATTAAGTTATAAGAGCTAGTGGAACAAGCATCAGATAAGGCTGAGCATTCATAATTGTAATGAATATCTGGATCTTGGTTTGGGAGCTGGTTGGCAGTTCAAGAAAGACTGCTTCACTGAGCAACACTCCTGCACACACTACTGTCATGGGAGGCTGTTCACCAGGAAGCTCTCACAGAGCAGATGTTGGCCATGCTCATAGATCTGTAGACCTGCGAGCTAAATGAACTTCTCTATAAACTGCCCAGCTCCAGACATCTCGTTACAACAGACACTGGATGGAGAGATTTATATCGCCTTGCAACTCTAACCTTAGCTCTAGATTCCTCACCGCCCTATTGAAGGGACCGGACGTGCCTTCCAAATTATTTGTAGGAAAAAGCTGAGAAGGAAGACAATGGGCTGAGAGGAAAGGGAGGGGCCGAAGGAAGGCCTGGGATGCTCGTAAACCTGATGCCCACTATTGTTGCTCTTCCGTGGTATCTGCACTGCGAGCAATCAGATTCGCCTTTCAGATTACTTCTGCATCATGTTCTGCAGATAAGCATAAACTTTTCTTGTTATTTAAGAAAATTATAAGACTCCCTGGTCCAAACAAGCCTTTTTTAAAGGAGATATACTTCAAAACAACATTCATGGCCTTCCATTTTTATTTTACAAACATGAAACGCTACGACTTCATTTTTCTTCACCCAGCTTCTGTGAATTTGAATCTCTAATACACAGGAACTGGAAATCTGCCACCAAACACGATGTACACAGAAAACAGCTCTGGAAAGACACATATGACCTTAATTTGAATGTTACCTAAGAGTCACACAGATTAGCTGGTCTCACAGGGGATTACAGGCAGGGGAGAGTTCCCCAGCAAAGGGCTCAGGAGCCAAGGCTAGATAACAAGCGCACTTTCAAAAGGCAGCTGCCTAACGCAAACAATCTTAAGTTGTTTACAAAGTGTGGGAAGAAACGTGGGTCTCCTATTGGTCTTTACACGTCAGTCACATATGCAAAACATACATTACACACACACACACACACACACACACATACACAAACCATACATTTCACTGCAAATCACATATCACCACACATACCGCAGGCATATGACACACACAGAGGTACATTATAGATGTGTACACATATGCACAGGTAACACACATGTGTGATCACTCACGTGCCCTCTCATACACACACACACATTCCTCAGTGTCATTAATACACGTCCTAAAAATTTTTAAATCTAGGGGAAAGAAAAAAAATGATCCTGGAAAAATAACAGCAAACAGACTTTGCTTTAACTGCAAAGGAGCAACAGAATTTATTGACAGAATTTAAACACAACAGTTAACGTGACAACGTTGAATTTTCAGTGTAAGGTGAATGGAAGCAGAGAGTGCATTAGTCCAACCTGTTTACATTTGTTAAAAGAGTGGCTATCAAAACCAGCAACATGCACAATAGTACATATGCACAAAATGGAAGTATATCAACAAATATACAAAATATTCAAAATAAAAATATTTACAGGTTTAAAAATATAAACATCGATTCATCTATCACATTAGACCATTGGAGTAGTGAAGGATAAAGGACCCTACTGGTGTTTAGAACCCTTCTTTGAAGTAGGTTTGGAAAGCATAGAGTTCTTTCTAGGAGACTAACTTTTTTGATGTTTTTCAGAGGATTAACATTCTATTATAAAAATAATATATATAAGCCTACCAATTCCTAGCAATTTTCCTCCTGTGCACAAAAGTGATGCAGCCAAGCCCTGTCCTCAGAGGCTCTCCCGCCAGGAAGGCCCTTTCATCAGGAAGGCTGTCCTGCCGGGAGTTTCTGCTTGGATTTCCTTAGCCACCGCTGCTCGACAGCCTGCAGTTCCTTACATCACACTGAGATACTGCCTGGGGATCAGACAATCTGAAGTTCATCAGAGGCATGCTGGGCCACTGATGATAAATGACAACCACAGGGCTTCTACGTCAGAGTCATTCTCTCTGACATTCTGCCGAAATCCACCGCTAGCTATCAATCAGATCAGCTCCACTAAATTTATTCTGGAAGCAGTGAAAATGGTCAGCATTTCTTTATTAGGCAGTTAAGAGCTCTCATTAATTCCACCTGGCTACCGAGGCAGTGTCACAGATACCAGCGTTTTACACGCTGTACACAGTGATGATGCTGCATTTGCTCTTTGTGCCCCTGCGCTTTGGGGCCACATATGTTCTAGTATTTCTACTTAAGTTTATTAAATGATCCAGATTTGAAGATCTCTGAGAAGGTTGGATGCATCTCAAAGACCCAAGCACCACAACTGTATCTGAAATATGTGTTCTCATATCCAGCAGAAAGTTAATTATTACATACAACTCCTGACTCCTCCTAGCTTACAGTTCAACAGGGTAAGAAGGACCACCATCGATTCTCCCACTGTGTCCCATTACACTGAGTCGGAAAAAGTTGACCAAAGGCAGGTAGCATATATATGAGTACAATAATCTTTTTGGTTGTGATATTGATGCAATTTCAAACTGATTTTCCCTAAACACTGAGAAAGGCATCCCCCTGGGATCAGAGAGAAAGGAAACAAGGCTTAATGGATTCCCCACTGAAATTGCTTTTCTGGCTATATTCTTGGCAAAACAGAGATAAGATTATGCAGTCCATAAGTACAATCTAAATAACTGGGGGCTATGACCCCCAATTTTAACTGGCCTAGATAGGAAAAAGTTTGCTCATCCCTGAATCAACCTTTCGGACACTAACATAGATTTTTATGAAGGCCGTCAATGGCTATTTAAAGACCAAGTCCAGTTTTACATGAAAGAATCATTTAAATGACTTCCACCATCATAAAAATGGAGTTTGATTCTCATAGTTGAGAACATCAATCAGTCTCTAACTTAAAATGAGTAATTCGAATGGGGTGTGATGGCCAAACAAAGATCTCTAATTAAAGCCAGAGCTGTGGGGTCAGGTTCAAACGCTACCCGCTACTCCATGTGTGACTCAGGCCTCAGTGATCATTAACCTCCTCAAGAATCAGTTTCTTCTCTGGAAAATGGAGCTCAAACAAGTCTTACATAGTTCTTGTGAGCTATCGAGATAAGGATGTAAAACAAAGTAGAGTTTCCTTTCTAACACTATAGGAAGCCCAGCCTATGGACGATCGTAGAATTAACCATAAAATGATCAGATGTGCTCAGTAAGTACCAGTTGAGCGAATTAACGAGTCTGGAAAAGTAGATCAAGATTCTGGGGCCATTGGGGAAACAGAATGGATGGCTTGTGATGGCAGGTGCTTGCATCTAGAATACAGATTTGAACCAGGGCAAAGGGTCATTCAGCTGCTCCCCATTTAAGAAGACAACAGACAGTTGATGGAGGAGAAGCTGGGCCCTTGTGTGCTGACATTAGGGGTGTAAAATGCTGCATCTGCCGTGGGAAACACACCATGAAGAAAGGTCCTCAGAGGCTTAAAATTAAAATTACTGTATGGCCCAGCAATTCCACTTTGGGGTATTTATCTGAAAGGCTTGAGGTGAGGATCTTGAAAATCTATTTCCATTCTCATGTATAGTGGGACATTATCCACAGTCGCCAAGACATAGTATCATGTCCATTGACAGGTGATTGGAAAAATAAAATACAGTATCCATGCAGCACAATGGGATCAGCATCCAGAAAGGGAGAAGCCCTGAACATATGACAAGGTGGGCATGATGTCTGGGAGACATTAACACTCAGTGAAGCCACGAGTCACACAAGCATAAAATCTACCAGGTCCCACTGCTCTGAGGTATTGAAAACAGTTCAATTCCTAGAATCAGAGAGCAGAATGGTGGTTAGCAGGGTTGGAGGAGGGGGCATAGCTGATCAGTGAGCAATAAAATGTTCCTTACTCCTGCGTGTGGAAGATCTAGAGGCCTGCTCTTAGTGGTGTGCCTGTAGTCACGTGTACTGTATTGTACACATAAAAAGTGAAGAGGGAAGGCTTCATGCTGAATGTTCTTACTACAATGAAAGTAACACAGATTACTCTAGGCAAAGATACTTTAGGCTTAAGGTAGGAAAGCAAGTGAAGCGTGCCTGGAATGGCCAAAATCTTATCAGGGAAGAAGTGTTGCCATGACAACAGAAGAGACTTGTGTCTGTACTTTCCATGTTAATCCCAGGAAGGAGAAGGTGCTCCAAAAAGAAGGAAGCCAGTTGTTTGCTTTTGGAGCACAGAGGAACAAGGAGCTACAGGCTCCGTTATATGTGGCCTGAGCAGCAATGTCTTAGACACACAAAGCTAATTTCATGAGCTTGGATGTGAGCTAGCTTTTCCTGTTAGAAGTGAAGTGAGGTCAATAATGCCAGCAGCTCTTAGCTCCTGTGTTACTACATAGGACACTAAACAGTTACAGCCCTGCCTCAGAGACTAGGGAAAGAGGGAAAGAGAGAACGAGAGAGAGGGAGAGAAGCTCTCTCTCTCTCTCTCTCTCTCTCTCTCTCTCTCTCTCCAATGAAAGGGTCAGAATGTCTGAATCAAAGTCCCATCAGGGAGACAATGTCACTTCATATGGCTGTTAAGAAAGTGGAGTTACTCAGTGGTCCCAGGAGCACTGGCACACAGAGGCAAGGGCTGGGCCACTAGAAGCTTTTGTGGGACTTGATTTACCACCATGCTATTCCAACATACAAACTATAAGCAATAAGTACAAATGCAAAACATGCAAAGATGAGATGGGCCAAATGAAAGTGTTTTAAAGAATATGGAAGAAAATCTGATAACAGCACAGCCACATGTAAGCCCCCAACTGGACTGGATTTTTCAAATTAAGTGTTAGATACGGTGACTACCCTGGAAATATGCTTTGGATTGTATTCAAGTCAATGTCATAAAAGCTGCTGTCTGTCAGCTGGAGGCTTTGTGATGCTTTAACCTTCCTTGTTTCCGTTCAAGAAAGAACTCCTCTCCCTAATTCATTTCCAAACCGCCTTTCTAAGGCTTCATCTCTCTGCAGGCAGAGCAATTGCTTCTTTTCTAAGTGGCTTTTGTTGCAACAAACTGTTTCTCTTGAACCATCAGCAGAATGGAAGGGCCAGAGAAGCGCTCTAGAACTGACAGCCACTGAAAGTCTTGAGAGCAGAGACCCAAGTGACACAATCAACGACCACTCTGAGGACACGCTAAGCACCCCGAGGTGCTCCTGAGCAGGCCCCTTCTGCCACACAGCATCTAAGGGACACTCTACTAAGACCTTGTTCGTCCCTCACTGGTTCATCAATGTTTTTGTATAGTGAATCAAAATGTCTAAGGTTGAATTTACACAAATAATTGAGTCCTTTCTTAGTGGGCAGGGTAGGACCAAGGTTAGCGGAGGTGTTTGGATTCTCTTATGCAGAGCCTTTTCACTGGCCATCCTGGTGACAAGGAGAGGCAACAGGAAAATTCTTGTGTTAATTTTAACACTCATGAGGGAAGCAGAGTGTAGATGACACTTTATGTCTCAGTAGAGGCCAAGCACAGAGAGCCCAGTCCTCACACTCACAGTGAAAGGAAGACATTGACAATGACTGAAAAAGCAGGGAGCAAAACATGCTAATGGTCCAAAGGGCTAAAACATGTTATATTCTCACGATCCCAAACATGCTAATGGTCCAGCAGGCCAACAACATGTTATAGTCTCACGATACCAAACATGCTAACAGTCCAGCAGGCCAACAACATGTTATAGTCTCACGATCCCAAACATGCTAGAATGGTCCAGAAGGCCAACAACATGTTATAGTCTCACAATCCCAAACATGCTAACATGGTCCAGAAGGCCAAGAACGTGTTATAGTCTCACGATCCCAAACATGCTAACAGTCCAGCAGGCCAACAACATGTTATAGTCTCACGATCTCAAACATGCTAACAGTCCAGCAGGCCAACATGTTATAGTCTCACGATCCCAAACATGGTAACAGTCCAGCAGGCCAACAACATGGGGAGTGTGATATTGTCACTACCCCAGGGTGGCAAGTAACTATAATGAAAACAGGAGAAATAAAGTCACTTGAGTCAAACTCTTCAGGTAACGCCCTCAATAAAGACCTCCCCAGAGAGATCAGAGAGCGGAAGAGGGAAACTCTTAGAAAGTTTGGCCAAAGAAATCTTAACACCTGATAGAGCCTTTGACTTCGACAACTGAGTCATCAAATGGCTCTTTGTATATTAATTTCAATAAATGAAGAACAACTGAGATGAGAGAGCAAGCCCTCTAAGCCAGGCAAGACGTCATCTGTACAGATGAAACACTGAATTTGCATGGCAGTAGGCAGGTAAGTTTTGTGCAAAATGCATCTCAAGGGAGTCTTGATGGTCTGCCTTGCATTGTTGGTACATGAAGTCATAAAATTTTCTTTCCTCTGGTGATTATTGGAAATGCTGTGGTAAATGAAATGCCTCCCACTCCGTGATGGAGAATAAGAGCCTCCACTGCCAACAGAGCCATGGCAGGACTAAATTGGCTTTAAGTAGTGTGTGTGTATGTGTGTGTGTGTGTGTGTGTGTGTTGTAGATATTAAAGATACTTGTGCAGAGCCATTAAAGTGACAAATTCTTGCCCCACAATTGATTTGGCTGATTTGGGGCAGTTCTTTAGCCAAAGAATGCCAACCCAATGGACCTTAGAACTGTACATACCAAGAAATCCCCATGTGCTCATGTCTGACCTTTCTCTAAAAAAGTCAGCAAAGAAGTCTGTCAAATTCTCAGAAGACTATTAGATAACACATTTACAAACAGTCACATGTAAATCTAGAAATTTCTTTCAAACACAGATAAGACAAAGTAACCCTTGGCCCAAGAAAGCAACTCTGACCCCTACTCTGCTTTGGAGAAAGCTGACCACTGTGCTAACTGCTTACGACTAAGGACATTTAGTTCACTGTCAAGTCCTTTACTGGACTGGCAGGGTGCTGGTCTTAAATGTGCAAGATAAAGGGGAAAATTCAGGGGCTGGGAGAAGTGTGGCGAAAAGAATTTTATAAATAAAGGCTTTTAAGTCTTTTGTGACTGGTCAATTGCCAGGGGAAATTAAGGTAAATATTTCTAAACTTTTCCTTCACTTCTAAAGCGAGGATGGCATAGAGGGTGATTGCAGATAAACCTCCAAGCTGGGAACACTTGAAGGAGTCGCTTCCGGGACCTCAGCAACCACCTGCCATTCCTCTGACAATGCTACCTTTCTTACACAGCTGAACAAGCGCAAACAAAACCCAGCCATGGAGTCGTGCAAAGGTGAGCCTAATCTTTGTAGGGAAAAGCACAAGGAGAAAGTTCCTTTGTTTTCCTGCTTGAAGTATAATTTATATCCTCTCTGTTTCTAGGGGGAAACAAAATGGAGGTTATACATTTCTATAAATACTAATCAAATTTAAAGTTTTTTTTTCTCAAGGGCAAGGTGACTTTCAAAATATTGTCAAATCCCAACTATTCTGAGATGTCTTCTGTGTGGTAGTTTTTATCCAGATGGATTCCTGAGCATGTCTGAGATGCTTGTAGGGTTTCTGAGAATGAGGCCAACGCTGAGAGTGATGCGTACGTGGAGGGTCTCATCTCTAGACACAGGGAAATTAAAACTTAACACATTGCTTGGCGATAGCATCAAGGACCTGAGACAACACAGTAAAAGTCGGTAATCTAACTCAGGGATGCAGCAGACCTCTGTCCCCTCTTCTAAGGGAGTCCCCACAAACTGAAAATGGGAATAGGCTCCTTTATGCCTTATCAAGTCTTCCTTGATGTCCACTTACTTTTGCTTCCTTCATACTATTAAAATAAGTTTTCATATATTTAGCTTCTTTTCTTCTTTTACAAAATAGAACTAAAATCTTAAAACACAAAATAGCAGACCTTTTCTTAGTCATCTCTCTGGAACTCGAGTTACACTGTGCTCATCTCTTTCACACACATGCAGGATCACTGGGATATGTGCCATCTTCCTGATGGGCCGCAGCACCTCTGGGAGAAGCTCCAGCCCTTTGAGTTAAATGCATCTCCAGAGGACATCAGTTTAATCAGCAGACACTAAGAGCATTCGAGGAACCCCTTCACTAAATTGTTCAAACTGCCAAGGCATTGGAGTTTCAACCTAAATATTAGAAAGCATGTATTGAATCAAACCACTTCTCAAAATTAATTTAGTAGAATTACTTAGGCCCGGCAGTGTCACATGAAGCACACAGCTGTCTCAGGCACAGGTTTATACAGCAGAAGCCAAATGTTTCAAACTTGTATTTTCTGTTACTTCTTCATATGTTCATTTTGCACTTCCTATCCTTGGGGAAATGGTTGGATTCAACATTTTATAAGTAAGGTAAAATCTCTGGTTTGTGCTGAGAAATGGACTGTTAACCAAGGCCAGACAATGCATTGTTCAAGGGCATCAGTAATATACATACATACATACATACATACATACATACATACATACATACATACATACATATATGTGTGTATATATGTATATATATAGCATATCTATCTATCTACATATATGCAAAGAACCCTCCTAAATAGGAAGCATCCCTGCCCCAGGCTACAATGCATAAAGAATCACAATGGTTTGTCATCATATCCCAGCTATAAGACCAGACTCCAAATTCTACACCATTGAGGAGCTGTAAAATGCTAACCGTGAGGCAAACTGTTAAAATATGCATTACCTACATGTAAGAAGGTTGAAGTTCACACATGACAAAATACGGGGTAATTAGCATTTAGTGAGATCATTCCCTGATCCTCGTTTTTGCACCAAGAGGAAGGAGTAAATCCAAAAATCAAAAACAAACAAACAAAAAACCACATAAACTAATCATTAGCCTTTTATTTCTCTTTAGACAAGTGATCTGAACCAGCCAAACTAAAATCTTTCTGCTTTCATAGAGACAGATCTTTACCTATTTGTATATCCGGCAACTGGATGTTGTGAGGTTCTCTGCCAGCCAGCATTCCCCTCTTCCCATCACATAACTACATGGATCTTTGAGCTTTGCAGGTGTTTCCCACACAGTGATGAGCAAAGCATTTTGTTTTTTTTTTTTCCTTTTTTTTTCCTGGAAAAAGAGGCAAGAATCCTGTTGTTAAGTGATTCCTCAAGGCCCTCTTGACTCTAGAACAGCCTGATATCCTGGTGTGATATTTTCACTAGATTTGGTTAAATCTTATTTTCTGCAAAAGGAAGGGAAGGCTACTTCTGAGTGATCCACGAGTTAAAAAGAAGAAAAAAAAACCCAGATTTTTTTAGGTTTAAAAGAGAAAGGAAAGTGCTAGAAAAGAATCCTCAGGAACTTATCTGAACTCCAGGTGTAACATTCCCTTCCCAGGGTGTCCTACCCCTGTCTCCAACAAAGACTGCCACGTGGAGAAGGGTGGGTCCCAAATTGTTTGCTTTTGGCAAAGCGAGCTTCCTTTAGTGGTTTCCAAGGGAGAGCTGTATTCCTTAACACATGGCCCATCCATCCTCCTCGGCCTTGGAGACCTCACAATTTTTTGGCACTGTCATGGCATGCTGCTGCCCTGATGGTGGTCCCAGCCAAACCCCGGTTGCTGACCCTACGGACCAGCACTTTGGAAACGGGGATTTTTGTTCTGGGCATCTCACTCCTGGCTGGTTGCTGGTGCACCACAGGATGGCTGGACGGAAGGTTGGAGAGATGTTTGATGCTAATAGGGATTTTAGAGTCCTTCAGCAAGCTGCCTGGTGTTCTCAGTGGACAGGTGATGGTGCCTGGAGACACCGGCTTTAGCCGGGACAAGCAGGGTGGGTCCTCCGTGGCAGGAACGGCAGCTGGGCTTCCTTCGGGTTCAGCGTAGAGATCATAGAGGGCATCGCCACTGTCGCTATCCCTGGGAATGACGGCCTTCTTACTGCTGCTGGCGCTATCTTCTTCTGGACCAGGAGTGGTGGAGTCCCAGTAGCCCTCGTCGCTGTTAGGGACGCCTTCTTGATGCTCCTTCTCGGGGTGCTTGGGCTCCTCCTTCTGCTGAGGATCAATGGGGATCCTGTGGAGCCTCCTGCGCTTGACAGAGGATACGTTCTTGGCTACTTCCCCGCACCGGGCATCATTGGAGGTCTCAGGGGCCAGCTTGGTGTCTGAAGCAGTGGCCACCTTCGCTGCGCCCTCTTGGGGCCCTTGTCCTTGGTCCTCGGTCTGGGACAACATGTCCCAGAATTCCGGGAGATAGGTGTCGTCCACCTCATCCGGGCTGGCCATCTCCTCCCCTCCTCCTTGGTAGGCCACCTCGCTGGGGTTCTTTTTAGAGAGCACTGGCTTGCCTGGCCCGGGGGCATGCTTGTCACAGCTGGAGCCTGCCTCTTCTTCTGGGTCTGCAATAATATCTCCACAGCCTGTAAGAGAGTCAAAGCTTTTCAGTGAAGTCACGTCAGAAAACATCAAACAAATACGATCTGCCGACGGGTCTGAGGGTGGATCAACAGAGGAAGGGTCAGGGACGGCAGACGCCAGGCCGCTGCCACCTTCGGAGTCGACAAGGGGGACGGTCTTTATCGGAACGTCACCTGTCCTGGACGCATCCTCGGCCGCCTGGACCTCACCAGCTCCCGACTCGAGGGCTGCCCCGGGCTTCTCCGCGCGCCAATGCCCCTCGGCGT
>LOEQ01002298.1:49634-66284 GCA_001685075.1 Bramus lutescens | reverse complement strand
CTAGCAGCAGCAGTCTGTTTCCAGGGGCTACGGTAGCAGATGACCACAAGCCTGGAGGCTTAAAGACATCAAAGATCTAGCATCCTGTAGTTCTAGAGGTCAGCAGTACAGGCTCAAGGTGGCAGTTGGGCTAGCTGTGACTGTCGATCCCAGAAGAGACTGTCCTACGTCTATATCCTGGCCCTGGTTATTGTTCAAATCCTTGTGGCCCCTTGGTAAATTCACACCAGACATGGGCTACTCCAATATAAAGTTCCCCTGGAAGATACCTGGTCTGTAAATGGCCTTTCTGGACGTGTCAGCAATGTGTCACTCATGGCCAGCCTGAGTAAACACAAAGAAAATGGTGATACCTAGGAGGAGCAGGTGTTTCTGTACACTGAGAGCCATAAGGTACCCCAGGACTATCTAGGAGAGCCATTAGTGGGTAGGAGAGTTCCCACACGGTGGGGAGACTAAAACAAGGGACATACTGATGGGAGCTCTGACAGGTGTCCTGTTCATACTCCTAAGCCTGAAAAAGACCTCGCAGAATCCCTAGCAGCCTGTTCTTTCCTTTGCTCCTGCTCTGTTTTGTCAGAGATGCTGTCAGAAATGACTCCATCTTAGAACGCGGGATGGGAAGGGGTCCTTTCAGCTGTCAGCTCCAAAATCAGAGCAAATGAGGTCAGATAGCAGAGGGTGTGCGGACAGGATGCCAGGGCTCAGGCTGCAAGCAACAGTGGTAGAAGGCAGTCACATGGACTGCGGAAGTCAAGAAGTCAGGTGATCCCGATGGAGGCAAGTAGAAAGCCTGACAGGAGAGTCCACTGTCAGCCAGGAGCTGGGGAATGAGGCTGGAAGGGGCTGCAGAGCTAGGCTGTATACAGTGGAACGAAGAAAGCTCTGCAGAGTCTACACCCTTGCTCCTTGGGGTACTTCGGCTCATTTTAGGAAAACTCTCCTCTAGCCCCACTTCTGACAAAGCCAGCATTACCCAGAGGCTTGATTCAACCCCCTCAGCAGATATTCAAGCATGGACCACTCAGACGGAATAGAGGAGGCCCTCTCTTCAGGCTCCTCACCTTCCACCCTAGCATCCAGCCATTACAGCAAGTGGCTCTGACATCCCAATGACAATCCTGAGAGCCTTCTGCAGTTCTTGCCCCCTTTCTCAGTCAGTGGCAGAACCCCCCTGCTCTGGAATCTCCGAGTTCAGAGAGAGAGCATCTCCCTCCTCTTCTGGAGCTTACCAGGGTGGAGGATGCAGAACAGAGCCCTTCTTAAGGACCTCAGCTGGGCTCTTTATCTTCCTATGAAGCAGGTTCACAGCATACAGGAATGAAGTTGTGTGTATATGGGAGGGGGGATTCTGAACACTCAGCCAATATGGCATACCAGCTCCCTTCCATTTACAAATGCTCAGAGAAGCAGACCTAATGCCACAGTTAAGTGAAGCAGCCACATGTGGGCACATGTGTACACAAACCTGCTCCAGACACCTGCATCTCACACATATATAAAAGAATACACACCACAAGTGAACACACACACACACACACACACACACACACACACCAACCTCCAAAAGCTAAGTCTCATCTTTTTCCTGCACCTCTATCTACTTGCTCCAGTGAATCCCCCAGTCCCGGTCCATCACCGAACCCCAAACATACAACAATAGCGTATGTCTCAACTACTATGAATACGTTCTTGTTTTGCTTTTATGTGCTCTGCATCCGACTCCTGGAACACGTCATTTCACCTCTGAAGCTAGTGATTTTCTATGTACCCCATGTGGCAGTTGGAACCATAGTTGTCCTGTGTCCCTCCCAAGTCTTGCACATTTCTGTGATAGGTCACATATGGAGAGACTATTTTCTGCATAGTGTCAGTCAGCTTGGTCACTTCCCACAAACCCACTCTGACTGGACTCAGCTGGTGACTGGCAGGGTTGCTGTCAGGTGGCTCTGTCACTTCCATCAGGGGCTAATGGGTAGTCTTCGGGTTAGTGAGCGCTACCAGTCTTGTCACATGGGAGGTGGGTTACTTCCCTCAGTCATTTGACATGTATGGTTTCGATAGCTTGTGTGTCAGATACAGCCCCAAATCACAGCCGTCAACCCAGCAGAGGTCCGTTTCTTACTTTTTTGGTTCATGTATATTATTATAGCAAAATACTGCAGACTGAGTTGTTGGCCATTGTATTTATTATCTTATTTGTATTTATATCTCTTCTCTTTTATTATTATCAATTATTATTATTTTATATTATTAGTTTATGACCGAATCACCCCCAAGGGCCATCACCTTGGGGGCTAGCATTTAAGCCCCCGAGTTTGAGGAGTATACAAACATTCAGACCACAGCACCCACCTACCTGTTCTAAACAGGGCTACAAGAGAGGAAGGGAAATGTGTTCTGACCCAGTCATATACCAAAGCCTAGGGGAGGAGCAAGCACATAAGAACAGACCCTGATAGACCATCCCATTTTCCTTCTTCTCAGCAGACATATTTTCTTTTATTCTTCATGGACCTCAAAACCTATTCAGTCTCTATCACCTGCTGAAAGCAAAGGAAACATCCCCCGCTCTGAAAACACACATGTTCTAAGCTTCTAGACAGACATCTATCTTGTCTCCACCTCCCTGTAGTCACTGGCTTTTAAGTAACCATTCATACATATATAATATTTTTTCTTTTCTTTTCCTTCTTCCTTTCTTTTTCTTTCTTCCTTCCTTCCTTCATTTTTTTTAATCTAGCAGTGTTGAGGATCAAACCAAGAGCCTTGCACATGCTCAGCAAACTCTAACTCCAACCTTAACCACTTTTGAAAAATAGAGTCTTGTGTAGCCCAGGCTAGCCTTGAACTTTATATGTATTCATCTGGAATAACCTTAAACTTCTGATACTCCTGCCCCTACCTCTCAAAGGCTAAATTTAGGCATTTTGGAAACTGACTTCAGGGCACCACGCCCACTAGGCAAGTGCTCTGCTGAGCCTGCTGACAACTAACACTTCTGATACGTGGGTCATGGAGACGGCTTCCTGATAAAGTGTGATCAATATTCAATCTAAAAACAGCCCCCAACCTTTTCCTAAGGAGACCTACTCTTGACTTGTTCTCCTGTGCCACACCCTTGGCCCCATTATGAAGGAAGCTGTTCTCTTTCTCCAAAGTCATCGCCTCCACGGTTAACCTGACACAGCCTGGCTTAGGAATTCCACGCCCAGCTTGGCTCTCCCGTGTCAGTTTGCCTTTTCCTTGGAGAGGAATATTTGGGGTTAAAGGAAATACACTTAGTGCCTGTATGGAACAAGCTAAATTAAACGCCTGGCTGTTGCTACACCCACCCCCAGGGTATGTTGGGAAGGGCTTCCGTCTAGTCCATTTGTTCCAACTGCATGCTGGGTGCTGCTCTTCACAGAAGAGCACAGAAGACGCCTGCCCTTGGCAACACTGGGACCCTGGCCCAGGTGAGGCAACATCTAACCCTCCAGCTCATTAGAGTGGTGGCGTCTTTATTCCTCCATCAGACGCTAGGCCAGGATAACCAGGCTCAGTGGCCTGGGTGTTATTTTGTCTCCTTGGGGGTGGGGGTGAGGGTTGGACTCTCTTTTGCTCCACGATGGGTTAATCCCCAAATAGCCAGGCTTCCTTCTGTCCCACATCCTAACCACCTACCGGGTACTCCTCATGGGCTCTGGGGGTAAGACCCTGATCTGGATTTTCTGGTCGTTCATTTGCGCTTCTCTCGCGTTTGCCCCAGCAGGCTTACTTTTTTCAAATGACAGAAATCTCAGCAGATATATTCACTCTGGGTTTCATCCTGGGCTCACACCAGCGAGCTCATTAGCCAAGTTAACTAGGGTCCTTTTTTTTCCCCCTTTGTTTTAGTTGGTAGCAGAAACCAGCATCATGCACTCTGCCCCCTAGAAGCCCTCAGTCTGCTATGTTTGGGGGGATAGCGACTCAAATTTTCCCTAAGCAGGAGAGCTATGCTTTCTAGAAGAGCTTCCTTCTCACAAGTGTCTGTTTGTATTTAGCAGAAGACTGAAGCTCCAGCAGGAAATTTGTAGGTCAGCTGTAATTCACACTGGAAAAAAAAAAAAAGCAACTCCAGCCAAAAAGAACAGCAAAGCTATGGGCCGGGGCTTCTTGGAGTGTCCTGTCTGATTACCCAATTGTTACGGCCTAGATTAGGAAGGATTAACCCTGGAGGTTGGACAGATGGAGAGCACTATTAAAATACCCCATGTGGGGCTTCAGAGTAAGTAGTAGTAACCACCTGTCCCCATTTTGTAGGTCAGTCTGTCCTCATTTAGAGCCCTAAGACCATTGGCTTTGGTGCCCGTGTCTGGAGAAACTGAATAGCACAGGGCCAGCCCTGTCTGGCCTTGCAGCTCTGCCCTCCTGGCCTCTCGCTATCTCTCCCCATGTCCTAGATTAGGGTGGTAGAAAAGCACCCTGCTGAATTACATGGGACTTTGGGGTTATCTCCCAGGGCCCCGGGGAATGGATCTGGACATGTTATGAGACACTAAAAGACAGGGAGTTTTCAACTCCCGGCCTGTTTTGTTTTCATTAGCTGTAAAACAGTTGGTGACCCTTTCATTGAGTGTCAGGAATGGGGGCTCCATCAGAGCTATGGAGTTGTGACTTCAGAAGCAGACAAGAGGAACGTGCTCCTTGAGACCTTGTTCCTTTTCAACCCCACACATTGGGAGAGGGGGAGGCAGGCACAATAGCCTGGGTCTGTGTCCACCTTGACTTTATAGGCAGAACAATGTAGAATGGTCTGTTCAATAACTAAAAATGCACAGGCCTTTCCCACTCCCAAGTCTTTCACCTTCTAGATACTGACACTACCCACTCATGATCAAGTGTGTTCAAGAAAGCTGACTCCACCACCTCCAGACATGGCTCACTCTATGTTGCTGATTCCACCAGAAATGTTTGGTAATTGAGATAAGTGTTGGCAAATCTTCACAACTTCCTCCCTTAGTCCTCGTAGTTTGAGTAAGAATGGCCGCCACAAGCTCATATATTGGGATGCTTAGTCACCAGGGAGTGACACTATTTGAAAAGATTAGAAGGATTAGGAGATGTGGTCTTTTTGGAGGAGGTGTGTCCCGGGGTGTGTAGTTTGAGGTTTCAAAGGCTCATGCCAACCGCAGTAATCTCTCCACTTATGGATCAGTCACAGTGATAACGCACCAAGCCTCTGAAATTGTAAGCAAGCCCCCAACTAAATGCTTTCTTTTTTGTAAGAGTTGCCTTGACCATGGTGTCTCTTCACAGCAATAGGACAGTGGCTAAGGCAGTCCTGGTTCTAAGCAGATTGGGTGACATATGTAGGCCAGAGCTGTTCTGGGTAATTCTCCTGTGTTCGTTCAACCACACAGTAGTCATGGGAGACTGTAGACCCACACATTCTTGATGACATTCGGGAGTTCACCTGGCACATCCCTTCGAAGAGCTTGTGCCGTCTGACCTTATGGTTCTGAAGTCCAAAGAACTTATCCAAACACAACGTGTTATTTAATGAGATGTGTTGGATGTTCTGTGGCACTCAGAGCAACTCCCTGAAGCCTGGGACTGTCGGCCTGACACCAGCTGAGGCAGGCCTTTCCTGTGCTCTGATTAACACGCCCTATTTCTCTAAACCACAATTTATGAAAAAATGCATATCCTCTGCATTAGCTTTGTAGATTGCGAAGGGCTTCCTTCTCCGGGCTCTTTCTGCTCTGCTGTGCCCTGCTTAGGGTCACTCAGTTCTTTGTTGCCTTCTGGTTTCTCCTGATGCAGTGATGGACAGTGGTGGTGCGGGTCCATAAAGGGCCTGGGACTGTGTTTTTCAGCTCCATCTCTCACCCCCCTCTGGCTCACAGTTCCCTGGAGCAACTAACAAATTAGTCCCCATGCTTCTCCCCAGAGCTTTTCTTATTTTTTTCAAAAGCTAAGTTTTGCCCTAAAAGGAATTCTTTTGTCAGTTACTAATAATATACATTTCCCCCCTGCATTATCATATGAAGAATTTTTTGTGACATGGGAAAATGCTTATGATAACATGAGCTAAGCAGGAAACAAGTGAGGCAATCTTAAAGCTATCCCCGATATAGTCTTAACTATAGAAAAACAATGTGCTTCAAAGGGAATTTAAGTCAAATGTTGCAGGGTGATTTTTGTTGTCCTGTTTACACACTGCTACTTCCCAGGCCTTCAGTGGTCGTGTAGATATTTGCAGCCAAGGTACCTGGGAGAATTATATTACTGTTTAGGAAAATGAAACCAAAACAAAACAAAATTCAAAATTCCTAAAAATCAAGAAGTGGGCTACAGACAGTGTGGGAAAGGTGGGCATGCCTCCCTTCCCTCTCCAGGAGCAGACATCCCTGCTCCAGCTGATGCCCTTTCTTCATGCCTTGCACTGACAACCACTGGCACCAATGTGGAAGCTGGTTCAATTGTTGATAAAAGGCAGATTGACCCAGCTTTCTGATTTCTCCCCATCCTGCTTCTGTACTGCCTCTGTGACACACCAGCAAGATTTTGCTTAAGAGAACCTTGGGAGTCAACCAGGAAAACTGCTTATTAATCTGTTAAGCATTTAGCTTCTGACTAACCCAAGCCCATTGTCCCAGATGTAAATAACACACCACAGTGCAGTTGACTGACATGGATTCAGAAAAATGTGAGAGAGGGGCTCCTTTATCTGTCCAAAGCAGTTTCCCTGGACTTTTAGAGGAAGCCTTGGAGCTACACAAACCTTAAAGCATCTGCATGTTTTCAAAGCTCTTCGCAATAGACACAGAGCTTGAAGACAGACAGAGAAAACCTGTCCCTTCTCTTCCTTTCTCCAACAACATGCCGGGATGGAAAATGGTTTTCCCAATAGCAGTGAGCCAGAACTTTCTCATAAATGGTGTGTGCAGACGCTGTTCTGTAGCGTCTTTAAGCCGTCATGGGAGGTCCATTATCCCAACACGCTGGATGGATTTCTTTCCTGCATTCAAACAGGATGGAATTCCTCCTGTTTGTAAATGGGGAATTGTATTTACATGAGGATGGCCCATCAACTCCTCTTGTTCTTGTGGGATACCGGAGACATAGATGCTGCTCACTCTCCCTCATCTGCCAGCAGGAGCAACACAGTGGGAGGGGAGCAAGAATCTTCATAGAGCATTGGAGCGTTCCCCTGAAGGAGGGCATCCTGGCTAGTCTAATACGTCAGCTTGATACGAGCCAGAGTTATACGAAAGGAGGGAACCTCAGTTGAGAAAATGTCTCCGTAAGATCAGGCTGTAGGCAAGCCAGTAGGGCATTTTCCTCTGTTTCTTTCTTTCTTTTTTTTCTTGTTTGTTTTTTGTTTTTCAATATAGGGTTTCTCTGTAGCTTTGGAACCTATCCTGGAACTGGAACTTGATCTGCAGACCAAGCTAGCCTCGAACTCACAGAGATCTGCCTGTCTCTACCACCCGAGTGCTGGGATTAAAAGTATGTACCACCACAGCCTGGCTAGGGCATTTTCTTAATTAGTGATTGATATGGGAGGGCCCAGCCCACGGTGGGTGGTGGCATCCCTGGGCTAGTGGTCCTGAGACAAAGCAGGCTGAGCAAGCCACAAGGAGCAAGACAGTAAGCAGCACCTCTTCATGGCCTCTGTATCAGTTCCTGCCTTCAGGTTCCTTCTTTGATTGAGTTTCTGTCCTGACTTCCTTCAGTGATGAACAGCAATGTGGAAGTGTAAACTGAACAAACCCTTTCCTCCCTGAGTTGCTGTGGTCATGGTGTTTCATCACAGTAATAGTAACCCTAACTAAGTCAGGTGGTCCACAGACATATACCTCACAGGAGAAAGAGGGATGGGGGCATTCTGAGAGCACAGAGAGGGATTGTGCAAAGGAAGAGGGAAGGATCCAGAAAGAAGTTCCTGTTTGGAAATATCCTCACCCCAACTAGGGTTCACAGGGAAACTCATTGCAGGTGGGAACCTGACACCAGAGTGATGTGGGGAGATTTTTGACTTCTTCACCCCCAATCCCAATTTCTTATACACAGTGATGCAGATAGTGTCAAAACACTATCTTCCTTCCCAACCAGGTTACGGCTTCCTCTACAGAAGCTCTAGAAGGCTCTAAACAGAGCCAATAACAACTGATTTAGCCTTTAAGAAGGTTACTTGACTGCCATGTAAGGGAGTGGAGTTGGGGCATAGAGTATATATAAAGGCAGCCATTAGGGTCTGTTTTGATGACCTGGGGACAGCTCATGCAGGTGGCAGCATCAGAGGCAGTGGCATGCCTGTGGACCTTGTTCTCCGCCTCATCGTTAGTGACAGCTCTGCCTAACATTCAGCCTGTCAATAGAGCCATTTAGAGAGTGCCACATGACCTCTGTGATTGCCTCTTTGACATTTGTTCATTAATATTCAATACTGCTTAGGGAGTCCAGTGGAATATATGGTGCATGCTCCAAGTCAAGAGTCTGGAAGTGTACTTATGATTCCAGACCCCTGGGGGGTTGAGAGGGAAAGATCATAAGTCCCTAGCTAGCCTGGGCTACAAAGCTTACAAAACCTAGCATGGAAAATTTTTACAGTGACTAGATACAAGGAGTGACAATCCAGAGGGACTTGAGCCCCTGTAGGTGTGATGACCATGGGGGCTGCCTAAGAGCAGCCTCACAACACTGAGCCATTGACAATGGAGTCTTGCTGAGCTACTGTGGGAACCAGGCCTTCTTAGAGCCAGCACTGGCATTGGCATATGAGATAAGACAGGAGGACATGTGTTCTGAAGTTGTGTGTGACTCTTTGGGTTGTAAGAGAAGACACAGAATGCAGTAAAAGGAGTGGCGGGCTGCTTTCCGCCACTGGGCTAGCTTAACCCCAAAATAATTACACAATTTGACATAAGTAAATTTGTGACGGACCGGGTAATCAAGAAGCCTCTTTTTGGCTAACTCTAACTTCTTTATTCAACCCATTTCTAATAATCTGTATGTCACCATGAGCTCGTGGTTTACCGGGAAAGATTCAGCATGTCTGACCTGGCAGCTTCATGGTGGGCGGCTCTCTGTCTCTGCCTCCTTTCTCCTAGCATTCTGTTCTGTCTACTCCGCCTATCTAAGATTTGCCCTATCAAAAGGCCAAGGCAGTTTTCTTTATTCAACCAATGAACACAACACATAGAAAGAAGACCCTCCTACACCACAGAAGCAGACTCTCCAAGGAAAGCCTGAGCACAGATCAAGCATGTGAAGGAAGCTATAATTGGTAGTAGGTACATCTCTCTCTGGGGACGAAGGAGAGGGAGCTAAAGGATGCTGGGAGTCAGTGGCTAGGACAACCAGGGATCTATTTGTTTCTGACTGATTTTCAGCTGCATCTCATCCACAAGAGTAGATGTGCCCTGGGGACATGCGGAGACACCCTCCAAACTCAGGAAGGCTGAGAGAGACGACCTCCAAATATTCTCCTCAGAGATAACAGGCAAATCAATGGAGAAGCATGGACTCTGAAGAATGCCGGAGAGCCAACCAACAGAGACAGAAGGAGAGGGTGTGCAGGACTCTGCTAGGAGAGAGCTTACAGCTGAGGGCTAGAGGAAGAAAGAAACGCAGGGGAGTTGTCCAGAGGGAGCTCATATCGCTGCTTCATAGACCTCAGAAGTGCTGGGGACCTGCTGCTGCCCAGACAGCACAGTTGTTTTAAGGATGTTGCAGATGGCCTGTGCCTTGCCTGTCTGGGTAAACTGTTACTTCACTAGACAAGGTGTAGCCCAATAACCGAATCTGCTATTGCTGAGAACAATCTTTTGTAAGTATTTGTTTTCTGCACCGAGTTTATGTGCATCTTCATCATGGAGTGTGGCACCAGACCGCAGTTCCTCATCTTCAGGTTTCCAGAACTCTGTGACTAGTGTTAATGTCTTCATGGCTGAGCATCTCAAAGACATTTGATGATGTTGCTGTCCTAGGCTCATGTGCCTTTTGGAAGTCTTTGGTTAGCAATAGTACATCTCTTTCCACGAGTGACTATTTCTGTGAGCTCCATCATACTGTCTGTGCACATCTAGGTGAGTAGAAAGGTCCTCACCTGGTAATAACCCTCTCATCTGTGCACAGGTGTACATCACTACTATGGCAAGAGTGTAGACTGTAATTACAGTTCAGACAGAAAGCCAGGATGGACTGATGACCCGCTGCTGCATTTTGAAATGCTTAATATCTTTTGAACAAGGAGCTTTGTGTTTGTGTTTTTCACTAGACCTAGCAAATTATGTAGCTGGTCCTGCACAGAGCTCAGCACATGTCCAAGTCGTAACAGAGAAGGTCAGTGGGGGGTCTTGCCTGGAAATAATGTTTTAAGTGGCTACATAGATCCATGGAAGCTGGGACCATAGGACATAACCCCCAGGGGCTTTCTAAAGTCCTCCTGGAGGTCAGCCTGGGAGGGGCAAGGACGCAGCCACAGTGGTTCAGGGGGCATCTCCTTTGACGCCTGGATCTGAGCAACAGCTGCTGGCCCTGTTCAGCTGACAATTTTAGTTGGAAAAAAAATCTAATTTGGAGCTCTCTAATGAAGCTAATGGAGTCAGCTCGCTTTAATCTGCTCTCAGTCCAGCTCGGCCTAGTCCTAGATGAATAGGTAATTATAACTCTACGGCACATGTATCCACATGTCTCCCTTTTCATTAGGATGTTTGAGCCACGAAACAAATGTGTGTGTGTGTGTGCTTTCTTCAAAACCTGTGCCAAAGGGAATGAGTGACTTTCCTTAACCAAACTCAGTGTTTGAAATACAAAACTGCAACACCTTGCAGCTAAATCATTCACACTCCCATTTTTAGAGCCTTAGGCTGGCTACCAAAAGTCATTCCTTATTCTGCAAGGTCCTGCCTGATCCTTGTTTCAGTGGATTCTTATGGATTAGAAACACTGCCATTCGGAGATGTCCCCTGAAACAGGCTCCAGTTAGTGAAGTTCACACGGGTCCATCCCCTCCTCTTCTAACCTCGCACTCCACAATGCAGGAAACTCGCCAGTTAACCGTTAAGTGACACCAAACCACTGCCCAGAGATCCATCCATCTCTGTACTGTCAGAAAAGCCTGTCAAATCTAAAAGGACAGGGATGACTCTTGGTCTTCCCTCTGTGCCGATTGCTCTCTAGGAAACATTTCCACTTTCCTCTCAAATAATGAGACCCGAACCACTTCTACCTTCAGAATTTATTTCTTCTGTTACTGAATCTTAAAAATGCCAACCCAAATGTTATAGGCTTCTTTTAGTATGGCCTTTTGTCCTCTTCATTTTATCTCCTTTAATAATTCAGTTTCTAACAATATTATAAAATCCAAGAAGCTTTTCTAAATATCCTAGTGGGGAATAACAGTAACCACAGTTGCTAATGTTTTTCAGTTTAAAATTTTAATTAATAGTAGTTGTACGTGTTGAGAATCTCTGCTCCAATCTCTTTCTCCCCATTCCAAACCCTGCCCAAAGGTTTAGCTTTGGCCCCACCTCTCTTTTTCCAGACCCCGCCTTCAGAAAGCCCGACACTTGTGGCTCCTCCCCCGGAACTGCTCAAGACTAAACCTACAGAGTACTTAAGCTCTGGTTCCTAGACTAGCCTCATGATTTCTCTCCTGCCTTTCCCGAAAGTCGCCGAGGAGTTGCTTTGCTCTGTTTAGTAAACCTGGCCTCATTAATTCATCTGGATTTAGCTTATTGCATTGGCGGAGGAACCCCCCAAACCAGAATTTCCAAAATACGTATCAGTACATATTAATGGGGTAGAGGGTGACATTTCCACACATGTAATAGATATCATTGATAGATTGCTTACTATGGATGCTGGGCATCCTGCTAGGGCTTTGTATCTATCGCAATTTAATCCTCCCAGAATTATGAGGAGGGGCCCCACTGTTACATGTGAGGAAGTTGAAGCACACTGGCTCTGCTCTTAGGAGAGCTGGGAAATGCAAGGGAGGCCCTGAGCTTGGCGTTTGCTCTTTGTAACTGCAGGCAGAGTTCAGAGTCGCTCACAGCAGGAAGAGCTCTACAGCCCTGGACTAACCTTCAGCTCAGTCACATCCTAGCAATGATGTTTCTGTTCCAAAGTTATGCTGAGAGCTGGGGGACTTAGCACAGTCCATGTCCACCTATAGGGGGAAGCTCTCCAACCACTAAAGAACACCTGTTCATTGTGTGTGAGGTTGGCTGTCCCATCCAGGGGTGCACCAGCCAACAGCAGACAGAGCCCAATAAAACATGTGGATATTTTGTGCATTTCCTTGATCGATACAGTACTCCTGTTTGCTAAGAAAAATGGGTTTCCCACAGCATAGGAGTTGCTGTTTAAAAAGTAGGGAAAGTCCCTGGCAAACCAAGATTGGCTGGCTGGTTACTCAACTAAAACAAAAGTTGCACTGTTACGTGCTTAGGCAAAAAGAAATGTAGACAGTGTTTGGCTTAGGCATGCTCAACCTAAGATCTTTGACTTAGGAAAGTATCAAACAGTCTACAAGGTAGAAAACATAACTTGAAGTTTTGTTTCTATTTAACAGTGTGCAGGATAGAACCCAAATTCTCCAGCATGCTGGACAAGGGAATTTGGAACTAGATCCTATCTTGGGCCAGCACCAATAAATATGAAGGCAGGATGCGTCTCCTACTTAAAGCATGGCTTCAAGACTAGAATCTGACCTTTATGCATCCCTGAGAACTCCAAAGTGATAGCTGTAAGGAAAGTCATAGAGACCATAGGTGAGGGCAAGCTCGTCTCCAAGGAAGACCCTGTATCTGAGCTATGCTTGGGGAGAGGCTTCTGGGAACATGTCCCTCTTCCTCCTCTACCAAACTTCCCTCTGCCTTCTGTAGTCTCTCCGATGACACCTGACTCAACAGCAAACCTCATCATGGACCACAGCTCAGCTGGGCTTTACTCCAGCCCCCTCCCCCCAACACCCCAGTCACTTCTAATCCTCTTGCGGATGACACAGTAGCAACATCCTTTAAGCTGTTCTATCCTATCGCTACAGCAGGAGTTCAAGGGTCACCATGGAGGACTTGCTAAAGGGAGGGCGTTTTCTTCCACACGTAGACACAATAGCCTCTAACCAGGGAACCCTTTGCATATTTAGGTGGAAGCTGATATGATTGACAAACCTGGAGGGTTTTCATGAAGTTGGGTAAAGAATTCAAAACTAGAAGAGAAAAAAAGAGGCAGCAGCTTTTCTTCCATTAATATATTGATACTCCTTGTCAAATAGGCCTTGGTTACAATCCATCGGGAACATTTTCAGTGCCCATGATGATGCCTGTGACGGAGCCCAAATGTGAAATGAGACCATTGTAGCCACAGATGTGCTGCTGGGGGTTGGACTGGGCTCCTAAAAGAGGGAGGCCCATCAGCTGGGTGACAATGCCCTGCTCTGTGCTGTCTGCCATCTCTACCGCAGTCCAGATGGAGAGCTGTTCACTGGAGCTCCAAAGCTCTCAGCAGAGAAAAGTCTGGGGAGAGAGGAGGGAAGAAGGGCCATTGCATTTTCATAGTTGCATTGGGTTTAAGTTCAGGCAGACAGGGAGCCCTTGACTGCGGCCAGTCTCTGGTTGAGCCAGTCAGGGCTGCTTGTGAACTGGCCATGCTTGGTTTCCTGTGTAGCCACGTCTTCTGGAGACTGCAGATGCCTCCATCCTATAAACAAGCTAGCGTCTTTAAGAGTTATATGAGCTTGGCTTAACTGTGACTCTTGAGTAACATTTCTTACTCTTGTTTTAAGTTGAGGTTAGAATGGGATCAGTCCCGAAAACAAGCACAAATCTCATGCTTTCATAATCTCCCAGCAGGTATATGGCACCAATATGAGAACCCACGCCACCAGGCACTGTCTATCTTCTGGAATTAACAGGAAAATCACATAGTAATTTACAAGAAATCTCTCTATAATCAAGCATCCCGTCTCATTTTTATTCCTTACTTATTGTCTGCATTCATGACTGGATTAAAATTTCTACAAGAGAGACAGAACCTGTCTGTATCCTTTATGTCCTGTAGTACCCAGCAAGCACTATATAGCTCCTCCAGTCACTTGTTGAATAAGTACATGGATGATCAGTTTATTTGAGGGAGGATTCCCAACCTTATGTTACAACTATACATTATTATATATGTCTATAATATATATATCATATAAAAGTTATACTAATTGACAGACAGCAGCACCAACATTCACTCAGTCAACAAATATAGTTGTGCTTCAATATCTTTGTGGGTAATTAGTTCTACAACCTTCTTTGGATACCAAAAATCATGGGTATTGTAGTCTTTAAAGAAAACTGTGTAGAATTTGCAAAACAAAATCAAAAATTTGTATTTTCGAATCATCTTTAAGGCAGCTCTAGATGACATACTATGTAATAAAAGTGCTGTAAAATGGATTTTATACTAAATTGTTTACTAAATAAAGAAAGGAAAAGGCTGTGCCTGCCGAGCACAGATAGAATTTTTAAGAAAATTTTTGGCCTGTGGCTGGTTGAATCCGCAGCTACAGAACCCACCAGGGTATTCACTGGGAGCCAGGAGGACAAAGCAATGGGTTAGGTCATTTCCTTTACCATGACAAAATACGCAGGAAAAGGTACCTTTTGCTTCCTTATCCAGCGTCTATGGCTGCACTGCTTCTTCACCGTGGTGAGAGGAGGCAGGGGGATGTGCTGGGGCAAAGCTGTTCACCTTGTGGGTAAAGGTGCAGAGGCAGACAGGTTAGGCCCAGATATACCCTACAATAATTAATCAAAAATTAACATTACATCATTCTAGCAAACTAGAAATACAGGGTGACTTCTTTAACTTGGTTAGAAAAAAAGCTACAAAATACCCACAGACAACATATCTAATGTGTGATCAATGGCGGGAAATTAAGATCTTTCATGTCAACATCAGAGGTGTGGTGAGGGTCTTCTATGGAGAAAATGTGAGAAAACTGATAAAAACCTCTAGAACTAATAAGTGATTATAGCGAATCACAAGATGAAAGGGTAAGATGGCCCGTATGCCAGTAGCAAAAAAAGTAGAATCTGATATTAAAAACACAATGCAATTTATGTTGTATCCTAAAAAATCTAACTCATATACATGTGTGTATACATGTATGTATTTTATAAATATGTATGTATACACACATACACACATGTATGATCTCTGTTAGATAAAAACTGTTGAGAAAAATCAAAGAAGAATGGAATAATGGGGTCAGAATAAATCTTTTCATGGGGCCTTGAGAGATGGCTCTGCCATCTCTCAAACCTCTTTTAGAGGACCCAGATTTGGCTCCCAGCACCGACAGGGTGGCTCATAATCTTCTGTAGCTCCAACTCCAGGAGATTCGACACTTTCTTCTGAGCAACCCCCCAAGCACCGTGCATACACATACATGCAGACAAAACACTCAAACACATAAAATAAAAGATATGTCTTTAAAAAGTGGACATTATATGATCCACAGGTGATTAAGGCATATTAACCGTCCTAATGGATATAAACAATGTTCACAGTAGGATGAGTTGCTTGGGGGTTAGGTGTGGGAGCCCACAGTTTTGAATCCATTCCATCTTGACTAAAGGTCAGAGTTCAACCCTATTCTTGCTCCTCAAGGACAAATAACAGTATGTTTGACCACTGACCAAAGGTGTGGCTATTGGATGTCTTGCTACTCAAAGACCAGACAACAGGATGTTTGGCTTAGGGTGTAGTTACAGGTGTCCTTGAGATGTGAAGAGGTAATTACACTTACTTGTTCCTTGTATCAGGGGAGGGAAGGCTTTTGCCCTCCTTTTTCAATTGGGGTCTCTAAGGACTATGAGTAATAAACTTGAGGCTGTTACAGTATTCACTAGAAGCCCTACCAACTCAATCTTCTGTTTCTTGTCTATTTGTTTCCTCAGTCATCACTCCCCATTTCAGGAATGTGTGAACAAGTCAGCCAGTCCCGACAGATAAGGAAGGAGATCTCTGTGTCTCCAGCTGAATTCTGCCTTGGACCTAAAGCTACTATTAAAAAAAAATAAATAAAGTCTATTAAAACATTACTCAAAAAAAACTAGGCATGGTGGTGCACGCCTTTAACCAGGGAAAAGGGCACCATGGTCCCGGCTCCAGCACCTTTCACTTCTTCACCAGTCCTTGCCCTGTGTCCTTGTGTGCAGTGTTAAGGGTAGGTGATGTCACTGAGGACCCCTAAGTGACTTCGCTGAGCAGGTCTTTGCTAACCCCAACAAGAAGCTTCTTGGTCATAGTGAACCCCTTGGAGTCCTCAGCCTGGAAAGCGGTCTCTGCCTGCTTACTTGAGTTACTGACAATCCTACCCAGTGTAAGCTCAAGATTTATCTCCAGCTGAGCAAGTCTCCAGTTCAGAGAAATTCTGGGCAGTGTCCAGCTCCCAGTGTTCTGGCAGGACAACAGCCTTTGCTCCAAAGAGTGCTCCTGTGAGGCTGATGGCTACCCCTTGTTCTGGCAAAGGCCTCTCAGTGGTTGCCAATATGTGTCAACCTGGCCATGGCAGAGTTCCCAGGTTACAGCCTCCAACTCTGCTCCAGATCGCAGCGCGCCCATCCCTGCCCCAGATTACAGTACCACCCCTGCCCCACATCACAGTGCCCCACC
>LOEQ01002298.1:27963-39929 GCA_001685075.1 Bramus lutescens | reverse complement strand
ATCCTATAGTACAATGTGGAAGTCTAGACTTAGAATCCTATAGTACAATGTGGATGTCTAGACTTAGAATCCTACAGTACAATGTGGAAGTCTAGACTTAGAATCCTATAGTACAATGTGGAAGTCTAGACTCAGAATCCTATAGTACTATGTGGAAGTCTAGACTTAGAATCCAATAGTACAATATGGAAGTCTAGACATGGAATCTTATGGTACAATGTGGAAGTCAAGACTTATACTCATATATTATAATGTGGAGGTCTAGACTTAGAAACTCATAGTACAATGTGGAAGTATAGACTGAGAATCCAATAGTACAATGTGGAAGTCTAGATTTATAATCTTATACTAGAATGTGGAACTCTAGACAAAGAACCTTATAGTACAATATGGAAGTCTAGACTTAGAATCCTATAGTACAATGTAGAACTCTAGACTGAGAATCTTATAGTACAATGTGAAAGTCTAGACTTAGAGTCTTATGGTACAATGTGGAAGTCTAGACATAGAACCTTATAGAACATTGTGGAAGTCCAGATTTAGAATCTTATATTACAATGTGGATGTCTAGACTTAGAAACTTATAGTACAATGGGGAAGTCAAGACATAGAATCCTATAGTACAAAGTGGAAGTCTAGACTTGGAATCCTATACTACAATGTGGAAGTCTAGACTTGGAATCTTATGTTACAATGTGGAAGTCTAACTTAGAATCAAAAAGTACAATGTGGAAGTCTAGACTTAGAATCCTATAGCACAATGCAAAAGTCTATAGTTAAAAGCTTATAGTAAAATGTGGAAATCTAGACTTCGAATCTTATAATACAGTGTGGAAGTCCAACTTAGAAACCTATAGTACAATGTGGAAGTTGAGACTTAAAATCTTATAGTACAATGTGGAAGTAAAGAATTAGAAACTTATGGTACAATGTGGTACTCTAGACTTAGATTTTATAGTACAATGTGGAATTTTAGACTTAGAATCCTATAGTACAATGTGGAAGTCTAGATTTGGAATCTTATGGTAAATGTGATAGTCTAAACATAGAATCATATAATACAATGTGGAAGTCTAGACTTAGAATCCTATAGTACAATGTGGAAGTCTAGACTTAGAATCTTAAGGTACAATAGGGAAGTCTAGACTTAGAACCTTATAGTACAATGAGGAAGTCGAGTCTTAGAATCTTATAGTACAATGTGGAAGTCTAGACTTAGAATCTTATAGTACAATTTGGAAGTTTAGACTTATAATCCTATAGTACAATTTGGAAATACAGACTTAGAATCCTATAGTACAATGTGGATATCTAAACTTAGAACCTTATAGTACAATGTGTAAGTCTAGACATAGAATCCTATAGTAAAATGTGGAAGTCTAGACTTGGAATCTTATGTTACAATGAGTAAGTCTAGACTTAGAATCCTATAGTACAACTTGGAAGTCTAGACTTAGAATCCTATAGTAGAATGTGGAAGTCTAGACTTAGAACCTTATAGAACATTGTGGAAATACAGATTTAGAATCCTATATTACAATGTGGAAGTCTAGACTTAGAATCCTATAGTGCAATGTGGAAGTCTACACTTAGAATCCTATAGCACAATGTGGAAGTCTAGACTTGGAAACTTATGGTACAATGTGGAAGTCTAGACTTTGAATCCTATCTTAAAATGTGGAAATCTAGACTTAGAACCTTATAGTACAATGTGGAATTCTGGACTTAGAACCTATAGTACAATGTGTAATTCTAGACTTAGAATCCTATAGTATAATGTGGAATTCTAGACTCAGAATGTTATAGTACAATGTGGAATTCTAGACATAGAATCCTATAGTACAATGTGGAAGTCTACACTTGGAATCTTATGTTACAATGTGGAAGTCAAACTTAGAATCATATAGTACAATGTGGTAGTCCAGACTTAGAATCCTATAGTACATTGCAAATGTCTATACATAAAAGCTTATAGTACAATGTGGTACTCTTGACTTAGAATCTTATATTATAATGTGGAAGTCTAGACTTAGAATCTTATAGTACAATGTGGAAGTCTAGTCTTACAATCCTATAGTACAATGTGGAAGTACATACTTAGAATCCTATAGTATAATGTGGATGTCTAAACATAGAATCTTATGGTACAATGTGGAAGTCTAGAGTTAGAACCTTATAGTACAATGTGGAAAACTAGACTTAGAAATTTATGGTACAATATGGAAGTGTAGACTTAGAAATTTACAGTAGATTGTGGAATTACTGACTCAGAATCCTATAGTACAATATGGAAGTCTAGATTTAGAATCCTTTAATACAACGTGGAATCTAGAATTAGAACCCTATAGTACAATGTGGAAGTCTAGACTTAAAATCCTAGAGTACAATGTGGAAGTCTAGACATAGAATCCTATAGTACCATGTGGAAGAATAGATTTAGAATCTTATAGCAGAATGTGGAAGTCTAGACAAAGAATCCTATAGTACAATGTAGAAGTCTAGACTTAGAATCCTATAGTACAATATTGAAACCTAGACTTAGAATCTTATAGTACTATGTGGAAATCTAGACTTAGAATGCTATAATACAACGTGGAAATCTAGACTTGCATTCCTAAAGTACAAAGTAGAAGTGTATACGTACAATCTTATATTACAATGTAGAAGACTATACTTCGAACCTTTTAGTACAAGGTGCAATTCTAGATTTAGAATCCTATAGTACAACGTGGAAATCTAGATTAAGAATCTAATAGTACAATGTTGAAGTCTATACTTAGAATCCTATAGTACAATGTGGAAATCTTGACTTAGAACCTTATAGTACAATGTGGATATCTGACTTAGAATTCTACAGTACAATGTGGAAGTCTAGACATAGAATCCTATAGTAGAATGTGGAAATCTATACTTAGAATCCTATAGTACAATATGCAAGTGCAAACGTAGAATCTTATGGTACAATGTGGAAGTCTAGACTTAGAAACCTATAGTACATGTGGAAGTCTAGACTTAGAACCTTATGGTTTAACATGGAAGTCTAGACGTAGAATCCTATATTACAATGTGGAAGTCTAGTTTTAGAACCTTATAGTTCAATGCGGAAGTCTAGACTTAGAATCCTGTAGTAAAATGTGGAATTATAGACTTAGAATCCTATAGTACAATGTGGAAGTCTCTACTTAGAATACTACAGTACAATGTGTAAGTCTAGACTTAGAATCCATAGTGCAATGTGAAAATATAGACATAGAAAATTATTTTCTAGTGTGGAAGTCTCGACTTGGAATCTAATGGTGCAATGTGGAAGTCTAGACTTAGAATCTTATAGTCCAATGTGGAAATCGAGACTTAGAAACTTATAGTATAATGTGGAAGTCCAGACTTAGAACCTTATAGTACGTTGTCGAAGTCCAGACTTAGAATCCTATAGTACAATGTGGAAGTCTAGACATAGAATCCTGTAGTCCAATGTGGAAGTCTAGACTTAGAATCCTATAGTACAATGTGGAAGTCTAGATTTGGAATCTTATGGTAAATGTGATAGTCTAAACATAGAATCCTATAGTACAATGTAGAAGTCTAGACTTAGAATCCTATAGTACAATGNTGGAAGTCTAGATTTGGAATCTTATGGTAAATGTGATAGTCTAAACATAGAATCCTATAGTACAATGTAGAAGTCTAGACTTAGAATCCTATAGTACAATGTGAAAGTATAAACATAGAATCTTAAGGTACAATAGGGAAGTCTAGACTTAGAACCTTATAGTACAATGTGGAAGTCGAGTTTTAGAATCTTATAGTACAATGTAGAAGTCTAGACTTAGAATCCTATAGTACAATTTGGAAGTCTAGACTTATAATCCCATAGTACAATTTGGAAGTACAAACTTAGAATCCTATAGTACAATGTGGATATCTAAACTTAGAATCTTATAGTACAATGTGGAAGTCTAGACCTAGAATCCTATAGTACAATCTGGAAGTCTAGACTTAGAATCTTATAGTACAATGTGGAAATCTAGACTTAGAACCTTATGGTACAATATGGAAGTCTAGACTTAGAACCTTATAGTACATTGTGGAAGTCCACACTTAGAATCCTATAGTACAATGTGGAAGTCTAGACTTAGAATCCTATAATACAATGTGGAAATCTAGACTTTGAATCCTATAGTACAATGTGGAAGTCTAGACTTGGTATCTTATGGTTCAATATGGAAGTCTAGACTCAAAATCCTATATTACAATGTGGAAGTCTAGACTTTGAACCTTATATTACAATGTGGAAGTCTAGACTTTGTAATTTATAAACAATAGAGGTTGTTTCTGCTCGTGGTTCAGGAAGTCTATGACCATTATCGTGGAATTCAGGGAGGGTCATATTAACATACCACAGCCTGGTGGAGGCAAATATCTGGTGAGTCAGGGAAAACCTGTTGGCTTCGGGCTTCGAACTTCCTCTTCTTATGCAGCCAGCCGCATTGCCATCTCCAGAGCACCCTCCTTCACAGTCTCATCTCATCTCAACCCTCTCCCAAAGGCCCCAAATCCCCCCAAACCATCAACATATGAATTTGGAAATTAAATTTCCAACGGATGAGTTTTAATGCAGACATTTACAGTAGGGCCATTTGCAAACGGAAATGGCACCACCACTGACCAATGCTTGATGTTGGGACAATTAAAACCAGTGAGATTATGCTGGTAACTGTTTTCTCCAAAACTGAAACATTCTATTTTGCAAAAAAAGCTCTTTAAGCAGGGAGATAAACAACTCAAAATAGCTTTAGGAAGTCCCTGAAACTGACAAGATTCTCTAGGCCTCTCCCTCTTAGAGGAAACAATAAAGCTCAGAGTCTCTCTTAGACAAACCAAGATGCAAAGAAGACTATAAAACCAGACCAGCTGCCTAAAAGAAGTACAAAGCAGTAGAGTTGCCTGCAAGAAGTTTAGCCCAACTGAGTCACTTGGAAAGGGAATTCTCCAACCTGTTGAGCTGCCTACAGGCTGTGCATTTCACTCCAGGCTTACGGTCTTTGTGAGCTATGTTGGCTTGGGTTTTGGTGATGCTGCTGTCTTTGAGTCATTTCTACTCCTGTGAGCATTCCCAATAAAATTCATTAGTTCACCAAGCCGGGCTTAGGTGGTATCGGTACTTTGATCTCCCTATATGGGGTGAGTAGACTCTGTGTGTGTATGTGTGTGTGTGTGTCTCCACAGGTAAGTTTTGTCACACAACAGATGATAACTCTTTACTATCCAAAATATAAAACAAAGAAACAAAATGTTAGTTTTTACTAATATAAATAAAGAATGGTTAGGTAAGAGCTGAGGTGAGCCTTACAAAAGAATCCCAGACTGCTCATGTGCCCACTCTCTCTACAAAGAAATGCGTTGTCACTGCCCCAAATCACTCAACGGTGGAAACACCTCGCTATCACTGTTCCAGCCCAGTGACCGCCATCAGCACTGACAGTGAGTCCTGCTGGTAGCATGAACCCTGACATGGTACGATGAGAGAAGAGTTTTGCCTTCTGTGGGCTTCCTCCCAAGAACCCTAGTCTCATTGGGAGTAAATTATCAGGCAAGCTTAGCAGAAGCAGTTCCTATGAAAACCCTGGCCACTTCTCCTCAAAGTTATAAAGGCCATAAAACAAGGACGGGAATTTGTCATAGAGGATGAGGACAGAATTGTCACAGAGGATGAGGACATGGAACTTGGACAGGCTCCTGGAATGTGAACAATAAATAAGGACCAAAGACATCCGAATAAAGCACACATTTTAGTGAAAGGCTGTAGCTGTGACATAAATACTATAAGATGTAAGGTAGCAGCCGTGAGTGGTAGCATATACTTATAATCCCAGGACTTCAAGGGGAGAAGCAGAATCAGGAGTTCACAGCCAGTCTAGGCTATATATAACTTCTGTCAACCCTCATCTCCAAAGCCACAAAAATTCTAATAGTGGAGGGAAATGAGGGATAGAGGACATGGATTTTCTAAGCCACATTTAAAGTTGTCTTATAAACCTGACTATCTAAAATCAAAAGTTTACCTGAGGACTGGAATTAAAGCTCTATGGTAGAACACCTGCCTGGCCTTCCTCAGCACTGGGGGTGGGGAGACAAAAAGTCAAGCAGGGGCCAGGGAGATTGTTTGAAGGGTAAAACACTTGCTGTACAAATGTGAGGTCTGGAGTTTGTGTCCCCGGAACCCCCTTGTAATCCTAGCATGAGGAAGCAAAGAAGCAGTTAGACTACAAGTCCTGGGTTTAGCAAGAGACTCTCCCTCCATATATAAGGCAGGAAGCTGTAGAAGACACCAGCTGCCAGTCTATTCTCCACATGCATGAGCACACATGCACACACACTCGAACACACATACTCATATGCATGCGCATCACGTGGTATCGAAGCTAAAACAATAGTATAATTTATAGGAGGCCAAGGAATAGAAAATGGGCATGTGCCACCTGGCTCTCTCAAGATGGCACAAACGGAATCAAATGCACTTAATGACTTTAGCAAACCTTAATTACCTCTGACTTGGGATTCGGGATCGTGAAATTATCATCAAGTCCTATATGTGGGGTAATTAATTATAAAAGATTAACTAGACAGTTATCTGATTTAAAACTGTAGTTCACAGTTTGCTCCCTTTTCTCCTGGGAAATCAATCCTAAGTTGCATTGGCAAGAATAGCAAGGGAACTGGAGTTACCCAGTCCTCCCTGCAGGATAATAACTGTGTTCATGAGTGAGATGGTAATACTGAGGCCTCTCTGCTGCGGTGCTATTTAGCATACCCCTGGCAGGACTGATGCCAGAGACGAGGATTTGCCTTGCCAGAGTTTCGGCTCCCAACATGTTGGAGAAGATCGTGCTGGGAATGCTGGGAGATGGTCCACACAGGTTCACTTAGCTTTGCCAAGGAGGTTGCCTGCTTCCAGCCCACTGCATTTGAGTGGCAGTTCAGAGAGAGGCCAACCTGAGCACAATGCAGGCCCTGCTCTTCAAGACTGTAGCCATGGAGCTCCTGTCCCAGGCCAATCGTGCTGTGTGATGGCCCTTATGTACTGCTTTCTGCTGTTTAATTTCCCATCACGGCTATCTTCAGTAGTCTGGGATAAAGACATGCGGAGTGGTAATAGCTCAGTCTTGGTCCTGTATTTGCTAGTGTCTTCCAAAGAGGACAGAGATCCTTTTCATCATTCTCTAGTACAGCACCAAAGAGAAAGGCTTGTGGGGTGAGTCCACGTACGGGAGGGGGTTTAGATTCCATTCCATGAACTTCAGGAACTTTTTAAAAGGACTCTGTGTTGGGGAACTTCTGAGACCTGCCAGGAACTGGGACGATGCTTATAGATTCTATCATTGCCCTTTACAAGTTTTAATGGTATGGTAGAAAACTGGGATCAAATGAAAAAAAAAATCCCCATAGTCTTTGTCTCCTGAGAGGGTTTAAGCAGCTTACATGAGACCCCACCACACACAGGATCTAGATCTGAGGATGAAAACAGGGGCCTCTGGGCAATGGGAAGCATCTTCCCACTTACCCAATCAATGGACATGTATTTAGTGCTAGCAATGTTCTGCATAGGCATTGGTATGAGCCATGAATCCTACCTAATGAGCTACAAGCTTCCAGACACAGCTCAGCTCTGCAAGGAGGCAGGAGACAAAACACAAGCTGAGAAAACCAACCTGTCATAAGTGTTGTTAACTTGACCCATGACCAGGCAGCAGGAATGTCATAGCATGCTCCCTATGTATTCAGATTTTTACATCATCTATGAAGTCATTTAAGAAAATTTCTGAGGGATAGGCAGATGGCTTGGTGTTAAGAGTGTTTCTTGTTCTTTCAGGGGTCCAGAGTTCAGTTCCCAGCACACCCATCAGGCAATTTACAAATGCTGGTAGTTCCAGATCCGGGGGATCTGATGCTCTCTTGCGACCTCTGCAGTTAACCTACACTCAAGTGTGCACTTGTGCACTCGAGCCTGTGTGTGCACATGCACACACACACACACACACACACAAAGAACTAAAATAAAGAACTTTCTGTCAACATGAATGAATTGGCCAACGTGAACAGTTGACCATGTAGATGGTCAACCTGAGATGATAGTACTTTGACAGCTCCATGGCCTCCAGTTCATTTCTCTTCTTCCTTCTTCGGAATTCTGAATGTCTCATCTGTCTCCCTGCCCTATTTTCTTATAGAGAATCTAAAACCTAATATGAGATTTAAGGGTCAGAGAACCCCAAAGTGTATCTTAATAAAGGCAATGGCACATTTCTAGCTTTGATCTAAGCACTGCTAACTTTCCCATAGATCTTTAGTGCTGGCCTCATGAGGCCCAGTGTAACTTCCTAAGCCTAACTTGAGCTTGGAGAGGAGTGATTCAGCACAGCCTGACCTAGGTCAGCCTCTGCCCAGCCGCCACTGACATGGCAGGATATTATTGGCTCTTATTCCTCACTCCACCTTACCCCATCCCAAGACTCCAGCCCACTCCCTCAGCCTTATATAAGATCCTGCCCTGATACAATAAAGTGAGATCCTGCTTCGACAGACTCCCAGCTCAGTGTGTGCTGAAGAACCCAGCACATTAGTATATGCTAAATAAAATAAAATTATATGGATAATTTGAACAAAAAATTAAAAATAGAATAAAGTAAGATGTGTTGTCCTGAAGCATAGCAAATAGAATTAAGCAGACTGGGTAGTAGCATTCCACTACTCCAAATAAGTTCATTAAGCAATCAACAAGCATAATCAAAGAAAGAGTATAATACTAGCAAAATATAGAGAGATGACATGCTCACATGCAGAAGAATCATCCATGAGGGAATGTACTTAGCACCTTGATCCCCATACATAGAAATCTACCATATTGTTCTTCATTTCAGCAAAACCTGGCAAAGTTTCATCATGGTCTGAGGTCAGCAGCCCACAGCATACCTGGAATCTGAATCCACTGGCTGGAAGAGGACCTCAAAGACAGAAGTCACCTTTCTTTCATTTTATCTTGTGTGTATGTGTGTGCACTCATTCATGTGTGTGCAGGCGCACGGAAGCAGGTGGAGATGGGGACAGCCTCAGCTCTTGGTCCTCAGGCACCATCTACCTTGTCCTTGGTCTGGAGCCAGCCTAGTAGGCTATGCTGGCCGATCAAACAACTCCATGGATCCTCAATTCTCTGCCTCTCCAACACCGAGATTCTAAATACACCCCCATGCCTGGCCTTGTAAAATTCTGGACCTCATGCTTACAAGGCAAGCACTCCACCATTGAGCTATCACTTCATCCCCAAACTCTTTTTAAGGATAAAGATATGTATCAGCTCTGTGCTGCTGTGACAAAATTCTCTAAATGGCTTAAGTGGAGGAAAGGGTCAGCTGGCTCTGCTGTTGCGGACTTGAGTGAGGCAGGGCATTATGGAAGGACATAGTAGAGGATGAAGCTCACCTTAAGGCAGCCAGGAAGCCACAGGTGTGAGGAGCCCACTTCCAGCAATCTCTTCCAGGCATGCCCCTGGGGACCTACTTCTTTCCAGCTAGGATGCAGGCCTGAAATTTCCATCACTTCCAGGGACCAAATTTTCAACAGATGCCAGCACTGCAGGGAGGTACTCAGATGCATCCTTCTGCTTCCTTGGTGGGTGCAGCTCTTTCTGAGTGGCAGTAACTGCTACTGCAGAGGTGAGGACATTGAACTCTTGATTTCCTAGGTGCCTTTGACCAGAAAGCAGAGTGGCTGCCTGACACTTTTGATTCCTTTCCATTCCACAGCTTCCTATGATGCATTTCCTGCCAGAGCTCAATGAACCCTTGATTTCTTTTTCCAAAAAGGAGCACTTAATGCTCTTTAATTATTCAGCTTGCCCAGTTGCTATCGACTTCTAAGGTAATTCTCTTTCCGGCTAATTCTTTTCCCAACTATGCTTTTTCCAAAGCATAAAGATGTTGCTGTGTGCTATTCCCCTCAGCACCTGCATTAGCTGGCTATTGCCTTTCAGATTAGTTTTTAGCAGATAAATAACAAATAACTCTGTGGGTTGCCATCATGTGACAAGTTACCCAGAGGAGGAAAGAGATGGAGCCAGATCCCGAGGCAATAATCTTTTCTTGATGGAGCGGCTGCAGTTTTCAGTCATGATAAACTATTTGTTTCTAAGTAAAGAAGGGGGCAATTGGCATGAGGCTACACAAACCACTCTCAGATCTGTGTCTCACATCCAGGATCTTTGCTGAGTCTTGACCAGATGAAATGCTTTTTCAATTGATGATCAGCTTCACTTGGGTAGATGATAATGCTGACGGCCCATTCTCCTTCTAAGTGGTTTTAATAATTCTGTGTTTATGACTTTTTGGCATCTAATTGTACAGCTCAGAACTTCAGGCAACAGCAAATATTGATAGTGGAGTCCTGGGCCCTGCTTTTTTGATTTTCATAGAAATACTTTTGTTTGCTGGATGGTGGTGGTGCATGCCTTTAATTCCAGCACTTGGAAACAGGTGGATCTCTATGAGTTTGAGGCTAGCCTGGTCTGCAGAGGGAGTTTCAGGATAATCAGGACTGTTAAATAGAGAAACCTTATCTGGAAAAGCCAACACACACCCACACACACAAGTTCTTTGCAGAAATGCCCCTTTCTAGCCTTAGAACTTTCAGATTTTTTTCCAGTCCTTATGAGACAAGAACCCTAAATTTCATAAGTATCTCTCCAGAATCTAATAAAGTAAAATTTATCCTTTCAAAATAATTGACTTGTGACTATATTTTCAAATAGCAATTCCTTTATCGCTGTAGTAGGTCCTACATGATCACAGTCAATTGTTTATTACTGTTAATATTTATCACTGCACATTGCTTTGTCTCTATGTCTAGAGGTGGGGTAGGCTATCGTTCTGCCTTGGAGAACTGCCTTAGGTGTTTAATTGTCCGATGCTGGCTGAGTTTGCTGATCCCAATGCTATGGGAAACTGGCAAAGTCCCATTCTGAGCTTGCTTGATGCTAGACAGCAGCAACAGGTGAGTGTGGCTGCGGTCCCAGAGGCCATAGATAAGATCTCTGACCAGGGAAGGAGCAAAGACTTAAGGGAAGCCCACTTGCCAAGGTTGGTGATGAGCATTCCTTGGCTAGGTAAACCCCATAGTGCCATGGTTCCCAAGCCAGAGCAAACATGGCAGGTTAAAGAACAAAATAAAGGGCAGGAATAAAGACTAGCAGTGACAAAGGAGGCAGAGAGGCACAGTGGAAACACGAAGGCCTCCAGGTTGTGGAGTCCAGGCTAGACATACCTAAGGGAACAGAAGGATTGCGTTCTGGAAGCACACTCTATGATCAGCAGAAGTCACTTGGACTTGTGGAGCAGAAATGTATTGCTCACCATTCTGGAGGTCGGACACCCAGTAAATCCCATGTTCGGCCTTTATTTCTTCTAGATGGTAGGTCCCTTCTGCCCACACATGGTGGAAGGGAAGGGGCCACGGCGCTCGCCTGAGCCCCTTGCCAGTGCACTATTCAGGTCATAAGGGTAGACTCACTTGGTTTAACGAGCTTCCAAAGGCCATGCTCACCTCCTCACGCCTCCCACGAAAGCACATTGGTCCCGACACCTGAAGACTGGTCGGGAGACAGGAGAACCGGGAGAGCAGGCGTCTGCGGCAGTCCCTGTCTTGGGAAGTTACGATGTTGTCCTTCTCTTGTTAGCTCAGTTGTCATTTCATATGTTCTGAAAGCTTACCTGACTTGTGGTTGTCTAAGAAAACGCTCTTGGGGCTGTTGATTTCCGATTTATTTTTCAAGAATTCAGTGATGATGTTTTTAACCCTGAAGTTGTTCTCTCTCTCTCTCTCTCTCTCTCTCTCTCTCTCTCTCTCTCTCATTTTTTCTTTCTGCTTTTCTGATGTAGGAGGGTCATCTGTCTATGTGTTACTTTCATTGGTTAATA
>LOEQ01002297.1:162401-190309 GCA_001685075.1 Bramus lutescens | reverse complement strand
TTATTAACCAATGAAAGTAACACATAGACAGATGACCCTCCTACATCACTCCAAGATCTTGCTTTCACAGTGTAATCAATCTCTGCCCATTCTGGTACTCTTTGAGCCACGGAATGCTTTCATTTAGGGGATCTGTGAGGGTCTTGTGCTTCATGCACTGGATTTCTCATCTTAGGGGTATGTCTGTATATTTTTCCAGAATTAAAAAAAAATAAAAACGTAAAGAAGAAGTCTACAGATTTTCAAATCATTCCTGAGGTTCTACTTTGTCAGTTGGCTCTTAGAGTCGCTTCTGTGGTGTAAAAGGCTTTTCAGTCCTATGAAAGTTAAGTCAAAGACAAGCTCTACCATTTACTAGTTCTGCAACTTCGGACAAGTGAAGACACTTGCTATTCCCAGTTTCTCGAAAAGTCCCTGAGAATGTTGAATAGGCTAAATGACACAAGAACTGCAAACCCTGGGCCCAGTGGACACTTCAGAAATGTCATGGAGTCTTCTTTAATCTGTCCAGAAGTCCCCATTTTTACAGCCACATCATTCCGCTCTCCCATTCATTTTCCATCGGAGATGGGAACCAGCTGCTCAAATCTC
Organism: Bramus lutescens; assembly: GCA_001685075.1. NCBI lineage: Eukaryota > Metazoa > Chordata > Mammalia > Rodentia > Cricetidae > Bramus > Bramus lutescens. The sequence continues at coordinate 189,718 of LOEQ01002297.1, read as the reverse complement.
TGTACAAATCGGTCCCTGCACTTAAAGTACTTAAGCACACCCTTGCTTGCTTAGCCGTGGGTTAATTCCTTTGACCCTTCTTCCGAGACAGTTGTCAGATGGGAATTTTCACAGTGGTTTGCTCGCTTAAGACAGCCTTACTCCCCATGAGAGCACTGGAAGTGGAAGCAAGGCCTTGCTGAATACAGGGTGCAGTGAGGAGCCTGTTTCTTCATTATTCCATGAGAGTCCTGCCTGGTCCTACCATAAATTTGGGAAAGGATTATATGTCTGTGAATTAGAGAGCACTTCTTCAGTGATGCTCATCTGCCCTCAATTCATTTCTACACAGAAATGTCAAGGAGTTCTGAGGAATTGCTCTGTATTTGTCTGCTAAGTGGTAAATAAAGACAGGGAAAGAATGAAGCTGCAAATATAGGCGGAATTTGGAAGAAGTCTTTGAAATTGTCTCTGAGTTTTCCAAAATGGCTGGACGCCAAACAAAGCCAAAAACTATTATTTAGAACCAGACATCAAGTTAGCTCTTTCCCTACCTTGAAAAATAAATCTGGAAGTTTTTAAAACCACAAAACTTTACAATATCAAAAATTGAAATGTTAAGAGTGAATGAAAGGAAATAAGCATGGTGTGAAAACGACAGCTGCGTCAATATGGTATCTCTACTTGTTTATCTGTTCATATAGCTGATTAAATTTCTGACGCAGGATATTATAAACATAATCTCAAGACCAAAGATTCATATTATACACCATATGCACAGAGAACAAATTGACATCGTTACTGAGATAGATGATTTTTCAGAAAGTCCAATCTATAGCTAACTTCTTTTGTTGTAGCAAATGAAATCATGTAGAAATTATAAATTGTAATTTTAGAGAAAATTTATTGTTAATGTTTTACCTAAACAAAGGAAGTACAAAAAATAAGCTACAGAACGTCCATATAGGGAGAGGGTGAAAATAGTAGAAACTTCACAGAGTGGCAGCCTTCATGAATGCTTTTCTAAGGGGTGTCTTGCAAAAATGTCTAATATTTTGGAAAGACATATTTATGAACAATGTCAATTAACTTTCCATGTTAGTCACATACTATCCTTCAATTCTGACTTCTCTAGATTTATTAACACCCAGAAGCCATTGGGAGAAACTTTGACATCAAGCACTCTTCCTTGTCACGTGGAGGTGAATACTCTGTCTATGAGGACCCAATACAGACAGGAGGCATTCAAACATCTAATGAGCAAGAAAGATGATGTCCAAACCACATGCCTGGGTATCAGATGAACTAGTCATGGTCATTTTTACACAGATGTACAGGGTTCAAGTGACTGGTGAATCATGATCACAATAAATTCCGAATCCATGATCCCATTTGAATCAAAACACAGTTCATTGATGTGAAGAGACAAAAACATAAAGTTAACAGGTATGAAAGCCTCCTAAGATAGTGCAGTGTGCCATGTTTCCTGAAAAACACAAATTGCCAAAATCTGTTTGGCAAAAGCCAAATGGAATGCTCCTCTTTTTGAAAGAGAAGGGCTAAGGAAACAGGCCTGTCTTCTTTCTTTACCAGTAGTTAGGTGAGAAACAACTCTTCAGGGGCTGGAGAGATGGCTCAGTGGTTAAGAGCATTCCCTGCTCTTCCAGAGGTCCTGAGTTCAATTCCTGACAACCACATGGTGGCTCACAACCATCTGTAATGAGGTCTAGTGGCCTCTTCTGGCCTGCAGACATACACACAGACAGAATATTGGATGCATAATAAATAAATAAATATTTTTTTTTAAAAAAGAAACACCTCTTCATTAGAAGTAAAACTGGAGAAAAATCTTTCACTTACAGTAATGTGTTCATCTGCACACACAACTGTGTGTGTGGAGAGAGAAAGAGGGGGGAGAGAGAATTAATGCGCGCGCACGAGAGAGAGAGAGAGAGAGAGAGAGAGAGAGAGAGAGAGAATATTAATGAAGATGCAAAATAAATGTAGAGGAATCCATAGGTTTTCCTCAATGAAACAAAATGATTGAATCTGAAGCACGAAAAAGAATTGGTCAAGGGTAATGACTATTTTCTGGGCCAGCATTTTGCCATATCTACCCACACAATCATATTTAGATTGTGGAAAGTATGTGGTCATTTTCCATCTTTCTTTCTTACCTTGTCATTAATTATCTTTCAAAAGGCTTCAGTAAAGTTTTTTGGCAGTAAATATACTATATTTTCTTTAAGTCACCGGTTCTATAGTATTGATAACTCTTTAAACTTCCCCAAAACATAAATTTTAGGAATAATATTCATCTTAGGGGTGGTTAAAAAAAAGAGATTACTCCAACTGTGTCTAGAAGCCTTACAGTATTTAATTGTTTATTGAGTTGTGTGATGAATTGTAAAGATTTGTTGCTTTAAAGAAAATTAGGGTAATCCTTTTTGCCAAAAGCAGTTAAAGTGACTGCCTTTCAATAAAGTAATTGTTCATGTTTTGAAGTTCTAATAGTCTATATATGTCCAGGGTTCAACAGAGAGTCAGGTGGACCTACTTGGAAACTTATTTAAGATTTATGGTTACTATTTTTATTAATGGGAAACTTTGCCAATAGGAAATTATTGAATATTTTCTTTTAATAGGATTGTTTAAATATTAGAGAAAATGGATTTTATATTATATAGAGGAAATGTTTTTATACTTTCATTTTCTTTATAAGGAGGAAATATCAATGGATTAAAGTACTAAATAAAATAAAAAAATTACTTGAAAATTAAAATAACTGTTTTTAGAACCTGAAACATAGGGAAAACACATGATGTTTATACCAATGTCTTGTGAATAGAAAAACACAGAATATGTTAAATGTTTCAGATGTATGGGTTTAGTATTAAAAGTTATATGATATATCATGTTAATGTCAGAGAAGTCTGTAATAAGTATTAAAACAAAAGGAATGTAAAAAAAGTCCCTCATTCCTTCCCTTGACCTACCCCAGAGAACACACATGGATCATTCCACATGTGCAAGGCTGTGTACTGTTTATGAAAACCACGTGTTTGTTCCATCACAGCTGTGTATTCCTGGCGAAGGAAAACTTTAATCCAGTAATGTATCTAATTTTAAATAGATAACATATACCAGTAGGGTTTATCTTCATTCTGACTTGGACTGATTTTTCCAAATTAGAATCCTCAAAATACTTGTACATTAGCAGCATTTTCTAAAAGCATGGTGTAAATCTAACAATTTCTTTGGAATTACAGTTTCCCCTATATATAATGAAAGCAATGCTGAAGTATTTTTCAGTTAGGAGCTAGTCAGTTCTCACTTTGGAATCCATTCTTAGGTGTTGGGGGTTATCCTAAGTTATGGAATTAAACAAGGAAACACCACGTTTATATCAAACCATCTGTCTTTAAAGGAAGGTAACAATATTCAAGTTCATCCAAAATTTAAGACTAGGAACCTTAAAACATATGAGTTTGTGGGTATGTATAGGTATGAACAGTGTTTCATACTGCCCTAAAGTATTTCATATGTCTCCCATATTTAAGCCACTCAGAAGCCCAGGGGCAAAAGACTTCTGACCTCCCAGTTCTGCTCTGTGGCCTTCAGCATCTCAGCAAATCTCTTGGAGTTTGTTCTTCTGTCAACTGCTGTCAAATTCAGTCTGAATTACTGATAGGATGAGCGTGTCTTTTCTCTGTGGGGTAGAAATAGAACACATATCTCCCAAACTTAAAGTTGCCATTTCTTTGAATTAACCCACTGACACTTACAAGACAATCCAGGAAATCCTGACCCTCTTTCTTTTACAGATGACTTCCTGGCACTCTTCATGCTACTAAAAGAAACCCTTTGGGTCAGAAAAGGACATATGTAATTGTGCTAAGCTGTATACAGTTTACTGAAGTCGTAGGAAATGAAAACTCTCAAACCTTGGAATTCAATGCTCTAGTTTTATGAACATAAATCAATGTGTGCCTTAAAAGTGTTTTATCAATAGATGCATCTCACAAAGGTGTACTGACATAGGAACTGCACTCAATGTGAGTCTTTAATCTCCTGGGGTTAATTATCTATACAGAATGGCTAAGTATAGTTGTGCATAAATCATTTTGCACATGCTACCTTTGTAGCAAATTGATTTAAGTGCCTTTTTGGAATGGTTGTTAGGCTGAATTGACTCAGTGGGCAGTAGATTGGCTTACACTGCAGAATTGTGCTAGAGTTTCTTCTGGCATCCAGATAGGGTTTTAACCAAACAGAAGGGTCGGTGCAATGCAGTTTTCCATCAACATAAGCTGGGAAATGCTATGATGTCTTTTATTAAAAGGGCTTCAGTAAAGTGTGATGGATTAGGATACCTACTGAGAATTGGCATATGAACAAAAAGTTTTGGTGGCATTCTAAGTTCAACGTAAATTTTGTCTCACAGAAATGGCTTCACATGGTCTTGGTAGACCTGGGGAAGCCTTCACAGTTAATGACACCACACACAGGGAACTTGGTTTTAAATATACATATGTGAGACCTTAGTCTAGCTTCTCCTGAAATCTCTTTCCTCTTTATACAAAAACGCTGTATGCACCCTGTGTCACTTGAGGTTTAGCTGCATATGGAAAGGCTTTGGGGATTTGGAGATTTTGCTGCTTCCTCCAAAAGCCTTCCTTATAGACCTCTATTAAGGCATCTCTGTATTCGAGACACTTTGCCTACTTCTGAACGTTGCACCTGTTATGTATTTAATGTTTTCTGCAACTAGAGCAATATCTCAAAGATGAAACAACCCCTACTGATTACATAAAAGCAATATAGGGTGCAGTTTCACAGCTCCAGCTCTGGCCCTTCTTTCTCAAACACACATTGTTCCTATGATAGACCTTACAGCTATCTTTCTTCATTTTGAGCCCCTTTTCCCTTTTATTTTATCTCTCTCTTTGCCATCTTTGCTCTTTCCCTCTAAACTCCTATATAGTCCCTGTCACATCTTTGCTTTGCCATGTGTAATTTAATGTGGCTTTCTTCATAAGTGTGATGTATCTGTACTGAGAAATTCCTTTCATCTCCGACATCCAGACCTTCATCAGATCAGAGTAGATCAGGAAGTAGAGTTGCCAACTGATCACCTTCATAAACTCTATCCAAGAAGCCACTATTGTATTCATCCAAATTTAGAGGAAGAAGTTATCATCCATATTTAACTTTTGTGGATTACTATCTCTTGTATGTAATTCCTAAACCACAGTATTAGGAAAATATGACTTTGTATCCCTGAAAATGCTTTCTGTCTTTGTATGTCTAATGAAAACATTCATTTATGATTACATTTCAAAATTATAAAATGGCTTTTTACATGCAGAACAACCTAACACACCAGATATAACTTCTGAACTCTTAATGCTTCTTTTTAGTTCAGAAACTGTATATGATGTATTTAAATTTCCTGAATTTAAACTGTATCAATATAACTCAGACCTTTCTGAATTTTTAAAATATTTATTGATAAAGGCAGTGATATAATTCACAAATATAACACTTAACAATGAAGAAAGGTGTTTCATGCTTAGTTCTAAATTGTACTATGGAGAATAATATTGGTGTGCTAAATATTACCTGAATTAGGTATATATACCCCAAATCCTGCTCATGGATATACTTTTCCACTTTAAAATGATAATATGCAACATCTATTGAATGTTATCAATGTATAGAGGGCCCTTTGCTGAATATCTCATGCACTCTGACAACAGTTCTATGAAACATGTTATAGTGATGTCCAAAGTGGCTTTATAAGGGTGCACTCCCACCAGCAGAGCAGTGGATTGTCTTCCCCTTACTCCACATCCTCTCCAACATAAGCTGTCATCAGTGGTTTTGTTCTTAACCATTCTGACAGGTATAAGATGGTATCTCAGGGTCATTTTAATTTGCTTTTTCTTGATGACTAAGGATGCTGAGAAATTCCTTAAATTTCTTTTGGCCATTTGAGATTCTTCTGTTGAGAATTCACTGTTGATATGTAATCCATTGTTTAAATTGGATTATTTGGTATTTTGATATCTAGTTTCTTYAGTTCTTTATATATTTTGGAGATCAGTCCTCTATTAGATATGGGATTGGGGAAGATCTTTTCCCATTCTGTAGGCTATTGTTTGTCTTATTTATCATGTCCTTTGCCTTACAGAAACGTTTTAGTTTCAGCGGATCCCTTTTATTGACTGTTTTCTCTCAGTGACTGTACTGCTGGCATTATATTTCAGAAGAAGTTTCCTGTGCCCATGCATTCTAGGCTACTTCCCACTTTCTGTTCTATTAGGTTTAGTGTACATGGATTAATGTTGAGGTCTTAGATCTACTAGAACTTGGGTTTTGTGCATGGTGATAGATAAAGTTATATTTGCAGTCTTCTGCATGTGACATCTAGTTATGCCAGCACAATTTGTTGAAGATGCTTTCTTTTTTCCATTGTGCAGTTTTAGCTTCTTTCTCAAAAGTCAGGTATGCATAGGTGTGTGGGTTAGTGTCAAAATCTTCAATCAATTCCATTGGTTCATGTGTCTTTTTATGCCAATATCAAGCTGTTTTTATTACTATGGCTCTGTAGTAGAGTTTGAAGTCAGGGATGGTGATGCCTCCACAAATCAGTATGGTGGTTTCTCAGAAAATTGGAAATCAATCTACCTCAAGACCCAGCGATACCTATCTTGGGCATATAGCCAAAGGCTGTTCAATTATATTACAAGGACACTTACTCAACTATGTTCATAGCAGCATTATTTGTAATAGCCAGAACCTATAAACAACCTAGACGCCTCTCAACCAAAGAATGGATAATGTGGTACATTTACACAATGAAGTATTACTCAGCTATAAGAAACAATGACATCATGAAATTTGCATAAAAATGGATGGAACTAGAAAAAGATAATTGTGAGTGAGGTAACCCCGACCCAGAAAGACAAACATGGTACGTCCTCACTCATAAGTGGATACTAGATGTAAAACAAAGGATACTAGACTACAATCCACAGCTCCAGAGAAGTTACATAACAAGGAGGACCCTAAAAAGGACAAATGGATTGCCCTGGGAAGGGGAAATATATAAGATCTGCTGCATAAACTGGCGCTGGGGGTGTTGAAAGGGAGGGTATTGGAGATGAGAACATGAGGGAACAGTATGGTACAGTTGGGGGATGGATGCGGTGGGAGAGTAAGGAATGAGGTATCTCAATAGAGGGAGCCATATAGGGCTAGGGAGAAACCTGATGCAGGCAGGGACAGACTCAGGAATCTACGAGGATAACCTCAGCTAAGACTCTTAGTAATAGTGGAGAGGGCGCATAAGCTGGCCTTCTTCTGTAATCAAATTGGTGGCCACCCTGTTATCGTAGAATCTTCATCCAGTAACTGACGGAAGCAGATGCACAGATGCACTGATCCACATCCAATCACCAGGTCGAGCTACCTGAGTCCAGTCAAAGAGAGGGAAGAAGGATTATATGAGTAAGGGGTAAGGGTTATGATCATAACAGGGAAGCCTGATATGTGATTCCCCTCTGTATGCTGTGAGTCTATTTTTATTACCATTGGTTAATAAAGAGAGCCCTTTGGCCAACAGCTCAACAAGATTTAACTGGTATAAGGGAGGTTTTACTTTTTTTGTTTGGTTTTACTTTTTAGTATAAGATTTTTGATTAGTCATTGTCTCCTACATTATAAGTTGGCTCCATTTAAAGTAATTTCACATATTTATGTATATTAGGAAGCTTCTACAGGTGTATGTTTCCATATAGATTTTTGAAGTGTTAGTTGTTCATCTCTGTATTCCCGTCTATGTCTTACCTTCCCATTTCCAGGCCCTTCCCTCCCATCTCCCTCCTGCCTCATTGGGAGCGGAAGTTTAAAGAGGCTGTATTCTTTGCCCACATGAGTAGGAAAAGAGATAAGAGTTTTTATGACAAGAGTCCATATGTGTATTTCAATATTACGGTTTGAGAGACGTGACTTGTGATACATGATGCATTCTCTCCTGTATTTGCTGGAAGAAATGCGTCCTGTATACCTGCTCTGTGAAACTAGACTTAACATAAAAAAGCAATATATTTTACCTTTCATAAATGGAATTTCCTTCTACTCCCTTTGCAAACAGTTCCTCTGTAGAGAATTCTCAACCAAAAAAGAAAACAATGATTGGGAAATCATTAAAATTCCAAACTTCTCTTGAAATTCCAAACTTCTCTCATGAGAATCCATTTCCCTGTGACCTTTGGGATAATCTATGCTTACCCAATTGTTCTGAGCATGAGACTGATCTCTGCTGAACTAATGCAAACATCCCCACTTTATCTGAAGCTTGTACTTCTTTGGCACATAGTGAGTTATTTGGAACTCCATATATATGAAAATATTTCCTCTCTATAACATATGATTATATTAGATATGTTAACAAAAAGGTCTTCATTGTGTAAAGAATACATATAGAAATCAGGAATTCACACCATCATGATATTTACAGGTTGGCATATTTATTTTCCACCAAGAGTTATATTTTTTGCCTACCCAACGTTTTAAAATGTGGATATTCACCCATCTTTTCTCAGTTGCTTCTAGAGTAGTTTGTGCAATTACAGATTTATGATATTCTTCATCAGTCTCTAAGAGAGGTTAAAGAGTGGAGGAAAATAAAATTACCAGTAATTAAATTTACAGGCAGCTTTGCCATCTAAAGCAAATTTATTACTTCATAATGAAATATAGTTAGAACACTTTCACTTAAAGTGGATCCATTTTTACGTGATATAGGTATTATACATTGCCTTTTCAATTTATATAATTAAAATGATATCATTGGACTCTGAGATTAATGGGATACTCCACTAAGAACCATATGTTGTGGGCAATAAAATAGTGCAGCATTGCCATGTTGGCTATTTCCTGAAGAGCTGATGCAGTAACTCAGCAACAGTAGATCACACTGTCCCTTTAAAAATCCTCAGATATACTGAATGTAAGGAAGAAATGTAACCAAAAGTCATCCTTAATTTATAAAAATAAAAACCCTCTATAAAGAGATCGATAAAGAGCACTGAGAATGAATAAATAAGGAAATTCTTTTTTCTTACCCCATTATTTCTCCTTTACAGAGTATGCTACATTCAAGTGAGGCTTCTAAAAGTGTCATGCCCCCAATCCTAGCTCATGGGTGGTTGAGGAATCTCATTTTCATGAGTTAAGGANAGTTCTTTATATATTTTGGAGATCAGTCCTCTATTAGATATGGGATTGGGGAAGATCTTTTCCCATTCTGTAGGCTATTGTTTGTCTTATTTATCATGTCCTTTGCCTTACAGAAACGTTTTAGTTTCAGCGGATCCCTTTTATTGACTGTTTTCTCTCAGTGACTGTACTGCTGGCATTATATTTCAGAAGAAGTTTCCTGTGCCCATGCATTCTAGGCTACTTCCCACTTTCTGTTCTATTAGGTTTAGTGTACATGGATTAATGTTGAGGTCTTAGATCTACTAGAACTTGGGTTTTGTGCATGGTGATAGATAAAGTTATATTTGCAGTCTTCTGCATGTGACATCTAGTTATGCCAGCACAATTTGTTGAAGATGCTTTCTTTTTTCCATTGTGCAGTTTTAGCTTCTTTCTCAAAAGTCAGGTATGCATAGGTGTGTGGGTTAGTGTCAAAATCTTCAATCAATTCCATTGGTTCATGTGTCTTTTTATGCCAATATCAAGCTGTTTTTATTACTATGGCTCTGTAGTAGAGTTTGAAGTCAGGGATGGTGATGCCTCCACAAATCAGTATGGTGGTTTCTCAGAAAATTGGAAATCAATCTACCTCAAGACCCAGCGATACCTATCTTGGGCATATAGCCAAAGGCTGTTCAATTATATTACAAGGACACTTACTCAACTATGTTCATAGCAGCATTATTTGTAATAGCCAGAACCTATAAACAACCTAGACGCCTCTCAACCAAAGAATGGATAATGTGGTACATTTACACAATGAAGTATTACTCAGCTATAAGAAACAATGACATCATGAAATTTGCATAAAAATGGATGGAACTAGAAAAAGATAATTGTGAGTGAGGTAACCCCGACCCAGAAAGACAAACATGGTACGTCCTCACTCATAAGTGGATACTAGATGTAAAACAAAGGATACTAGACTACAATCCACAGCTCCAGAGAAGTTACATAACAAGGAGGACCCTAAAAAGGACAAATGGATTGCCCTGGGAAGGGGAAATATATAAGATCTGCTGCATAAACTGGCGCTGGGGGTGTTGAAAGGGAGGGTATTGGAGATGAGAACATGAGGGAACAGTATGGTACAGTTGGGGGATGGATGCGGTGGGAGAGTAAGGAATGAGGTATCTCAATAGAGGGAGCCATATAGGGCTAGGGAGAAACCTGATGCAGGCAGGGACAGACTCAGGAATCTACGAGGATAACCTCAGCTAAGACTCTTAGTAATAGTGGAGAGGGCGCATAAGCTGGCCTTCTTCTGTAATCAAATTGGTGGCCACCCTGTTATCGTAGAATCTTCATCCAGTAACTGACGGAAGCAGATGCACAGATGCACTGATCCACATCCAATCACCAGGTCGAGCTACCTGAGTCCAGTCAAAGAGAGGGAAGAAGGATTATATGAGTAAGGGGTAAGGGTTATGATCATAACAGGGAAGCCTGATATGTGATTCCCCTCTGTATGCTGTGAGTCTATTTTTATTACCATTGGTTAATAAAGAGAGCCCTTTGGCCAACAGCTCAACAAGATTTAACTGGTATAAGGGAGGTTTTACTTTTTTTGTTTGGTTTTACTTTTTAGTATAAGATTTTTGATTAGTCATTGTCTCCTACATTATAAGTTGGCTCCATTTAAAGTAATTTCACATATTTATGTATATTAGGAAGCTTCTACAGGTGTATGTTTCCATATAGATTTTTGAAGTGTTAGTTGTTCATCTCTGTATTCCCGTCTATGTCTTACCTTCCCATTTCCAGGCCCTTCCCTCCCATCTCCCTCCTGCCTCATTGGGAGCGGAAGTTTAAAGAGGCTGTATTCTTTGCCCACATGAGTAGGAAAAGAGATAAGAGTTTTTATGACAAGAGTCCATATGTGTATTTCAATATTACGGTTTGAGAGACGTGACTTGTGATACATGATGCATTCTCTCCTGTATTTGCTGGAAGAAATGCGTCCTGTATACCTGCTCTGTGAAACTAGACTTAACATAAAAAAGCAATATATTTTACCTTTCATAAATGGAATTTCCTTCTACTCCCTTTGCAAACAGTTCCTCTGTAGAGAATTCTCAACCAAAAAAGAAAACAATGATTGGGAAATCATTAAAATTCCAAACTTCTCTTGAAATTCCAAACTTCTCTCATGAGAATCCATTTCCCTGTGACCTTTGGGATAATCTATGCTTACCCAATTGTTCTGAGCATGAGACTGATCTCTGCTGAACTAATGCAAACATCCCCACTTTATCTGAAGCTTGTACTTCTTTGGCACATAGTGAGTTATTTGGAACTCCATATATATGAAAATATTTCCTCTCTATAACATATGATTATATTAGATATGTTAACAAAAAGGTCTTCATTGTGTAAAGAATACATATAGAAATCAGGAATTCACACCATCATGATATTTACAGGTTGGCATATTTATTTTCCACCAAGAGTTATATTTTTTGCCTACCCAACGTTTTAAAATGTGGATATTCACCCATCTTTTCTCAGTTGCTTCTAGAGTAGTTTGTGCAATTACAGATTTATGATATTCTTCATCAGTCTCTAAGAGAGGTTAAAGAGTGGAGGAAAATAAAATTACCAGTAATTAAATTTACAGGCAGCTTTGCCATCTAAAGCAAATTTATTACTTCATAATGAAATATAGTTAGAACACTTTCACTTAAAGTGGATCCATTTTTACGTGATATAGGTATTATACATTGCCTTTTCAATTTATATAATTAAAATGATATCATTGGACTCTGAGATTAATGGGATACTCCACTAAGAACCATATGTTGTGGGCAATAAAATAGTGCAGCATTGCCATGTTGGCTATTTCCTGAAGAGCTGATGCAGTAACTCAGCAACAGTAGATCACACTGTCCCTTTAAAAATCCTCAGATATACTGAATGTAAGGAAGAAATGTAACCAAAAGTCATCCTTAATTTATAAAAATAAAAACCCTCTATAAAGAGATCGATAAAGAGCACTGAGAATGAATAAATAAGGAAATTCTTTTTTCTTACCCCATTATTTCTCCTTTACAGAGTATGCTACATTCAAGTGAGGCTTCTAAAAGTGTCATGCCCCCAATCCTAGCTCATGGGTGGTTGAGGAATCTCATTTTCATGAGTTAAGGACAGTTTTTATTATATGGTAATCCCACTAGTATTTGGGCTTTGGAGTGGTATTCTGCCCCCCCCCAAAAAAAAAATCAGACTGCTAAGATGACTCGGTGGAGAAAAAAGGTTGCCATGGAAGCCTGTTGATGGGAGGAGGACTCTTGAGACTGAGATGGTAGAAAGCAAGAACCCACTCCCTCAATGCCTTACACACACATGGTGGCACATCTAAACCACACTAAACAAATGAATAAATTTAAAAACAGATAGAAAAGAATGTCATTCAGGATATAAATTATCAACCAAATACTACTATTTTTTCTTTTGAGCATAAAAGATGAAAATGTAAGGATAGAGGGAAGACTCAGTTGTTAAGAACATTTGTTTCTACTCTTGTCATAGGACTGGAGACATGCAATATATGTGTACACATACATCCAAATAATGAAATTATTATAAAATAAAATAATGGAATTTTCTTATGAAATCCCTCTCTACAAAAGCATACACATATACATGTATATGTGTGTATGTATACATATATGTGTAGTTTAAATGAGTAAAAAGTTTTGATGTGTAAATAATATAGTTGAAGTCTACTAATTTTTTTTCCTTTGAGGAGCATTTTTATGCCATGTTTTATTCTTTTATTTATGAAGCATTAATTTCAAGGTGTATTTTGAGTGAGCAGAACTCTTCTGTTGGAAAACTTTTAAAACTATCTAAGAGTGGGTACAATATTTTCCCCAAAATGAAGCATAACAATTTGTTATCCAACAACAATTGATCAGCACTGAAAACATACATACAAGTAACATTTTATAGACTGACCTGGTTGTATTGAGGAAAAGGCATACATGTGCATGCATGCACACACATATTTCTTTATGTATGTATGTCATATAAAAATCTCTTCATTCTTCGTGTGTGTGAGTGTTCCTTGTTCTGAAAGAAGTAAAGTATTTTAATGTTCATTGTATGATATTCAAATTCTATAGTTTAGACTGAGTAAAAGCATTGAAGTCAATTTTCCATTTACAATTCAATGTACTTATGCTGACACAATCATTTTAATTAAATATCATTTTGTTGCTGATATTATTAATGACATTTGGATAATGATAAGAATATCTTCCCCATATGTTAAGTAACACAAGAGTAAGTACATTTTACTTTATTTTGAAAAATTAAAAAATGAAATATTTATTCATCGTCCTGTATGGAAGATACCAAATACCTTTTAAATAAGAAATCTACTTGAGAACATAAATGCCAGTGAATGTAATACTAGATTTCTCTCACTTCTTACCTGAAGTGTCAGCACATGAGCTAGCAATTGTGACATGATAGTTTTTAGTTATGTAATATAAGGAACCAGACTGCAAATAAAGAGGCCTACTCCAGCATTCAGGCATTTCAAAGAAAAGGTTTGAGAGAGAGTAAGAATAACTAATGAAGCATAACATGTGAGCCCTCTTGCAGAGGGAAACCTTTACATAGGCCTAGCAGTGAAAATGAATGAAAACTGGGAAACCTTTACATTGGACTAGAAGAGAAAAATGAATGAAAAACCGATTACCCAGATATCACAGGGGTATATGTATGAACTTAAAATCCACGGCAAATGTTGTTGACTAAAATCAACCATCCACAAACATGCCAAGAGGCGCGAAAGTGTGTTTTCATTAATAGTTTGAAACATTTTAGGTGATTTTATTGATCAGTGCTCTGATCACTTGAGGGTCACCCTACCTCTATGATTTACGTTAATCTATGCTTTCTGAGGGAAGTCTGCACAAATCTTATCCTTTAATGTCTAATACCTAATAGTCCATATGCTAGAGGACTTACAACTTAAGTGACCAGTGAAGAGGCAAAGCTTAAGACTTGTAGTGTCTCCAGATGTGGAGAATGGGTGAGTAACTTCACATGTTTACATGGAATATTTAGAATTAGCTCTTGTACACCAGGCTGGCCTCGAACTCACAGCGATCTGCCTGCCTCCACTGGGATTAAAGAAAGGTATGTGTCATCATCACCTGGCTAGTAATAACCTTTCTTCATGGGAAACTTGATACAACAGAGTTCAATGGATTTTCTGGAGGCTATAAATCAGGAATCAAAGAACTTTAGTACATTGACCAAGATCATGTAGTCATGCAATTTCTAAGTAGTAGAGCCATGATTTCTTCGAGAAACCTGCCAAAGAACACCACAGTTTATAGTCACACTTCCTGAGTCTGAGATATTTTCAGACCCCTGCAGATCACTAAATGCTAAGATGTGACAAGAAACCCAGCTTATTCTGTAAACATGGGTCGCCATGTCAGTTGCTCGTCTTTAAAAAACACAAGAGGTATATTTTGTCTTTCTCTTAGGGACTAATTTTAATATCCCTTACCTGATGCCTTTGTCCGATTTAGTATTGTCTTCTGAAATATTCTTGGAAAGATTGATGTCAATGGGGAAACATTGTTTCGTATCTAATTTTTATAGAAAATGTTTTGTAGAGAAAGTGTACAAAGTTCTTATACTTTGAATGTTTCCTTATTTAAAGTTGTGATCATGGCTATAAGAATTTCATAATGGAAAACATTCTTTTAAAGTGGTCTGTTAGAGCTAGGAGATGACTTCATGTTTAAGAGTGCATAGAACTCTTATATATGTGTATATATATATACATATATGTACATATATACACATATATGTGTGTGTGTGTRTATATATATATACCACAAAGTGGCCTTTCTTTTCTCATGTTCCTTTATCCAGAATATGGTATGCATATTTGGCTTGACTTAAGGGTTTTGCTCATTATTGTTTTTTATGGATATTTATGTCTCTGATTTTATGCATATTCACAAACACCATACATGTAATCCCAAATTAACGAGACCCTTAAAGACAGCATTTGCTAGAGATGTTTCAATAGAATGCTAACATGGGTTCCAAGGGCATTGGTCATAATAGTTAGCTGGCACACTTATGAAGGCATAGTTTTTTTTTTTATCTCTGTGCTACAGATTCTATTTAATATAACTGGCTTGAAACTGGGGGGTCTTTGCTTTTTATTATTGCTCCTGTTTGTTTATTTGTATGTATGTATGTTTTGCAAGAAGCACCATACTGAATTCTTTTGAGTAGTTTGGTCCACACACTATCTAAGTGACTGAAGAGTAATGTCAGATAGCTCTCTGACTACTGGAGCCTCTTACATAAGGCATGTGGGAGTGGTCAAGAGTATGAGCTGTGGGGAGCAACTGAATCAAGTACAAATCCTCTCTCTACTTAATGCTAGCAGAATGACTTCAGGGTAGTTATGGAACCTTTGTAAAACTCAGTTTACCTGAGATTACATCCTGATGTGTTTATAAGTAGAATTAAGGAAACCAAAAGAGTGTTGACTAGCTGAGAACAACCTTAAACCATAAACAACATTAACATAATATTTATGTTAGTATTGACTATTATTTGTTTAATACATCCTAGGATACATACTTTTTCACACTTAGATATCAGTAGACTCACAGATGTCACTGGGAGAGTATAAAATCCTTCCATGACACTTGATTTAGCATGAATTACTAGCAAAATATGTGTTAGAAATTAGAAGAAAAAAGATCTTTATGACTAGTGTGCTCACTAGAATCTTGTTCGCTGGGTATTCCAAGTTGCTGGAGAGTCAAAGCCCAAATCATGGATAAAGGGTGAATTAAAAGCACAAGATTTGTGTGCCATGTATTGAGGCACACATAGAGTCATAGAAGGAATGCTTTGAACTAAATCATGATGTGGAATTGCCAGGAAACCCCAAAGAGGCCAGTATATATGAAATGGAGTAGGTGAGAGTGAAAATATATGTCAAAAGCTTGTGTTAACTAATCTCTTTGGAGAGAGTTGTATATCTTTGTGATGTTTTGAGCTTCTCTTTGTATTGGATCGAGATACTTCAGAGTTTGTGTCTAAGAAGCAGAAATCATAGGAACTCAGAAGTAGCAGCTGTGATTTACTTGCAGGCTATTAAGCCAGTCTATTCCAGTGGAGGTCAAGATAACAGAAAGGCAGACAACAAATTCTGTAAATACTATGAGCTGAATGAAGGTTTGGCAATAGTTTGGCATGGGATATATAAGATCCCCAAAGGCCTGAGCCTGTGTCAGGATAGTGCCCCTAAACTGGGATGAGTAAAACTTCAGGACAATGTAGTTGGATATAATTTCATTTTTGATAGAATATTTATATAGGGTTGGGGTACTTTAAAAGTGTTCTGAAATCAAGACAAGGAGAAGAGATTGAGTCATTTAAGAAATGAGGATGGCTGGTCATCCACGGATATCCTAACGTTGGTCAGGGGAGTGGAGGAGAAGGAGGAAAGGCTGAAATGCAGGAACTGCAGTTGTGTGGGAAAGCTGAGCATAGTAGAAGGACAGGGTTTCAGTGCGAAAGCCAGGGTTCTGATGTGGTTCTGTGTGTCCCTTCTCAGAGAGGTGTACCTCCTGCAGGGTTTTTTTTTTTTTGTATGCACATTTAAAGCATGTGCGGTGCTTTCTGCTGCAATCCTATGACTCTCCCCTCCCTATGGAGACTAGATTCTATTAGGAACAGATTTTGCAGTCCTTTAAACCTCCCTGACACTTTTAAGAAAATGAACAAGCTTTTTTTTTCAAGAATTTCAATATTTTCAAAACTGAAGAGATGACTCAAAGATTAGGAACACTGGTTGGTCTTGCAAAGAGAAGACCCAAGTTTTGTTCCCAGCACCACACAGCAGTTCACAACCACCCATGAGAACTGTTTGTGGGCCCTTCCCCCTCTTTTTTTCTCTATGAGTAACAAGCATGCATATGGTGCACATGCATAGGTGAAGGCAAAACATTCATATGCATACAATTTAAAGAAAAGCATTGCATTATTTTAAAACTTCCCAAGAAATGTTACATCACGACTGAGATTTCAATAATCTCCAAACTGGTTCATTGTCTGGTCTCAGCTTCCCAGGACCTGGCATAGCAGTAGCACACTGCTTTTCTTGGTTTAACATTTTGTGTCCCTTCTGCTCAAAATCTTCAAGTGATTCAAAATTCTGCTGAGATGATACTCACCTTACCTTACATCAAATACCTTCCAACTGGAACCAACTTCAAATTGTACTGCCTAATGTTCTCCTTTAACAGATACCTTCAGCGCTGGACTCTAGCCGACTCTTGGAGGCACTGCCTGGCACCTCTCTTCCCATTATCTCTGCCTGCTTTGAAATTCAATTTCCAGGTTAATCTTCCTAAAAATCAAGTCCAATCAAGTCATTTCTCTGCTCTCAACCAGATTTTTACACTCTATTGCCTGGTGATATAATTACAAATTTCCTCCCAGGGTAGCTCCATCCCAGTCACTCAGTAGTTCTGACTCCTTGTGCTTATTCTACACAGCTCATAGAGCAATAGACTGCAATTAGGGATGCCTCCTTGTGCCTTCAATGATCTTCAAGGAGTAGAGCAGATCCAGTGAGTTCAAATAGCTGGTTTCTAATGTCAGTATGCATGCAACCAACATCTCTATGGTGTTTTATATTTAGCTATTTATCTCATCTTGTTTACTTGATTTTAAATTTTGTAGAAACAGGACAATAACTTCTCTCAATTCTTTAACCTCACCTAACATACTGTCAAAAACTCCACATTTAGTGGAGAACAAGTAAATAAACATGACTGAAACCATATGTAGTTATATGGAAGAACTAGGAACCGTTATTAATATATAGCCTAATTTTCATCATTGAACAAATTACATAAGACGAAGCCTAGCATGGGTTAAGGAAGCCTTCTCTGAGTTCCTAAATGCAGGAAGAGCATATCAAAGTGAATTTAGTAATCATTGTTAGAAGTTCACAATTCTGGGCTCAATGTTTATCTGTATTTCTGTAACATGAGGGCCTGCTTGCTAGGGTTTCTGTCCTGCCCAGTTCCCACAGTCATTAGGCCCCAAAGAATCACATAGAAGTCTGTATTAGAAGTAAACTGTTTGTCCCATTAGCTCAGGCTTCTTATTAACTCTTATCACTTATATTGACCCATTATTCTTATCTATGTTATCCACATGGCTCGGTACCTCTCTCAGAGGGGTAGGTCACATCGTTCTTCTTCCTCCGTTGTCTGGTCAGGAATTGGAGGAATGGGCTTCTTCCTTCCCATCATTCTCCTGTTCTCATTGCCCCACCTCTACTTTGTGTCTGGTTGACCTGCCTATACTTCCTGCCTGGCCAATCAGCGTTTATTTAAAACATGATCGACAGAATACAGACAATTCTCCCACACCATATTTCTTATCTATTTAATAATTAATCTTACTGTGTAGCACTGATAATATTTTCATAACTTCTCTCATATGAAAAGCTCCTCTCCTATAAAATTGAAATAACAGTGACTGTTTTATAAGATGATCATGGTGATAAGAGCACGGGAATGATACATTCTTTTTGAAGCACCAACTATTGCTTATGTCGGGTTCCTTCTTTCCAGGTGAACAGGCCCCATTCTTCAAAAGGGACCTGGAATCTATAATTAAAGCTGCCTGACAGATTGGACTGGGCACTCATGCTTAGAATCCATTCCATGCTCAGGAGCTATCTATCTAGGGGAACAGCTATCCTTAGCCATCATGAGCTTCTTGGTCTTTCATAGGCTTAGGGGAAGGGAAGATTGGTGACTTTTAGCCAAAGGAAGCTTTCCTATGATCTAGGGATCTGTCATGGGTAATCAATAAAATTCAGGAGTGATATCCCTCCTAAAGTGCCGCCTGCCACCGTTATGTTTATTTGAACCATCTAAAGCAGCTTTACCATTGTCGTTGTTCTGAAGGTAGCTGAGAGTCTGGAACGCCAGCCTAACCAAGACTAATGGGAGCAAGGGACCCTAGTTATAGAGATTAGAAGGGTGCAGAGGCTAGAGAAAACTCAAGAACTGGAATAATTATTTTTGCCATAATTATGTATATGGTCTCAGAAGTATTTCTCGTTTGAGAAGTGGAAAGGGGACTGATTTGAAAAGGGGAAGCAGTCAGGGACAGAAGGGTAAAAACAATCATTTTCAGCAAGCAGGATAGGTTCATTTTTGCCTGAATTCCTTCTTTTCTTCCCTCTTCATTCCATGCTACTTTCAGGTTTTTCTTCCTCAGATATCTCTTTGTTCTGTGGCCTCCTCTGAACAAATCTTCTGCCATCAATATTTTAAAAATATATATTGCTAAACATTCTAAACTTGAGGTAATTTTGAAAGGAAGGAAAGAAGTCAGCCCTAATCAATGGCAAGTGGGAGAAGTCAGCGCGTTTTAAGGAAATGCAGTTTTACTGCTCTTGAGGAGGTACTGAAATTATTGAAAGCGGTAATGAGCTACAATGCTCTAGATGTGCTTCCTACGTAAGCACAAACGGGTAACTTTACTCTTGGAAGTAAAATATGAGCTTTTGGTTGTTTTTCTTCTCCTCCATCTCTCTTCTTCATCTTCATTTTTTCCCTTTGCTAAAGGCCTTCTGTCATCAAGTAACTATCATTTACCTCTTTACAAATTGCTTAGCAAACATTTTTTACTTGAACATTAAGCATATTGAGATATGAACTCAAATCTCATTTGTTTAAAAGTCGGCGCTAATGAGGTCAGGACCACACACTAAATCTATGTATCAGCCAGTCGTGTCCTCTTCTCTCTTGTGTGGCTAGAAGCATGTGAATGATGAGCTCTGTTCACAGGCAGCTTGGAGGGAGTGAGTGTGGAACAACCTGCTCAATGTGCATCCATATGGTGGAAAACGGCTGGGTTTGTCATCTGCTGTGTTTCTTCGGTCAGTAGCTTCAGCCTTCTTTGTGAGAATGGGATAGATCCGACTTTGAGTTGCGTCATTAGTATTTTAATAGTTTGCTTGATATTTCAACTTCTTGCTGTATACTCATGTGAATAGAACCCAGAAGGCAGTTTTCTGTTTCTAGTGGCGTATCTTTTAATTGCATGCATTTGTACTTTATGTGATAATACTGTTAATACCGTCTAATATGTGAGATTTGTCTTAGAATTGACTCTGAACTCTTGGAAGGGAACATAATGATTCTTTTTACGATGAGTGTTTTCTTTTTCTCCCAAACTCTTAATTTTAACACAGAGAGAGCTTTTTTCCTAGATTAAAATGTATTTCTTAATTAAATTAAGATGCAAAAATAGACACTAAATTTATGATTATAACAAATTTTGAGGAGGCTTCAAATCAAGCTACTATTAATATTTCATTCAGAAACTTCATTTTATTGTTTAATGAGAGCTGCCATGTTTCATTTTTAATATGACTAAAATTGTTATGTAAGCATAATTATGTGTTCTGAGTACAGCCATCCTTAGTTATGTGGTCTGAGTACCGTCGTCCTTAGTTATGTGGTCTGAGTACCATCATCCTTCTCCAGGAAGCTAAATACAACAGTGGTTTTGAACAGACGTTAAGTTCTAAAGCTTCAGAGTCTCCTAAAATTCAGTTATGAAAATTCTACTACTTTTCTTAATGAAATAGTTCATATATTTTATATAAAATTATGCGAACCTTTAAATCAAAGCACCATATTTTATGATAGAATATAGATTAAAGATATTTAATTCAAACTTTAACGTACATTAGAATTACAAATTATGTGTTTAGGTACTTGCTTTGCTTGTCTTTTTCCTTTTGGGGGAGTATTTGTTTTTTTGTGGAGTAATTTTGTTTTTCTATTATTTATCACATTGATTATACTAAGCATAAAGTATGATTTCATAATCTTGTCACCCTTTCTTTTGTTATTTTTAGTGATCTCAGTGAAAATCAAATTCAAGCAATTCCAAGGAAGGCTTTCCGTGGGGCAGTTGACATTAAAAATCTGTGAGTATATATGCACATCTTAATTTATAGTTATTTATAAATTATAACTTGTTTTGGATCAGGTTTACATTTTTAATTATCAGAAGAATTAAATACTGATGTAATTTTTTTGTTATTTTTAAGATCTTCCAAAACCATCATAATTTTTTTCTGTTTGTACAGATGTTTGGCAACTTAAGTCATTATAAAATTTGTTTAAGATACTCTGATTAGTGTTTTATAATTTTCAAAGAATGAAATGGTATTATGATGTGTTTTTATCACTTTCTTCCAGAGTCCTCCCTTGTTCCCTTTGTAGTTTCTGTCAGGGTTTGCTAAAATTCAACATATAAATAGTTTTATTTTCTTTTGGAAATAGATAATATTTTTCAACTACTTATAAAGATGGCTCAGAACTTCAGCTCTTTCTTGAGTTTTTAGATGTTAGAGGTATAAAAATGATAAATTCATCTTTTTCTTTATGTGAATTTTTCTCACATCTTTCCCTCCTATCTTTGAAGGACTATGTGAATAGCCATCCTTAATAAGAATAAAAAAGAAAAGAAAAAACATATTTCTTTATTTTCCTTGATAAATCTTTAATCTAGTTTCTTTCTTGGTGTTTAAGTGCCTATAGCTCTCAAGCTACCTGTGAGATATAAGCTCTCAGTGGCAAACCTAATGTTGTCAATATGTATCTTTCTCAATTTCAAAATACCACATTAGTCTTTTAAAATGGCTTTTCAGTTTACTTCACATGGTGAGGGTTAAAATGTTTTCCATAGCTATTGCAATGCCTTGGAATGTAGGGGTAAAGAGCCCTTGGGTGCCAAGATTAACTCTTACAAGCCAATATTTCTTAGCTAGTCATAAACAGGGCAGGCAATTTTTCAAGAATTAACTTATATTCCAAATTCCCCATGGGAGAATTCAGTTCCATTTTTCTTTAGTAGTGAAAGTGAGACAGATGTTGTCCTATGTCAAAGAAGACAAGTGTTGATAAAGCCAGATTTTGGCCTTTACATTTCCCCAGTAGAAATGCGTTTTTCTTTATCCTGTATCTGTGCTTTCTGAGTGCCCAAGTAATAACAGAAAAGTACAGCTTTATGGTTATAAATAGACAAAGCCATTAACATCGTGACGGTGGTGATTTTTTATGTGCACTTAGACAAAAAGATTTTTTTTCCTGCTTTCTTTCTCTCTTTACTAGCTGGGACTTTGAGAACGTTTAAGTCAGCTCGCCAACACAGGGGGATCCAATCTGTCTCAGTGCATTATTTGTGGATATGATATTACTTAAGAATTCATAGATGTATGCTCATGTTTCAGTGGCTACAACTGGCCACCCTGCAGTATGTTACTTGTAACCTCACAGTGGGGCNNNGGCTGCCATTAAGCACTAGCGCAAGTGCATTTAACTATTCTTCAGGTATTCAAAGAATTCAAGTCACTGACTGTATGTTCCTATGAGGAAGTCTACATTTAGGACTGCTGACCCATCCCAGGGGATTTTTTAAAACATGTTTTCTTCATTTAACTGAAAAGCAAGTCCAGAGATTAGGTGGAAAGTGAGCGAGTAAGCTGGCTGCCATGTGAAATAGGCGTTTTAAAAATCCCCCCCATACACTACTGAATTTTCTCAAGTTCAAAGACTTACATCTACTATACCGTGAAGTTAGGATTACAGACTGAGACACTTTTCCTGTAATTTGGATTCTTGCACATAAACAATCACCCAACTCCTCTTGTCCTTTTAGTACTTAATTTCACAAACTGACTACTAGTTACTTTGGTTTGTTGTGGTTATTAGGCGAATGAGGTGCAAAAAGAACCTTAAACCACTAAAATGCTAGGAAACTGTAGTGTTATGTTTCATTATACAATTATCCAGTAACTCATAAAGTTATCCATGAATAAATTGCTCACAGAGGGGACAGACTAGTAGAATATGAGTTATATTTCAGTATTAGAATTTAATTAAAAGATCATTTAAACATGCGTATTATTCCTGTGAGTCAGTTAGATGCAGAACTTCAAATTGAGAAAGAAAACATATATGCAAACATTAAATGAACATACAACAAAACCAAGATTTATAAATTAGAGAATACATGATATAGGGATTCAGGGAGGAACAACTTCATAGTATTATGAAAATTGTTAAAATAAAAGAATATTTGGGGAAAATTTAAGCTATTTTATATGTGGATGAACACTAGATAGGAGCAAATTGAGGAAGAACATGCTATCAATATCAAAATACAATGGAGTTTCAGTTTGTTTGTTTTATGTGCATAAGAAATGGAATGTGACTTTTTTTTAAGTGAAGCAGTGATGAGACAATCTTGTGGGAGGTGCTGGCTGACAGCTTCCTCACAGAGTCAGCTTTGGACGTGTATGTTTCTGTGGAATAAAGGAAGCGTTAGGGACCATGTAGACCTCAATAGTAATGCTAAAATAATAAGAAGAAAACGACTTCTATTCTCATCATCTTCCATTAACAATGCAAAAGGAAAGAATGTTTAATCAGGTTAAATAGCTAAAAGAGACTTCAGGATTCAAAAATATTTCAAACCATATTTTCAAAAATCATTCTCATTTCATGGGTCAAGGTATAAGGGTTAAAGTTTTTTTTTCTTCTTTCAACCGAAGGCAGCATATCTTCTAATTTCTAAGTATAAAATTTGATTTGCAGTATTATTAAACTGCTAGTCCCAGCCATCTATGAATCAGCATCAGACCATTGATGGCGACTTTAGTACTTTTTGGGACAGAGAACAGTGTTTTGTCCCCTTTACTGTGCCTGTGTCTTTACTCCTAAATTGGTTGTCTTTCATGGTGTCCCAATCATAGCTGCACAATTATTCACAGGTTAAAAGAGGAAAAAGAGGTAGAGCAGCAGGCATCTGTGTGAGCAGAGTCAAGACCCTGCTTCCTGGAGAGCTATCTGCCACCCTACACTGCCCTAGTCTAGCAAATTTTCCAGATCTGCCACTTCTGAACCTGATGTGAAGCAGCTTCCATTACTACAGGATTTCTGGTGACAGCACTTGGTTTACTCTTGAGGTCTGGCTAAACATGCTCTAGGTGGCATCCTGACAATATAAAATTGATGCTGTGGAAATGTTGCAAATTACTACATTTTATTTCCCTTCCTCCAGGCAAGCCCCACTTAAAACAATTTCAGACAGATGAACATTCATCTTGGTCTTAAGCATCTCAGGGGAGAACTGACAGTAACTTTTTTCGCTATCTCATTTTATTTCATAGCTGGATTAAAATACTTTTTGTATTTTGTTGTGTAACCTCTTTCTACAGTGCATGTGCCCCCATACCAGGGACAGCTTCTATCATTTTTGACATTTTAGACACTCAAATATTATGAAAACAAAATTGTAATACAATATCAAAAAAATAATTGCATTCCCAACAGCTTCCAGCAACTGTTTATAGACTCTCCATTTCTGGTATTAAAGTCACAAACTGTGAACTATTGTTGGCCTGCTTTCACCAAAGAATGATTCTTCAAAAAACTAACCAATGCTTACAGAAGTTTTTATTAGAGTCTTTGTTTGTGTAATTAGTAGGTTAATGCTGAAGTGGTGAAACTTTGCTTCCCCTTAATCTGACAGTTAAAGAAAACCTTGCAGCATACATTACATTTTTTTCAAGCACCTGGTTAGATATTTCCACTTATGCTTATCCTCTTAGAGAATATTCCAATCTAATCTGGCCTATTTTTGAGACTTGTTTGTTTCCTTTTACTTCATGTGCTTTGTCTTCAGGTATATCTTAAGCATCTTTTATTTTATATGGAGAAGGCTATCTCCAATTCTATTTGCTCTGGAACTTATGTAAAAAGAAGTATTAAAAGAAAAGCTTAGGATTGAAACAAGTCGCAGTCAGTCATATCACAAAGCTCATATTAGTTTACTATTATCCATGTTAGATTCCTCTCTTTACGGCTATGGGGATAAATACTGAACATAACTGAATGCCTATAAGAACTATTTTAGGTCTGTGTAAAGGGAACTACACACCTGCTTCTTCCTTCCTTTCTTCTGCTATTTGTCTTCAAGATGTCGTCTGTGATTTTCATCCTACACACTTCCCCGTTATATCTTCTTCCTGTTAGCTTGTATCTTTCTAGTCCCAATTACCCCACAGGTATGAATTTTACTCTCGTTTTCTAAGAAAAAATAATCCTTGTTGACAAAATAATTGCTTTCCTTGAATGAAAATAAACTGATTTTTGTGGGCACTGAAGAAAACATTAATATTATTTCATGTCCATTAATGTATAGATAGGTGTATAATTTACAGAATGATGCAGCATGATTTTCTTAAAGAAATTCATGGTATTATTTAGGTAATAAATATGCATGACCATGACATTTTGGGGAAAAATAGTCCAATTTGTGATAAATGGTTTATTGGCAATAAGAGAATTTGATAAACAGAAAAGAGAATAAGTCTGTTGTTACAAATCCACATGCATTATTTATGAATTGTGTTGTTTACTGTGTTGCTATCATGTTTATTTTTTATGTGCCATTTGTTTTCCTTTATTTTATTTTTTCCAATCAATCCACTTCAACACATCAAATGCAATTGTAGTCAACTTTATGTGAGGGACGTAGAGAGCCTAACACATTTCATGATGTACCTTCATCTAGCTTAAACTTCTTTCCTGGTATCTTTTCACCATTATTCATATAATCATGCTGATACATCATCAAGAGTCTTCCATATAGTATAGAACAAATATATAACCCCTAAAGGAAAGAATTGTGAGTTCCCCTTAAACGCAAGAGATTCCATATGTCCTCTCTGGTCAGTTACCAAGCTTTCTTTTATTCTATTTTTTCTTAAAAGTAAAATTCTTTAGGCATCAAATTAAAATTTTCTGTTCATATCCAATTATCTCCTAGTGGATTTAATTAGGCCCAAGGCTAGAAATGCTTTGAAAAAGAAACAGTTTCTGTATTTATGGGCATGGTCCCTCTTATTCTTAAATTAAAACTCAAGGGATTTCAATAGATCGTAGAACCTTCTGAACTACCTATAGTTATAGTTCTTCAAGGAAATGATTCCAAGCAATGAATTTCATGAGAGTCATTCTTCACAAGTCTGTACCCTGAATGACACATACAAAATACAAATTATTTTGATGAAAGAGAAAGTTGTATGACCAGGAGACAGGATGGGCTGATGCCACTCTTAGAGGTTGGGTGCTGTCCATGGTTCTGCACAATCGGTCTTTTTCTCTAACTCCCAACAATTGTGACCTTCCCAACAATGTGATGAGGTAACCAACTATCAAAATTCTTTCCAATTTTGCATATTTTGGTCTCTACTGTGCCTGAAGAACTTTTCTTCAATAGTGGATTTTGTTCCATGGCTATGTAATATATGTAATGAATCATCACAAGTGTATCCAAAACAGAACAAACTAAAGCAAATAAGAAAAGATGATTTTAAACACCAATAAAACAAAAGCTAATATTAACAGTGTTGTTGCCTTTTTGGTCAATGAAACACAACCGACCTTTAGATTTCTTATGTCTCCAGTATGGGTCAGCACACTTTGATATCTATGAACTATTAAAACAGCATCCTAATTGATTTTGACACCCATGTTATAGTCTTATTAGATAATTCTAACAAAGATACTAGATTACTAGATTTTGTTCATGATGCAGAGTTTTTTATTGCTATCTTATAATATCTGGTCTTTGTAGATATTCTGATTAGTTATGATGTTCTGCCTGTGACAAAGACTTTCTGGTTTGAACTATTACTTCAGCACAGAAGCTCTATGCTCAGCCCCAAATGACCTGGGTCCTGAAAACAGTCCCTTAACACTATAGTGCCTGTTGTAATTTAGAAAAAGTGGCACGAGGGAGAAAGAAGCCATGCAACAGAGCTCAGGTGGAGGGGATTTTTTATTGGGGGAAAGTGAATGGGAAAACGGGGAGGGGAGAGGGGAAACTGGCCTCTGGGGACAGAAGAGAAAACGGGGGGGAGAGAAAGAGAGAGAGAAAGAGAGAGAGAGAGAGAGAGAGAGAGAGAG
>LOEQ01002297.1:130039-162142 GCA_001685075.1 Bramus lutescens | reverse complement strand
TATCTATCTATCTATCTATCTATCTATCTATCTATCTATGTGTTTGTGTGTGTGTGTGTGTGTGTGTGTGTGTGTGTGATATGACGACTTGGATATTGTATAGGGCTGGAAATTGAATCCAGGTCTCAATGTGTGCTAGGAAAACTTTCAACTGCTGAGCCACATCAAAGCCATTTAAAGAGATATATGTTTTTTCTACACTAATTTAAATCCCTCCACCTAAAGGAATCACGGCCTTTATAGAATTTTATATTACTTCTTTGAATTGTGCCTATACATTTATCTAAAAATTCACCTGAAGCAGAAAAGCATTGTGAATTTGCTTCCTCGGGTCTTGGATACTGTGTGGAAACTTCGTAAATACATCATTCTCAATTACAATCAAAGATAAACATAATAATTGCTATTTACTGTATACAAATTTTCAGTCTTAATATTTCATCTGTGCACTAGAGATGTTTACTGTGAAGGATAATTAGATTGTATACAATGAATATGTAACATTCAGTGTAAGTGTAAGTATTTATTATAAGTCTTAGTGTCAAACAAGTTTGGTTAATTTTTCTAGAAATTCCAGGACCCAAATATCATTCTAGTTGTTTTTACTCTATTTTCCATTAAAAATACTTCTTTTACTTCTGCAGGCTCTTTTCATCCCTTCAATTAGCAAGTGCATGTACATTTGTAATATAGAGTATTCTAGAGAAATTTGAAGTTTCTAGTTACTGAGATACATAACGCATTGGCTGAAAGACTGTAAAATAATTAAAGCTAAGATAATGAAAATTCTTGAAATTCTTTGATTAGTTTCTCACTTTAGCATGAAGTGCCCCCAAAACAGGCTCATCCTGGTTCGCTCCTTCTGAAAGATATGTGGTTGTTTAAATTAATATTTATGATAATTATTGATTTAGCTCAACGTGTGCTATTTTTCTGTATTTATATGTTATTGCTTCAGTTACAAAATGTTGCTTGAATAGCAGTTGGCATTGGATTTGGGTATTTACAATTTAATATAGACTTGAATTTTATCATTCGGGAATGATACTATAACCATATTAAAAGACTTTTCTTCCCCAAATTTACTTTTTTTTTTAATAAATCCGGTTTCTTTACATTGTGAAATAGTTTTATTGACTCTGACCATTTTTATCTGTTTTAAATTATCTAAAGTTTTAGAAGCCTTTATTTTACAGCAACAATATAAATAACACATCATTTCTAGCTCCTGAAATTAAAAATATACCAAAAGTGGGTCATTGTCATATGAACTTCATTGAGATATGGGTAACCCGTATTATGGATTTTAATGCTCTGTGATATTTCACAACTAAGTCTATTTTAAACATTCTAATTTTTATGAAAGAAAGCCAATTAGCAACTGGATATTATTTCTTGGATGCTAAGAAAAATATGTTTGCTATGGATAGAGATGCAATCATCTAAATTTAACACTGTGAAATAAGCTTTGCATATAAGATTAAAATACAATACGGCATCTAAATTTTAAGGCAAGGATATAGGAAATATTTTAAGAAAACTTTAACAAAACATACAGTATCTCCAACTCTATTATATTTATCCTTTTGCCCTTATATTGGTTTTAGACTTAAAATTAGAAGGTTATATATATTGTTTCCATTAATTACACTCAGAGACTGTTTATTGTTAAATAAAACCAGGGAAGCATCATATATTCGGTGTGTGAGTCACAGAGTGCACTGCTCAGTGTCCGAGTCTGTTGGCAAAGAGTGTCTAGCCTGACTATAGCCACCCAAGCTAGGAGCCATCAATACGGGGAGCCTGGGGCTTCCTAGGTACCAGTGGATCTTTGTCCACCCACTGCTGAGCACAGGACTTAATGCCTAATGAGATGAGGATGAAGGTGATGATTCCTTTTGACATCTCTATTTGCATGAAATCATGCAGTGCTTGGAAAAAACAATCCACAGGTAAGGACAGTGGTGGAGTGACTAGAGAGATTTCCCACCAGAAAAAAGCAAAGTGCAGATTACAAAACAGAAATTCCTAAGACAAGACACAGATACCCATGCTAATCCATGTTGACTGAAGAGCTCAGAAATCTAACTATAATAGGTTTCTTTCTTCAAATAAATAATAAAATCTCCTCATGGTGATTTTCTTGTACAACAGAAGCATCAGACAAACTTACCTACTCTCCCTAATGTCCTTCTCATTTGAATTCTTTTTTAAATGAAGATGATTTATTTTAATCCTTAGTCATACTGAAAACTGCTATTTTCTTCCCTGATGCCCTGAATTCTCCATTCTATGCCTTATCTATTTTTTCACTTTTTTATTATTATCACTATTAAAAATTTTCACCTCCTCCCATTTCCCTCTCCCTCCCCCATGTCCCCCCCTCCCTTTCCAGTCCAAAGAGCAGTCAGGGTTCCCTGCCCTGTGGGAAGTTTAAGGACCTCCCTCATTTGAATTCTTTAGAGAATAAAATTATGGCTGAATAATTAATTGGAATTTTAGAGAATTAATAAAAAGTGTCTGCATCCTTAATTCATAACAATTCCACGTTGCAATTGGAAATCACAACTAAGGAAACTCAGACTTAACTAAAGGCAAGACCAGACCCTTTTCTTGTTTCTAGAAGGCACAAGCACCCAGGGCTGAAGGCCATTGAGAGGGATGGATGTAGAGTGAGAGAACCAGGGTGGAGGAAGAATCCAGAAACCCCAAAATAAATTATGCTTTTGGGCTATTTTGACAGTTTGTTTTGAACCCTGTAGACAAATGGAGTTTTGCATGCAGAGATTGCCGCACAGCAATCATGAAAGCACAAAGTTTTCTGTAGCCATTCACTTAACTGTCAAAATTCACAATTGATGAAGAAATTATTCAACAATTTGTGTTTGCTTATTTACTTGCTCACAACTCCATGAATTATTTTCATCCTTAGGAAATGCATGTCCTGAGATTTGGTAACATTCAAAAAACTTAAAAAATACACTCATGTTTTGCTTTTATAAAACTCAAACATTCCAAATATCTTTACCATAGAGTTTACATACATATTTTAAACTGTCAAGAACAACGTGTAACCACACAGAATACCAAAAGAGAGTTCAAGTGCCTAAGTTTCCAGCAATAGTACAAATTCTGCCATAAGGAAAGCGATGGGTCTTTTAGTCTTGTAGAACAGGATTCGCCTGAGTGCTTTCTGGCAGGCTCCAGATTCCCCTTTGTGCATTGTATGCGTGATTTAGAAGCAGCTGTGTCAGCACTGATTTATACATTGACAGCTAAGGATAATAAGATATGGGCAAACATACAGCTCACCCTTTTACAGATTAACCTGGAGACTGCATTAGGCAAATTTGATAGCATTAAAAGATTTTGCCAATTTGTCTGGAAACAATTCCTCTTTTGTAGCATGTCAAGAGTAACACTTCTTGCCACTGTACTAATTTAAATGGCTTTGATAAATTGTTCAAGAGGTTAGAGAATGGTAGTGTAGATATATATTTGGCACTTCAAAATAAAAAGGCTATTAACTTAATTGTTAAATGAATTTGATCTTTAAAAATCAAAAGTGCTCAAGGATCTAAGTGTTTTCTTGGAATCATCTTATATCATGAGGCTTTAAATGTCTTCCTGGAAAATGAAATTATACTTCTGCATTGCTTCCTAATAAGTGGGAAAAGCTTTCAACTATTGCAGTAGCAGGAGTCCTGGGCAGTATTAGGGAAAAGCTAAGGTTTATAAATGTGGTGGAACTCTATCTTTCCCAGAATGCACTTGCTTTTATATTGTCCTACATTGTACTATTTACAGGTAGTATTATCTATGATTGTGTTTCCTGGAGCCTTATTTGAAACTGAGATGTAGCATTCGTGAGATATTCCCTACATACATACTTTCTAAATAAGGGATCTATGGAGACCTCTCTGACAGCTAGCAGATGCGATCACCACACCTCTCTATTCGGTAGCCCTGTGAGAAGACCAGCTGTTTTATGAAATGTTCAAACCGTTCTTTCAGAGTGGTCCTCAAGTGGGAATTGGGCCTCTTGGTGAATTCTGGACTTGAAACATGGACAAGATGCGTTGATATTTTGATGGTAATCTCACTCTTATACGCCCACATTCCCAGAGCAGTCATGGAGGGCAAACATTTAATTTCTCTATCAAGTGAAGCATTAAAATATGTTTTCTCTACTGGAACAATAATGTCTCTACACATCAAGGTACCATTGTGAAAACTACTTGTTGGAAACAGGACAGGTAATACTTAGTTCTTTCTTTCAAGAAAGTCATTAATTTTCTAGGTATTGTTGAAAGTGCTCTCTTCTCTACAAGACACAAGATACAATATACAAGACATCCTTACCATAGTTTCCCCTCCTCCCACTCCCCACCTCCTTTCTTCCCAGACTGGAAGTAAATTTTTTAACATGAACAGTAAGATTTTTAATTCAAACAAAAACATCAGAAAAAGAAAAAATCACAAGGAAATTTGAGGCATCTGTTTTATTCCATCTACAACTGAATATTGATGTTCAGTCTTTAAAACCCTAAAGAAGAGTCATTTGTTTGAATGATATATTGTTGAACGGAAAATATTTGAAATATATTTGAAATAAAGGTAAAATTGTTTTCATGATGTATATGCTATTGCGACAAAATTCTTACAGTTGATGTTTTTTTTTTATTGTTTGGGTAAAGAAATTAACCAAAGTTTCATTTAAGTTTTAATGAATTCATTTCCATCATGTGCTAATACTGAGCAAATTTTCTTTAGGAATCACATTCTGAAAGTTTCTTAACTCAAAAAATTCTAGACATTGAAGAGAATTTGTATGTAACTATAAATGTAAATCTGAATGCTAGTGAAGCCCGGTGTACAATGACTGTAAGCTTTCTAATGTGTGTTCTTGATTCGAAGGGTGGGGAGATACACGGCATCCTCTCTTGTTTTCAGTTTGGAGTCTGGAAAGAAACAGCCTTTAAAAGATGGAAACCCGAAAGTAGCCTTCCTCCTTCTTGCCAAGGATAGTGAAATTAACATGCAGCTGGGCTTCTCTGATAAATGGATTCTGTTAGGTCACTGAGGGGGTGCATGTGACATTAAGTGATTTACAGCCCTTTACCTTAATGAAATTGTTTCAGCAAGATGACGCTGAAAGCTCTTAATGGATAGCTTTTCTTGATGTAATGAAATTGCATTCCTATGGCATTTAATATAAGGTGCAGTTATTATTTACTGGAGCCTTCCAAGGGCTGCTATTTGCAGACAGTTCGGAACAAAAAGAGACTTCAGTAGCTGCACAGGGGGCAGGATGGCTTGTGACATTCTTAAGCGGATGAGTGTTGTGTGAGGAAGCCTTTCAGGAAGTGTGATCAGAGCTTCAGTGCTCCTTCAGAAGTCTTCAGGTCTCCTACACCCAGCTTCTGAGCCTTTCTGTTACATAGTCTTTTAATCCATTTAACAGGCAACTGGATTACAACCAGATCAGCTGCATCGAAGATGGGGCCTTTAGAGCACTGAGAGACCTAGAAGTACTGTGAGTATCGCTTATTTCTCTGACTCTTTTCTAGCAAGTTGTTTCATTGTTTCTAGAGAGTAATAATGTGATGACTTAGCTAGTCTAATAGCCCTGTGTCAAAATGTTTTCCTAACAGCTACAGCAACAACAACAGCAAATACTCCTTTAAAAAAACGTGTGAATACACAGAAGAGTCGATGTATGTGGGCGAAACCATGCAAATGTTTCTATGTAGACATTCTGTATTTAAGAAGAGCACTTGAAAGCCTACTTTTAATAAAATATCCTCATACATTGATACGTGTTTCCAAAGTTCCCAGATCCCTAAATATTAAGGTAAAAATCCAAAATAAACCACTATTTATTATATATTTGGTGGTTAGTGTGAAATGGAAAGGTGTTTTTATTTAATCATGCAATTTTCCATGTCGACATAAGTCAAGTTCATTTTTCTATGTTTATTTTGAATTTGGGTTCCTAATTCGAATGAGCCACGGATGAGATCCATTTCAGAGACTTCATTGCTGTTCTCCTTGAGTGAAAAGATATTTTTCCATGCTCTAGCTCCATCTACAACACACTCAGAAATTCGATGTGTTCAATATGAAGTGGTTTTGAATTTCTTATCAATTTGTTAAAAGTTGTACAAGAATTAACAAATCCACCTCCATAAAAGGGGGTGGGTTACTTGAGGAGTTTTTGAGCCACTGAAATATAATCTGAAAATGAATAATATTTCAAACAAGATAGCTTATTTTTAGTAAGATTGCTATGTGATTTTTATTTTATTACACGTTAGAGAAGAGTTTCTACCTGTCCCCAATCTGAGTTAACATTTTAAGGAGTTGATAAAAAAAAATCACAAATGCTACTCGTCTGAATTGTTCAGTACATGGAGGTCACGTTTATTGCTGTTGAAAAAAAATCTTTTCTTCAAAGATGGTCAAAGTGCTTGCGTACACTTTAGTTTAAAGCCACTTTTTAACCAGTGTGCAAGCAACTGTGCTGCTTGTGTGTGAGGGTGGAGGTGGGGGCAATGAGTGAGTGTAGCAGAGGGAAAGCAAGTGTCAGTCCCCAAAGCTGAAGCGTTTAACATATATAGAGAACTATATAACATGTATAACTACAGATTTACTTGAGTCAGAAATAGTCACCTTGCATATTGTTATTTTCATCTTAGCAAATTTCTAAAGATTGACCTTTTTGAGAACTGTTACTATGCAAATGAAATAGAAATTTAAACATTGGGATATTGTTATTTTTGTCTTAATAAATTGTCTAAAGTTTGACCTTGCGGGAACCATTACTATGCAACATGATAAAGAATAATAATTCATGAGGTTAAATAAAAATCTAAAATATTGGAATGAGGCTTTTAATTTGATATCATAGTGATCCATGATGATTACAGCCTGCTTATAGATGCAAATAGTTAAAATTATCCACTACAAGAAAATGTTTTTGTATATTTAAAATATTTCAATATTTTTGGTAAAATTTTGTGATGTCACAAATGTAATTTTTGTAATTTTTAAAGATAATACATTTAATGCATTTTAAGCAGTATTTCCATAATTGGATTGACAAAGGAGAATGGGATAAAACTTTGAAAAGGTGGAATACTAAATAGACCATTACTAAACAGTGTTCCTGAAAGAAGGGTGACAATTCTGACTGTAGATTCTTTTCTTATGATCTCATGCAAGAACAGCAACTTAAGGTTCATATGTAATTTCAGATACCCAGGGTTTTAATTTAAGTTTTATTTTTATTCCATGAGCATATTTGACTATCTGACACTATTGAGACCAAACAAGAGAATATGGTGTAATCACGCTGATCACTGATAAAATGTCTAGATAAGGATTTTTTTTAATTTTTTATTTTTTTAGAAAGAGAGTTAATGAAGTCTGAGATTTCAAGAGAAAGGTCAGGATTGGTGAGACAAGAAGACAAGAGTTAGCTTCTTATTCTTCCTGTTTAATTCTGGTTGATAGAATATATAATTAACTATGTATTTTTACTATGAAGAAATCGTCTCAATAACATTGAAAACTAAATTTGTCTATATGGATTTTTTCTTATTAGGACATTGGACAGAGAAATGAAATAAAAATGCTAGTTTTACATATTTTCCTATAGAATAGTCATAAATTAATTAAATGGGAACACAGTGAGTCATGTCCATTAAATATTAGACTTTCTGCCAAGTCCTGCTCTTATATGGCACTATGAGATAATAGCAACTAAATCATCATCAAATTGTAACATGTACGTCATCATTTCAAGGGTAATCTTTTGTATTGTTGCACTAATAAAACTTTTTGTATAAAAACATTCTGGTTTAAAAAAAGAGCGAACTTAAAAATTGAGTTAGTTCACATGCAAAAGAAAGTATTCATAACTGATCTTCCCAAATCGTATTGCAGTATACCCTGTATCTTCAAAGATTTTAGTAATGTTGAGTATGCCTAAATTTTGAGAGTGGGAAAAGATGTCAGTTGAAATCAAATCCCTTTGAAAAGAGACACACCTACAGAGATGAATAAGACAAGCAGAAGATACTTAGATAGAGTTGGTAAGAGTAATGAACGTTTTGGGGGGGGCTTGTTTGTTCATTTTGTGAAATATTTTGGGGGTGAAATGAAAGTGAGGGACTACAGTTTGTCGAAGAAGACGATGTGATCTGTGAAAACGGAGTGATTCTTCCAGTGGGAAGTTGACAGGACACCGGGGGTTCTGCCCATGCAAACGAGATACACTGATGAGCCAGGTGGATGGCATTTGAGCCTCGTGAAGAGTTTGCAATGGACTTTTTAACTGAGCAGTCTGTGGAGGTCAGGCGAGGGACATCAATGAAATGAGCAAGCAAAGAGATGGAATGGGCAAGAAAATAGACAAGAAGAGACAGGCCTCTCCCTTGTGGAGTCTTCAGGCACACTTGACTATGTCTTGTTCTTCTGAGCACCTATTATTTCCTATATCCCCATGATGAAGGCAGGCATGAAAATATCTTTAATAAAACCTCAAACTACTCTTGAAAGAAAAACAAAGAAACAAAACACAAACAAGCAAACAAACAGAAACCAAAAATGGACTGACAGCAGAGGACATTGCGCTCCTCAGTAAACCAGGCGTGATATTTGCCGTTGTCATACTTTGTGTTCAGGTTTTTGTTCCCCCGGGGCTATGGAAGGTGGCCAAGCAATATGACTCACCCAGGAACCTTGAAATAAAAATTGTTAGATCAATCTCTGACTTATTCGTAAAAATACTAGTAATTAATTCATCTATTTCATTTTGTTAATCAACTGTGTTAGAACTAAAAAGAATACATTTGCAAAGCCTCTTCCGTTACACCATTAGGTGTGCTGGATTGCTGTCCATGATATTATCAAGAGACCAGGAATTCACTTCTCAGGAAAGTTGGTTACATCAGCTGTTTACTTAGAGCACTGAATGACCCTCTTTGCTACACAGTTTTGAAATGTATTCACAGATAAAATAACTAACCTAGTGACTTAAAGTCACATAGAGAGAATACGTAATTCACGAACATCTATGAAACATTGAATCCACTGCCTCATGTTGTCTAAAATCTGGTATTTACTTATGCTCTGCCATCATGGACTACTTGTGAAATACTGTTACAGTATATCTGATGTTTGAAGGAAAAAGTTTACTTAGCAACGGAATTTTCTTTCAAATGATTCTCTTTCCCTTTTTCAACATAATAATAACTAATTAAATTAAGATGTATGTGAAGGGAGAGAAGGAGCAATCTGAATCAAGCAACAATTATACCATTCACCAAACTCCTTGACCACCGGTCTTTCTGACTCCACCTCACAACATGATGACTGAGATTGTGACCCAACAGAATTACACAAAGAACAGTATGCCATGCTACAACTAAAAGAATACACTAAGGCTTTAATATGCCGCCAGAGCAAGACACTCCATCTCCAAAAGATGAAAATGCCAAGTATATATGCATGATATTTTGCCAAGCTTAAGGTGTAGCCATAACCCACAGCAAAGGGTAATTAAGTAGTCCTTTATAATAACGAGTATGTGTTGTTGGTATGGGATGTCACCTGAAGAGTCCAAGAATGTGAACATCACCATGGACACTAATTAAACAAAGAAATGTAAAGTCCAATTTTCTAACTCATTTTTCTATGGTAATCAATCAGGCTTGCATGCAATAGTATAATGTAACAAAAATGTTCTGACCTAAGCCATGCATATATATTTTACAAGTGTTTAATAAGATGGAATGCATAGTTACATATTTAAATATGAAAATTAGCTATCATATTTTCTCTAAAATAGTGAATACTCTATGTGTTCTCTACAAAGAAGTTAGTTGTTTACTTAAATGAAGTCATAAGAAAATTTTGATGTTAATGTAAAATGATCAATGGTTTTCCAAATCTAACTAAAAATTTTAACTTTTTTTTATTCTACAGCACTCTCAACAATAACAATATTACTAGACTTTCAGTGGCCAGTTTCAACCATATGCCTAAACTTAGGACATTGTAAGTAGCCAAAATGTACAGAAAGATGGATTTAATTATTAAGACTGTTTCTTCACTACAATTTTTAATAATCAGTGTATAGGACCATTAGCTCATTATAGCATAGGCAAAGAAAATGCAACTTGGAAAGAATGCTAGAAGTACTATTTTAGAAAATTAACTGTTACTCTGAAAACTTTGTTTCCTTACCAAATGATATGCATTGCAGAAAGTTTAGAGAAAAAATTTACTTTGAGCTATTGGAGAGGTCACATTTCATTAAAAAGTGAAAGACTCCTTGATTGGTTGTCAGAAATGATAAATGGGAAATCTTTATGATTTTATTACTGTATTAGAAGCAGACCTAATACAGCTAACGTGTGCTTCAACGTTCTCTGTAATGTAAAGTCAGGGCATCACCCACTGGTGCTTGCATAATTAAAGCTGTGTCAGCATTTATATTTAAAATTATCGTTCCAGGGTCACACACAGTCATTAAGATATTTTTGTGAGATAAAGTATGAGCTACAGCTTATTTTTCTCTCTCCAAGAAAAATGAATCGTTAAACCCCAATGTGCAGCTTCTTAATTTTAGTATTTTAAGACACAGATCTCTTGTGAACTGTTTCAAAATCACCCAGACCTAAAAAGTGAATTACTAGAAACATGGGACCAAAATCAAAGATTTGGGCTTGTGGTAGAGAAATGTATTTTTAAATCAGTTATGTCTATTTTGATTAATTTTTCAAAATATTTCTCTTTTTAAAATAGCAAATAAGCAAGCCGGGCATGGCAATGCACAGTTGGCACTCCAATCATTTAAGAGACAAAGCAAGAAGTTCAGGCATTCAAAGCTGACCTTTGCTACTTAGGAGGTCAAAGCAGCATGAGTTACATGAGATTCTCCCTTATAAAAATAAACACATCAATAAGCAATCAACTATCTGATACTTGAAAACATTCATTTTATTTCTTAAATAAACACACGCTGAGTTGTGTGTGGTGACAAGGCCTTTAATCTCAATAATCTCAATATTCAGGTAGCAGAGGCAGGTAGAGCTAATAGTCCAAGCCCAGTCTCATCTACATAGTGAGTTTTAGCCAAGGATGCATGCTGCTATCTTATCTAAAAAATAAAATTACAAAGTGCTTCAATTTATAAGTCTTTTAATTCTTTGACAATGCTAATTTAATAACTAAATTTATTTCCCTATCAAAATGAGATTGATTAATAATTTCATTTACCTAAACTGTTTTTGACAAAATTAGTTTAATATTAACTTTATGTAATATATGGTGTAAAGAAAGAACTATGATTTTAATACCTGTAAAAAGAAATCTACTTAAACTGTAAAAAAAATAACATTGCATTTTCATGCCTTTATCTACTGGTAGCCATATACTATCTTGTCTTCCAGACCAGCTGTAAATTGTTTTTAATTTTTTAATTTTTTTCTTATTGATTTTATTGAGCTATACATTTTTAAAACATTTTTTGTATCTTTTCATCACTCCCTGTTTGACATAGACATGGAAACAGTCTCTGTTTAGTTGAACATATTTGGTAAGAAAGGTGAAAGAGGTACCAGTGGCTACCAAAGGCAGTGTTCAAATTCTCAGCAAACTAAGGAGCTGGTCACTCACCGTTCCAAAAATCCAATATTTGACCTCAGGATATCCATTTTAGTTTTGATGCAGGGCATCCTGGTTCTTATACAAACACTCAAGGAGAATATGGCCATCATTTAATTTTAAATTCCTTCCCTTTTGGCTGGCTCATTTTTCTATAGCATCGTTGGTACTTAAAAATTCCATTTTTATACTTGGATTATCTTTCTAGGCTGAGTTCTGTATTTTACAATCCATTATCATTATTGAGTTAGAATTGAACACATCAGCTAAAAGGGGCTAAAATTGTTCCACTGTGTCATAGACAATTCTAGGAATGATGTTTTGATTTATAGCATTAGGTGCCCTGTCTTTAGTTTGAGCAAACGTAAAACACAGTTTGAAGTCATTTACCTAATTTAGTGGATATATTTGCCTGATATTTTATTAATGGAGAAGTACTATTTGCAATTTGGAAGGAACCCATGATCTTGCATAGATTCTGGCAGCATAAAGGGGTCTTATTTAATTTCTTCCCTCCCAGCCACTTTTGCCTTTTAATTTTTGTCTTTCCTCTTTGAGGCTAGATCCTAAGAGCCAAATTCAGCTAATCCCTTTCCTGAGAGACTGGGCCCAGTGGGGTGGGGGAAGAAGAGAGGGAGGGGAGAAATGACAAGATGTATGTTAAAAGCAGACTGTCTTATATTGAATTATTATTCATCTTACTCAGCAAAATAGTGGTATGCTAATATGACTTTGTAAGCCGTTGCTATAGAAACTAATAATGGTCTTTGCTGATATTTGACCTATAAGCCACACCTTTTGTTCTAAACACTTGCCATCCACCCCTCTTCACGCCCACAGCCTTGGACCACCACCATTGGCTTTTATTATGGTGAGGACAGAGAATAATTTGCCTCAAGTTGATATTTTTTTCTCATTACCGCTTTGAATGAATATAAGCAAAATAATTTCATGGTCCTACTTCTTCTGCATTTTTGCCTTGCTCAGTAAAGAGAACTGACTCATGTTTATGAACTAGTTTAATTATCTGAGAAATAATTGTATTAGGAATTCCCTAAGGTGTGCCTGTATTGGTGGTGTTGTTGTTACTTTTTAAAGAAATATATCTTTTTACTAATAAAGTGTGAATTAACTGTCTCCTGTTTTCTTGCTTTGAACTCCTCCCTATTATTTAGTCGACTCCATTCAAACAACCTGTATTGCGACTGCCACCTGGCCTGGCTCTCGGACTGGCTTCGCCAAAGGCCTCGGGTGGGCTTGTACACTCAGTGTATGGGCCCATCCCACCTGAGGGGACACAATGTAGCAGAGGTTCAAAAACGAGAATTTGTCTGCAGTGGTAAGATCAGTGGGGTTGTAGTGTTTGGTGCTTTTTCTTAAACACTCTGGTGTAACAGGTGTGAGGAATTCAAATTTCAAAGGTTCAGATTTGCTCCCCAGGGAGTCATCATGCACTCATCACCATGGAGACTCTGTTGGGCAGAGAGAAGAACACTAGATTCTAGGACATTTGTACCTAGGGAAATTGTTGATTACTTGGATAGAAAAATCTTTCCAGTTGCATCCCAAGGGAATATAGAAAATTCCCAATTGTAACAATATTTGTGAAATATTGTTTTATCTTTTATTGAAGATTATTGTCTACTTTTATACTCACTAGTGAAAAATGACTAGTAATCCTGGATACTTATCCAAAACTCAATATAACTAAAATGTAATTATAAAATGATGGATTATCTCTTTATAAATATATACATCTAATGATTCAGTTCTACTAAAAATAAGTATATAACTGCCTTATGAACCAAAACATCTGCAAACCATATTTTTCGATAGCTAACATTTGCAATATTCTGCATGTCTAAACAGTAATGTAAATATTTCACACATTGCTGCCTCACTTTACCTCTCTTGAAACAACTATATGAACAATATAAATTAATCTCTATATTGGAGACTAAAATATAGTATAAAATCCTAAGCTTTTCTAATTTTATATGTTCAAATTCAAGGATCTCAACCTATGTAGTCTATATTTGCATACATATATGTACATATGCACACAAATAAATTATATACATGCATATGACCGTCTATTTTATGAATATATGGCTAGATGTGCTTCAGAACAATTTGTTTAAAATATAATGAAACACATAAATTTTTGATTGTCCTGGGGATAGACCCCAGGCTCATGTATATCTTGACAAGAACTCTTCCAAGCCTAACACAAAGTTTGAAATCACTATATCATTGGCTTTTCTTATTTATTTGCACAGATATAGATTCAAGCAACCAGCATCAAAACATTTCTAAAACAAATGATCAGTACTGAAACTTTACCATCATTTTCTTGTCTTTAGTCTGAAAGCAATGCACTATTACAACAAATATCTGCAAATCATTTTTATTCTGTTCATTGTTGTAAGTAATGAAAAGATGACAGATATTATGGGGTTGATTTGCAGAGGCCTTATCCAAATATGATCTTCCTTTATAAGGGATTTTTACAGCCACTTGTTCTGGTATGTGTGGAGGTCCTCGTCTCTTCACCCATGCTTACCATGCATTGAAAGCAGTTCACATTTTTAAATGACTGGAAGAAAATTCCTACCTCACTTTTGGACGCTAAAAGATATCTTTCGGGCGTTTAAATGTATTTCCACACTTTGTGGTCTACCTGCAGTTTTCTTATAATACCCTGGAATATTTTCAGTATGTTTGGTTGCTTTTTAAAAATCCAAACAAATGACTAACATTTCGCTAACCATCGTTTTTCTCTTTTTTGTTTTCTCCGCGCTGCCTTCTAGATGAGGAAGAAGGCAAGTTTATATTTTGTGTTTGTGTTTTCTCCCTCCTTGCATTTTTTTGACTTAGAATATTGTTGTACTTTGAGAACTAGTGTGGAGGGATGGGTTTAGAAGCTAGCCCACAGTGGCACTTTTCTCCCACCGGGAGGGTCCCTTCCCAGTAGATCCCAAAAGATGGTCCTGATTTTCTCCAGAAACCATGGCTAAGCAGGTGCCTGTTTGGTGCAATCTGGCTGATGATGTTCTGGTTTTCGTTGCTTAGACTGGGAAATCTGATTTCAGGACTTTTGTGTTCAAACACTAAGCAGTGAAATTACACATCTGCAGGTGACTGCTCATAGCAAAAGTTTCTATCAGATGAAGCCCTGAAAAGAATCATTTGTATGAACAATTATAGAATGATCTCCCACAATTACCATAATAACTTCAAAGAAAGCAGCAATTTTGAATCTATCCAGACATCAAACTTCTATTATCTAGTTTTCTTCTCCATTTGTTGGCACGGGATAACTTAATTTGACCAACAATTATGTCAATCAAGATGGAAGTCCTCTGTATTTTTTTCTTTTTTTCCAGAAGCAAAGTAAATTATGCTACATCAGTTTGACTAAAACCAAGTTCCAGTTTAGCTTATTAGAAATTATATAAATCATTCTGAAATATCTGCTTTTTTAGAACTCATGTTACTTTTGAATAGAATTCTGGTCTTGAATCTAAATTTAGTTTTACTAACCTTTTCTAAGTTTTGAAAATGTTATAACTACTATGTCTTCTTATATTATAATATTAAGATATAACTGCATGCTTTCCCAAATATATTCTAGAAATATTAAAGATGCTTATTTAATAAACAAACATGTGAGAACTTGATCTTTGTCTCCTGCTTTCTAAGATGAACACAGTCTGTATATCTCTCTATTGTGAAAATCAAGAGAAAAATCTAACTTCTGTTGATTTTTTTTTCTCTTTCAGGTCAACAGTCATTCATGGCTCCCTCCTGCAGTGTTCTGCACTGCCCTGCTGCCTGTACCTGTAGCAACAATATTGTAGACTGCCGAGGAAAAGGCCTTACTGAGATCCCCACAAATCTTCCTGAGACCATCACGGAAATGTATGTCACCCTGATTTTCTCTTTCTCTTTCTACCTACCTATTAATCCAACACATGGTTGTGCGTTCAGGAAATTTGGGCTTGTCAGGCACCTCTGATTAGTTGCTTTAGGCAAATCATCTTTTCAGAAATGTATCAACCTTTCCTATGTTCACTTATATACATTGATGAAATGATTGATTTAATTTTATCACAGGTATAATTAAAAGGAATATATTTCAGAAAAATTATATTTGAATAAGCATTTAGGCTCTTTTAGAGACAGTATGTGCTTCTCATCCTGACGTTAAGGTCAGTAGGTTTAGTGATGTTGGGTTCTGGCTAAAGCAATGGAGTACAAAATGGTGGCCAACAGAAGTAAATAAAGCACAATGAGAGGGTTGCTGCCTCCCCAAGAACTCAGGTTTAGATTGGAGTCTCATGATCCTTTTTAAATGCATAGAGTATATAAAGTATAGAATGTGCTAGATTGTAGCAAGTGTCATCTATTACTTAGCTAGAAATTTTTTAAAGTTTGTAACATAGTCACTACTTCCATCAAAAGCTCAGTTCTCTTGACTATTATAGGCCTTCTTTTTGTGACACTGAGGACTGAGTGTTAGTGTCCTTGTGAAATGTAAGTCATGTTCATGAAACAAATGCATATAAGATGCAATTCAGAACGTCAGCATCATGGGAAGTATCAAGGAAAATTCTGATCCCAGTTTCCATTAATGAAGAAGGTATTTCAATCTAGGCAGATAGAAAAAATAAGCAAAAAAAATCTTTTCAAGAACTACCCCTTTCAACCCATTTGTTTAATTTCTATAATAAGCAAACTGCTTTAATTTTCTTTATGTGAGAATAATCTTAGTCCAAGAATATATGTTATCTTCAAGTATAATATGTGCTTAATAATGTGTTTAGATAATTGGGGTAAAAAACATGATCTTCTACAGAACCAACAAAATCCATTGAGATTTTTATACAAGCACCAAAGCATAATAGACTCTTCATCCAAAATTTAGTTGGTGGAACACTATCTTACAATTTCTACATATTTGGTTTTGGCTGGGTATTGCAAGAAGAATAAGATATGGTTTGGGAAGTACCAGGTCCAATTCTGTAAGAAAGAAGCACTATGAACACATACAGAGGTGGAATTGAGTGGTAGGCAACAGAGATTATAGAGGTGAATGTGAAGATAATATTTTCACTTTGAGGCATTGCGAAAAGAAAACACTGTTGTTATAAGTCTTTGTCTATCACTGAAGGCACTATTACTGAAGTTTTTGAGCTTAGTTAGAACATAGAAGAAAGCAAGAAGTA
Source organism: Bramus lutescens (assembly GCA_001685075.1). Taxonomy (NCBI): domain Eukaryota; kingdom Metazoa; phylum Chordata; class Mammalia; order Rodentia; family Cricetidae; genus Bramus; species Bramus lutescens. The sequence continues at coordinate 145,241 of LOEQ01002297.1, read as the reverse complement.
TATTATAAAAAGAAATCCACAATAATCATTAATCTTCACAAGATTGGTTTTTACAGACACATGAAGAATATATGGTAGAGAAAATGCAGAGGCAGTGGCATGCAGTCAATAATCCTTATTTAAAAGACTGCATCTGTATAAGTTTATTGATGTATACTCACATATAGCATTGGACTTCATAAAAGCAATTTCTTTCAAATATCTCATTTCTGTGATCATATTCACCCTAGTTCAGTTTCCTCCTCTTCCCAATTTGCATTTCCCCTCTGCTAGCCTCTCTTTCCTAACCCCAGGCTCTATTTTGCTTTCATGCTTTATATGTATATATTTTTGTGTATTTATGTGTGTATACATATATGGCTTTATGTTTCTATAAGAAATTTTTAGGACCCACAAATAAGAAAAAAATCATAAAATTGGAAATACTTTTTTCTTTTCCTATCTAGTTTATCGATTTGTTATATTGATTTCCAGTCATATTCACTTTCCAGAAAACGACATATGTCTTTCTCCTTTAGATGCAAATAAAATCCCACTGTGTTTACACGTAGGCCACATTTTCCTTATCCATAATTTGCTAACAGTTGCCTAGGCTGATTCCATAACTTAGATATTGAGTAGTGTTACCATAATAGAGCTGCATGTACAAGTATCTCTGTGATGTATTGACTTTGGTTCAAGGGTTTTTTTTCTTAAACAGCAAAATAGTATAATGACGTATCCAGATACAAAAATACATTTAGTATATAAAGTCATCATCAATTTTTCAGATATTTTGCTTTTAATTAATGACAGGTTCTTTAGTAATAGCTTTTAATAACTATGGAATGAGGTATCGAGTATTCATTGTTAGATGAGTGAAATGCATGCCGAGGCTGAAGGCATTACAGAAGACAGAGAGGGGAGGCCAAGATAAAATGAGTAAGAAGAGTTGATATATTTTGTTTAGAATCCCAGTTTTATCTCTAATTTACTGACTCTGAGTTCACGATTAAGTTACTTCTCTTCTATGATTTCATCATTTTTGGAAGCTAAAACATTTAGTTGTTGGGAAATAAAATAATATCTGTAGAACTATATACACATCATAATCTAGAAACCCGTGAATGATACCTCAAACCTGGAACACAAAGTACAAAAGTAGCACCTGCATTAATCCCCATAGAGAGGTGGTGAATGGAAAGAAGCTCTCTGAGTTAATAAAACATTGTGAAGATGGGCAGATTATATAGGAATGCTGCTTGGGTGACATGTGATAATGCAGAGAACAGAGGAACGGACATTTAAAAATGGGTCAGTGCAACTTCATAGAGGGTTTTGATCCTATAAAAATCTTAGAATTTATTTGGAATGCATCTGGAAACAGGTATTTTTAATTGAATCTTCCAAAAGAATTAGTCTTAGGGCTGTATCTCAATGGACTTTCAAAGCAGAAGATACCTAGGAATCTATTGCATTGACCTTTGTGGATGTTGGAAGAGGAGGAAGTGTTAGGCAATAATAAGAAGGGGACATGGAAACAGATGAGAGTTAATGCAGAGGTTTAGTTAGTAGGGATTAATACTATTGGTGAGGATTTATGGGAAAATGCAGCAAAACCGATGCCAATTTCAAACCTAAGCAGTGGGAAGACTAATTCTTTTACTGTAAATAAGAAGTAAAAATTGTAAAATGGTTCAGGCAATAACATAATGCAGGTTATAATAATTTTAAGCAAGGAAAGGATTTGCCTGAGTCAAAAATTATGAAGTAACTGACCCCCAAAATAATCTATGTTGAAAAGTAATTTCATCAAGTAATCAAGGGAAAGAGAAAAGAGGCAAGAGAGCCTGAGCAGAAGGCTAGGGCAGTGGAAGCAAGAAAGAGCCTCCAGGCAATGTGTTCTGCTGCAGCAAGTGTTGCTGCCTGTGAGCCAGCTGAAGTCCAAAGCAGTTCAGACTTTTAACCATTCATATGAAAGGATCCAACTTTGTCAACAATGATTACAAAAGCCACTTATCAATGTTAAGACTGGGAATACCAAAGGGTGAAAAGGAACAGTTCAAATCATTATTCAGAAACAACTGATTTTAAAATTCAGAAGCCTGTAATCACTAGAAAATTAGAATGAAAGAATATCTTTGAGAAAAAAAAATAAAGTTAAAACAAGTGAGAAAAATCAAGAGTTAAAGAAGGTGTATGTGCACACAGGAAGAAAGCTGTCAGATCTGCTCATAGCAAAGAGGGACTAATGGATGTTCTAGAAGAGCAAGCTAGGGGCAAAAATTTATCAAAAGCAATACAGTGATGTGGGACATGTTAAATGGCTTGTTCTATTAATCATTTTTATTTTTCACTTTAGCACTTTGCCTCTACCTTGCATGCTCTATAGACTTCCCATAATGGTGGAGTTTAGTAGCATGGAAGTTATACTAAATAATGCATCCCATTGGGTTTACCTATATTAAAGAGGTGATATGTTACATTGTGGTACCATAACTTCAATTTATAAGTTGGTATAATCATTCGTCAGGCTACAGATGAATTTTATTCCTCTGATTATTGCATCATTATTCAGTGGGAATGAAACACCTTCAGAAATGTAACATACTAGCTCAGTGACTCACATTTTTGTCTGTTGAAAATAAAGAATATTGGTAGTATTGAATATCATGCAAATGGTACTCAACAAAACATTTTTTTCAATTTTTAGAGATAACTTTATTCAAATATTATTGTTCACATTATTATTATTTTATTATTAAAATATTTATTCATCTTATTCAAATATTTCAAAACAAGGTATAAGTGAGTTATCTGTGTAGCATCTTTATTTCAGATTGAGCTATTTTAATAGTGTTGACAAGTTTGTTTTCTTAGGCTGTGATACATCTTTACTATAACATTCATGATTGTAATAAAGAGAAAGGATATGTGCTCTATATGAGAGTGAACACCTGATTGTGATCTAGGTTACTAAACAATATGCAAATATTATCTCCATTCTACTTTGATTTTAGCAAGCACAAATCATACTTTGGTGTTTTACAAAATATTTTTTCTTGAAGATATGAAACATCATAAGCTAGAAATAGGTTAACATCTATTTAAACTCTTCAGCGCTGAATGCTTGCACACATAGCATATAATTTGAATTTTCATTGACTCGTGTGATGAGTTTTACAGAGTAGGAAAACCACTTCAGAGGCCTGTTCAGAAAACCCCAGGGGAACTCTCCTCAGGAAGCCTGACTACACAATGATTTTATCATGGCCAATGGCTGACATTTGCATTCGTGGGCTGGGAATTAGTTTTGACTGAATCTACTGATCACATTCTATATTATAGGTTTATTTTATTTTTTTAATTCATTGGGAGTTTCAAATAACATGTTTTGATCATATCTACCTCCCTTCCACCATTTCTTTGCAGATCCACTCCGCCATTTTCTACCTAACTAACTTTGTGATTTTTATTTTTAAACCCTTCAAGACCAATTTGTATTGTACCAATATTCTAGGGTGTACAGTCTTTTACTAAGCCATGGTCAACTACTCGGGAGCTACACTCATAGAGAACATGGTCTTTTCCTCTCTCAGCAGCTGTCTCAGTCTACTCTGGTATTATAACTGTTATGACTTAACTATTGGGACCGCATAGAACTAAAATGTTTTGTACGGTAAAGGGAACCATCCCAAGTGTAAAACAGATGACTACAGGAAGGGAAAATTCTTTAGCAGATATGTGTATTTGTGTTTTTAAACATCTTTCATTACTAAAGTTTGAGTACTAAGAAAGCAAGAACAAGTTCTAATCAAACCACCAGAGAGTAACCTGTAACAAATCTAATACCGTGGTACACCAAAGCACTTTGATAAGCAGTTGATGAATAGTTATTAGAAGTGAGAGTGTACACAATTCAGAATCAATCAAGCACTTAATGTTAACTTATCTTTGAGAGAGCTGTTGTACCAAGATTAATAAGTGTAACTACAAGGTCAAATCAGGCATTCCTTGTTGACATAATGATTGCTTATAAACAAAATTTCCAAAAATTTAAATAAATAAATATAATTTTTAAAATGTCTGATAGTCTAGGCTAAAGTGGACTAGAAAGCTGAAAGAATTAATCAGTGAAATTTTCTTCTCACATATACTACTTTGAAGACCACTGTAAGTATTATATCTCCTTTGGCTGCGTTCTCTGATGACCAGACCAACATGTTGTAATTACTATCCTTCTTGAGAGATGGATGCTTTTATCACCTTAAAGATGATGCATGGATACCTTTCTTTGAAATCATATTTCTTTTGTAATGCCAGGGCATAGATATTTAATCCTTCAAGGACTAAAAAATTCATTTTGTGGCAGAAGAGAGGAAAGAAAAAAACTGAGATGAGTTAATCTTACTAAAATAAAATAAATCAATCTTGAAACAGCTCACTGAGCTTTTTTTTATTTTATTACTGTAAAAAATACCAATCCTAATTCCCACTTCTTCCCCTCCTTCCACTCCCCTCCCACTCCCTCCACAACCCTCCCCCACCCCCTCTAATCTTAAGAGAGGGCAAGGCACCCTGCCCTGTGGAAAGCCCAAGGTCCTCCCCACTACATCCAAGATGAGTAAGGTAACATCCAAAGAGAATAGGATCCCCAAAAGCCAGTACATGCAGTAGAGACAAATCCCAGTGCCATTGTCATTGGCCCCTCAGTCTGTTCCAACTGTCAACCACAATCAGAGGGACTGGCTTGATCCCATACTCATTCACTTGCAGGCCATTTGGAGTTGGTGAGCTCCTATTGGCTCAGGCACATTGCCTCAGTGGATGAACCCTCATGGTCTTGACTTCCTTGCTCATACTCTCCCTTCTTCCACTCTTCAACTGTGCCTTGGGCACTCAGTTTAGTGCTCCAATGTGGGTCTCTGCCTCTGTTTCTATCTGTGGTTGGACGAAGGTTCTATGGTGATATTTAATATAATCATCAGTCTGACTACAGGGCAAGGCTAGTTCAGGCACCCTCTCCTCTATTGCTTAGGGTCTTAGCTCAGGTCATGATTGTGGATTCCTGAGAATTTTTCTAGGGCCTGGTTTCTTGCTAACCCCAAAATAGCTCCTTCGATCAAGATATCTCTTTCCTTGCTCTCTTATTTGTCCTTCCTCCATCTTGACTATCCCATTCCCTCACGTTCTCCCCCAACCCTCCCCTTCTCCCCTCTTCTTCCCCTTCTCCCCTTCCTTTACCCCACCCCACCCCCATGCTCCCCAATTTTGTCAGGTGATATTGTCTGCTTCCAATTTCCAGGTGGTTCTATATATGTTTTTCTTTGGGTTCACTTTATTACTTAGCTTGTCTATTGACCTATAGGCTCAATGTCCTTTGCTTATGGCTGGTATCCACTAATGAGTGAGTATATGCCATATTCATATTTTTGGGTCTGGGTTAACTCACTCAGGATAGTGTTTTCTAATGCCATCCATTTGAATGCAAAATTCAAGATGCCATTGTTTTTTACCGCTGAGTAGTACTCTAATGTGTAGATGTGCCACACTTTCTTTATCCATTCTTCCGTTGAGGGGAACAAAAGTATGAAGGAATGGAAGCAAGAATAATCTTGGAATATGAATACCTGTTTATAAAGTAAATTTATATGCTGAGACTACTTAAAATTTCTTCTTTTTCCATTTCTGTTCAAACACTTTCCCTCTTTTGTGTAGGTTGTCCTTTTGGCAAGCCTTTTCTCTAATTTATTCTTGCAAAATTTTGAATTTTTATTGCTTATAATAGTATTTACTCAGTATTTTTCCAAATTATTTAAAAATCCTTTTAATATTTACATGAAATATTAAATAATTAAGATTTGATCAGCTTGTGTTTAATCTTTTCTGAATTAAATAATTTTAAGATGACTTGCTAAGTATTCTATTTTATACTATGGTTTATAATATGAACACTTGACACACTGAGGCAGGAGTGCCATGAACCTGAGTCCAGCTTGAATTATAATGAGTTAAAGACCAGACTGAGCTAGAATGAGACCCTATCTCAAATAAAAAATAAATAATAAATAGAAATATTCAATAAATCCTGGATAAACTTTATTTAGTATACACTTAATAATATCTCAGTTACTTAGCTATCACCTGTGTAATTAATTTTATTCTCATTATTTCATTTAAAAATAAGTTTTAAAGATAAATAAAGCATGCAATATTAGGCTGGACAGTGGTGGCACATGCTTTTAATCCCAGCACTCAGGAGGCAGGCAGGCAGATATCTGTGAGTTCTAGGCCAGCCTTATCTACAGAGCGAGTCACAGGACAGGCTCCAAAGCTACACAGAGAAACCCTGTCTTGAAAAACAAAAACAAACAAACAAACAAAAATGTTAAGTTCCTCACAGAATATATAAAATAATTTGTATTTACACCTTAGACATGTTGAGGAAATAGCTAATGAAAGCAAATGATACAATTTCTAATGAAATTTTTTATGTAGCAAATATATAGCATACAATTTCACTATTTCTTAATTTTGAAAAGATTTACTTTTATTTAGGTGTGTGTGTGTGTGTGTGTGTGTGTGTGTGTGATTTTTACCACGTGTGCATAGACAACCATGGAGGCCAGAGTGGTCATATGGACACACAGGTGGTTCTGAGATATCTGAAGTGGTTTTCAGAAACCAAACTCTGGTCCTCAGCCAGAGCATGACCTTCTCTTAACTGCCAAGCCATCTCTCCAGATCCAGTGTCCCTTAATTTTAAATAAGTTAATAACTTCAAAGAGAAATTATTTTTCTATAGAACATTATTTTCTTGTGCTTGAAGAAAATGTAGAGTTAAAGATTGGGGTGATTTTGCTTTAGTTCACAATGTTAAGAAGCTATCTCTTCTTATCTAAAGACAAGGTAAGATTTTCAATGTATTTCTTATTACACTCAGGATCAACTAGCCTAAAGCATGACTTGGTTCTGCGTTCTATATTATTGTAACTTTGTGTTCATTAATCAGGTGATATAAAAACAGTATTTATGCCTGTTGTATGTATTTATAACAGTTTTAAAAGTCATCTTGTATAATATTTAACAGGATAACTATATTCACAAAAGATTGTGAGGAATGAAACTTTAAACATGAAGGTGTTTTGGTCACATTTCTTTATAAATGAAAAGGAGTGCAATAAAATTATAAAATGATAGGAAAAAACATTAGAGAAATGAGGACATAGATGGATATAACAACAACAACAAAAACAAAACAGTGCTCCAAGAGATTCCCTTAAAAGTCTCCAAAAGTCTGTGAGTTAATCTATAGAAGAAGAAAAATGTGTATGAAATGGTTTCTTTCCTGATACTCTGTACATGGTCAGTGTGAATGGCCTCCATTCTGCGACGGCAATTAAGGCTGGAAAAGCACATTGACTGCCTTCAGACAGCTTACAGTGCAGAAAGTTGAAGCCTTATGCGTAGTAATTGAAAGTCTTGTAAGAAGCATAAATTGCTTTATCTGAACAAGGCCAGCAGAGCACCTGATCTGCCTGGTAGAATCACGTCCTTCTCCGGTATGAGGATGTGCTTTTGTGTAGAGAAAATTGGAAATCCTTATACAAAGGAAACATCATATAATGTCCCCAGGAAGGTGAGAGAGCTGTGTTTTTGAAGGAAACTTTAAATTTGCAATTCTCAATATGTACAACAGTAGCTAAAGCTTGAGGAACAACGGGATTGTAATAGCACATGGGAGAATGGTTTAGGCAAGTGGGTGGTTCGAATAGAGTTCTTTGTTGTAAACATCCTGATGTTCGGCAAGAAAGAAAGAAGCTGAAACATACCTTTGTAACAGATCCTACCAAAAATCATAAAGGCAAGCCCAGAAGCAGGTCCTGATAGGATGTTATCCCAATGTGCCGCTCTATCACTGATGTGACTGGTTCCCTTAACCAGATAATACTGCAAAAACAAACTAGAGAACTCAAATACGTAAAATATGCTGAATCTGACATAAAAATGAGAGTATCTGAGACCAAAATATCATTCATTCATAGAAGGATCAAAGCTGCTATTTTAAAAAGAAATTATATTATGGATTTGTGAATAATTAGTTTCAGATATGCAGATTAAGAATTTAGACAGATATTTGCAAATGAAAATAATTAGTCAATTTGAGATATAACTTGATGCATGGTAATTATCGAAAGGGATTCAGTTATTTTAAAACAAAACAGCAGACTCTTTTTTCATTTTTGTATTGATAAGGATATAGATGATAGGTAGATAGATGATAGATAGTAGATAGATAGACAGGCAGGCAAAGATGATAGAGATAGATAGATAGATAGATAGATAGATAGATAGATAGACAGACAGAGAGATAGAGAGAGGTATATACATACTTACATGCATACATACATACATAGATGATAAATAGATATAGATGAAAACTTAATTTTTATTCGCTTTGTGAATCTCACTTTGACTGCATAAATACATTATTAAGGCATTATTAAGGGTAAGTGTGACTGAGTTCATTTACCTTTTAATTCTTTAGCTATATACTGAGTGAATTTTTGAACTTGGAATGTATCTACATGACTAAACACAAACAACTCTAGCATTTCTTCAAGAGATGTGCTCATATAGACAGATACACATTTTCGTGGTCACAAATATTTTTGTATTGATTAGAATAAGAGACCTAATGGAGGATTATTCCCTATGATGGAAACTGCAGTTGAGTGTATGTCTGGGGTGTGTATTAAAATGGCATCAAATGTGGTTAAGAAAATGGGTAATTATCAGGAACAACTCATCTCAAGAAAAAAAAAACTGATAACCAATTAGTATGGACACAGCCCAAAGGCAAATGTGTTAGCAGTATGCAAAATTCAAACATCTAGAGGCCAATATTAACTCAGCTGTGGAGACATTTATTAAACTGAGGAAATGTCAGTGATAATGCTTAGGAGAAAGAAATAATATTTTAGCCTAAAACATGCTGTGTTAATTTTAGTAGGTACATATCAAGGAAGCCAATAGCATAAACCCATTGCTAAAATTTGAAAGTAACTTTCCATAAATATGAAATACTGATTTCCAAATTACCATGTACTGAGTGACAGACTTCTGTCTGCAGATACTGGTGTTTACTGTGTCCAGACAACCTTGGCTGCACCACTCAGTTTAACTTTCAAAAGATAGAGTCATTGCGCCTTCCCTCCCTTCACCCATTAAACCCATGTTCCATTCTCTGACAGCTGTTTTTGCCATTTATGTTAACAGCAGATGGAGATAATGCAAAAACATGTCAGTTTTATGGCCATGTATAATCAGCATCTGGGCTGTATGTTACAGGCACAGTCAATCGAAATTCTTATCTTACTTAGTATTGTAAAAATCTTTTGTAGTTTCTAAGGCAATAAAGAAAAAGCTAAACATTAATAAGTATGATTACAGATCTTATCATCAACATTTTTCAGTTTTGATGTGAATTATATGCATGTGTTTATTATAGCATTGGAATTAGCTGAAAAATGTATTATGAATTAACTCAAATATTATTTCACCGTATACTAATTTCACAATAGAGATCCTATCAGGTGACAGATATATTGTTTCAAATAATGTGTGTTGATGACCATGATTTTCAGATACTTTATTTTATAGTATATATGTGTAAATGTCACATCTTTATTCATCCACCTTAGTGCAAGGAAATACAATATATTTTATTTAAACGGTACTTCTTACCAAGATACTGTTTTTCATCATTTTGCAAAAAGAAGCTAAAACACAAAGAATGAAGAGCCCATAAAGCTGATGCTGGTAGACTCAGATTTAGCCAGCTCTGTGTCAGTACAAAGTTCACACTTTGTCAACAAAGAATGAGTATTTTCAGTCTTGTGTGTGTATATATATATATATGTAAGTTATTAATCAGTTATTATATCGTTTAATATATATAAAACGATATAATAAGTGATTAAAGAGGACTTTTTAATATTTTCATATGGATGTTATTTTGTGTTGTTTTAAAAATAATTCTACTTGGAAAGACATTGAGAGAGAGGGATGAGACGTGAATGTTAAACTAGACTAATTTGTCTAATATCTCATAAATATAGGAATAACTCGTTTGGCAATTTCTTAAACATTGTATCATGGTGGGTTTTTTAAAAATTGTGTGTCTAACATATACGCCATCGTAGCCACTGCCGAGTATTTCACGTGGCAGAGCTGCAGATCAACAGTGACACTGTGGTACTTTCTGAGCTTGCAGCTAAACCTACACACAGTTCCCTTGCTTGGTGGACTCCAGTTTCCAAGCACGGTCTTCCTGTTTGTCTAATTTTTGAAACAGACCCTGAAGTTCCTGTGATCAGTTGCTGTTAGGAAGCACAAACCTGCAGAGATTCAAGGCATAAATAGAAAGAAAAGTACAAGAAAGGTCGTTACTGGCTAAATCTCCTTGTGAGGATTTGGGACTCATCCCCACTCAATACAATTAAATATTTCATCTCACCGAGCAGAAAACTAAAATATCCTTCTAATTTTAAGGAAGTTGCAATATCCATATTTTTCATCACATATATTATGTAGAATAATACAACGTAGAGTATAAATATATAAAATAAACATTTACACCTGAGTATCTGTCTATTTGTGTATAATATTATTATTAAATCTTGTGGATTTGGCCACATAGATCTATGAAATAAATTGGTCCTGGCAGCTTTACATGAAATGCGTCATCCTTGTGGTATGCACACCATAGAATTTATACCCTGTTCACTTTGTTTAATATGTTTTTATTTTCTAAAAGAGACACAGCATAATCTCTGAAGGACTGACATTTGGAAAGCTCTTAATTATGATATGTATTGTCCTAATCATGCAAATCTGTCGTACCCATTACCCTATCTGTTTCCATAATCTTGAAATGTTTCTAATTAGATTCTTCATGGAACAATGGACTCAAATGTGCACTCTTTGAAACTCAGCAGATTCTATGCTAATAAGCAGAGATCAGAAGCTAACAGAGTTAAGAAATGTAAATATAGCCTGCCATTTTCTTAACCTGAAAATGCTGATGTTTTATTTCTTATTCATATCGTCTGGTCAAATGCTTTCTTCCCCTTCTCATGGATCACCATTAGAGGTGAACGTTGTTTACTTTGTCAAATTCATGCTAAGGTTCTTGACAAGTAAAATAAATCATTTTCTTCAACAAAGTTAAAAGTTTAACGGAATTACGTAATTGTTCATTGTCCATTAAGTATGAATTAAGTGAAAACGAGACATTATAAAGTATATGTGGTGTCTGTTCTGGTAGTATGTCTTCTCCAGTGAGAATCCTTTTTTTCTTTTGATGGAGGAATGCGATCATGTTGATCCTAAATGGACTGCTGAGAGAGTGTAATAAAACAACAACAACAAAACAACTAGCTGCTAAGTGTGAAAAGCAGCACAAGCTTTTTCACAGACCCTTTTTAGCTACGTTAAAAATAAGCAAATAAGAAAAGCCAGCAGGTCCATCTAGCATGCCATTCTTCAGTGTTCTCTTGCCTACATTTTAAGTGAAGCTGTTTTCAATGTGAAATTTAAATCATGGTACATCACAATAATGAACAAAACAGATACTATCATTAATTACACATGAGACATTGCAATTTATCTAATTATCTAATATAATTTTATAATTATAATTATCTAATATACTTTCACCCTGTATTCACTGTTTTATGACTTGGATAGTATTGATTAGTCCATTTCTAAAAAGATTTATGATTCATACTTGTGATTGATTTAAATATGAATATTTTCAACGGAATTGAATATAGATAAATATAACTTACCACAGCAACAGGCATTGGTGGGCAATAGAGCAGGTAAGAATACTTGCTGTGTAATGGTGAATATGTGAGAACAAATCATAGAATGCATTTAGCTAGTGGCGTGTCCTGCAAATGCCCACAACTCCATCACAGGGGAATCCAGCACACTCTTATGGCTCCATGTGCACAAGCATGAACATCTGAGTATACCCATGTGCATATATTTATGCAGACAAGTACACACTTTCAAAAGAAATAATTTTGAACACAAATATTAAATATACTTAGTTGCCACTGGAATAATTAGAAATGATAAGTATGCTAGATACTGAAACTTTAAATCCACAAATAAATATTAAGCTTTCCATGGAAACCGTAAGTCCCCTTAAAGAATAGAAGTAGTCTGGTTAAATTTATGGGTTCAGAATAGTTTTCATCACTATGCAACCCCAAGCAGCACCATTTGTAAATATCTATAGCAAATCATTGAATGGTGTTCTTGATTCCTTTTATTTTCAACGGTCTCACATAGTATTATAAAAAGTTAAATGAACAAATTTTTCATTGTGTTAAAACAACTCAAAAACATTCCTACTTTTCATAATCATTATGTTACGATGATTCAGCGATTAACTGATATGTTAAGTTTCCTTGGCATAGGCAAATAATTTGAATTTTTTGTAGTTTAAGAGTGAATCAAAATTGGAATGAACGTGATCTTGAAAGCATCATTGCCAAATGACTATTAGAGCAAAATAACTTTGTTTTATAGCCTGTGAAAAATATGTTTCCTAAGACCTAGACAAATAATTCAAATGCTAAACTGTGTGTGTATGTGTGTGTACACTCAGTGAGCACTAAGCCTTCTCCCCTGGTCTCAAATCCATATATATTAATGTGATGGTTTCCTGTCTTCTGAGATATATCTGCTCCCAAAAGCCAACAACCTGATAAGGAGAAAATATGCAATATTCAAACACAAAATAAAATGCATTTATATGCATTTTCCATATACCTGTATACATATGTGTACCTATAGAGAAACATGTGTGCACATATATGTTCGTGAACATGTATATGCTTATTGTATGTAAGAACATATATACACTTATTACACATATATGTGTTGAGTACACTTATGTATATATATTTTCAAACCTAGATAGCAAAATATTATTTATTTCATGTAGTTTAATATAAGAGTTTAATATAGACGAATTTCCTGAAACTTGTAGGAAGGTAATACAGAAGAAAAAAATTCTACTTAGGTTCAAGTCTACGAAAGCTAAAATAAAATGATTAAAAAGCCAATTTAAAATGATTAAGTACAAGGCACATCTAGCAGAAGCTGAAATTATGATGACCGTGAAGTGGCTTTTGGGGTTATTCCCTAAATAAAGGAAAAATACACTCTGGATTTTTCCCTCTGGATGCTTCAATCTTTCACCAGCAACTCTCAATGTCAAAATCCTCCCACAGTGGTTCACTGGAGTCAGATCTCCAGGATCTAGAGCACAACTGAAAAGAAAGGCTGTGAAATGACTCGCAGGTGCTGATATGGGAAAGAAAAAGGTTGAGTGACATTGTTATTTTGTTGAACAAAAATATTTACTAAGTGACTTGCTGAAATCTCCCCCTTTGTGTCTTCAATGACTGGGTATATATTTCTTATTTTTCTCCAATAACAGAATCTTAGAGTAGATGGTATGTGAGAATTGAACTTTACTCTGATTTTTAATGTATCATAAAAATATTCCACCTATGTTTGACTGCACTTTACTGAGATGATTTTTACCATAGTGGTCACATATCATGTTAGCTGATTTACATTGTTTACTAAGATTTCTCCATCATTTATAGATTTATAATTTAACACTATGCTTCATACATGGCTCCAAAATTAATTTTGTGAGTGTATCAGTTTCTTCAACTGACAGTGTGCTTTCTTTAAAGGGTAATCTATAAAATTTGATATAGAGCAGTAATTTCATTTTTGAACTTAAAATTCTCATTAGAATGTATTATATATCTAAATACAAGACTTTTGTATATTTAATTTGCTCATAGTTTATTTAAATACACCTAAATTTGTATCTACAAATGCTTCCTACTCGGTGTAAGGTTCCTGCCCTGCCCATGATTAGGCAGTACCTGGATAGTACTTTCTTCTCATTCTTATTCCAATCTTGTTTCGCGTTTAAAGGGCAGCACATTCAACTTCAGTCCTATTTTTAGAGGAAAAGAAGAAAAGATCTCTCATTAAAAGCAGTAACGTCCCTTCTTGATGTGAAGCTTATGTCTGAATTAATCATGTCTAGATTTTTACTTTTCCTCCTAAATAATGATTTTTATTATTTTCTTTGCAGACGTTTGGAACAGAACTCCATCAGGGCCATCCCTCCCGGAGCTTTCTCACCATATAAAAAGCTCAGAAGAATGTGAGTTAACAGTGTTGTGCAAGATATGTCATTTTGTAAATTGTGTAGGTCAGGGCTGTGTAGGAAGAACTAAGCATGAATATTGAAGAGATTGACAGCTTAATGACAGTCTGAGGGCCAGTTGTATAATGGCACTTTAATTGTAGTAGTGAAACCTTATAATTTTTAATGTTCTCTGTAATTTAGTGTACTGATCGCCACAAAAATGGTCATGGCATCTTTGGTATGCTACTCTCTAATTAAGACACGCCATCCTTACTAATAACTTAAGCAAATGGATACTAGCTGTTTGACAGTGTATGATTTACCTTTAAGTTTTAGGATTATCTAATATTTTTGTTGAATGTTGTACATGTCTTCATAGACAATGTGTACAAGTAAATTCTATTCTTGTGAAGTCAGTGTGCCTGGCATCTCCCATGTCATTTAACCTAACCTTTTTTTTGTGTGTAGAGACCTGAGCAATAATCAGATCTCGGAGCTTGCCCCAGATGCCTTCCAGGGACTGCGCTCTCTGAATTCACTGTGAGTAGCAACAGATTTTTCCGAGGGAAACCAAAATTTTCTCCACAGTCAAAAATTTATAAATTTTCAGATTAAGACAAGAAAAAATATCCTTTCTTTCTATGATGACCTATGAATTCTTAACTACAGTTGTTGTCTGTGGACATCATCTCACAAAGGCCTGTTGTCTAGCTCTAACACCAGCCAGTTTTTAGGTAGATTTTTTAAATATTGTTATTAAAAGAGAAGATTTCCATTTGGGGAATTTTTTCCCAGCTGTAAAGAGTAAACAGTTTATTTTGAAGTACTCTGGCAACTCTAGATTTGTGGTCTCTTAGTCCATAGCAGCTTGTGCCTGAGCACAGTGCTGGTCCTTTTATGATGAGGAAGGCCAAGTGTTGCTGAGGACAAATAGGCATGGGACCCATCATTGAATCCTTCCTTCCTCAC
>LOEQ01002297.1:63467-120855 GCA_001685075.1 Bramus lutescens | reverse complement strand
TGTGGGGTTGGTGAAGATCTTTTCCCATTCTGCAGGCTGCCATTTTGTCTTGTTTACCGTGTCCTTTGCTTTACAGAAGCTTCTCAGTTACAGGAGGTCCCATTTATTAATTGTTTCTCTCAGTGTCTATGCTTCTGTAGTTATATTTAGGAAGTGGTCTCCTGTGCCAGTGCATTCAAGTGTGCTTCCCACTTTCTCTTCTATGAGGTTCTTCATTCTTAACATTGTAATGTTTTAAAATGAGTACCAACCTCTCACAGAAACAACTGCCTTCAGCTTCTTCAGAACTACCTCTGTTTCCTTATCTTTAAATAGTTGTTGTTCAACTCCTTTATTCAGTCAGCATATGAATCAAGGAACATTCCCAGCACTGCTTGTATTACTGCCAAGAATGGGATGGTAGATAGATCTTGAACCCACTAATCCCAAATTTAAAAAAAAAATTTCCAGGACTTTAAATAAGTTTTAGATGCACGATAGAGAAACCTAAAACTTCAGCTCCTGATGGGAGAACACAAAGCACAGAAGACAAGATTATTGGGAGAAAAACACAGCTTCGGATATTTATAAAGAATGCAAAAAGTGAAATCTAAATCATCGTTAGTTGTAAACAGTTTACCATTGTCTAATGAGAAAACATAGTCTTTATGTTACATAATGAGAATTACCCAAACCACATAACAGTCAATTTTGAGCTATTAAATGTTTTAAGGTTCTAAATAAAATAAAAAAGGTAGAGACACAGAACATTGAACAAGTACTGCAGAAATGGCTGAGCTGTATTTGGAGGAATGTGGCACTCAACTAGAAACAGATAATGAGACCGTGTAGCATTACCTACTGTGCTTAGGAAGAGTCAAGGAGAGGGCAACCCATGCTTAGGTAGCAATTGCATTCTGGAAAGCATGCATAACACCAATGTTAAGACACGGTCACATATAACTATCGTATTTATCCTACATGAATGATGCCTGCCAGTGTTTGATCTCTAAAGCACCCTTCCACAGTTTATTGATGCAATCTAAGGGGAAGAGTGAGATTGTAGGTTATTGTGTTAGGCGGGGGTTTATACTGCAACTAGAGCTTTGAATATGGCAGTGCAACTTTCTATCTAAGAACAATATCATGTAGCATATATATTTGAGCTTGTAGTATGTACTAGGGGTGTGTGAAATAAGAGGAAACAAAAGAGAAAAATACCCATGACATACTGGGTACAAATGACAGTCATTGGTAGCATCAATAGCTACAAAAGACATTATGTTTATATATTGTATATGTATATATGATATATGTATAAATGATGCATATATGATAACAAGATATATATGAAAAAAGAAAAATAGACCAAATATAACCAATTCAAAGAACTAGGGATTGGAAAGGGGCAGAAACCTAAAAAATATATGAAGTAGTTAGGGCTGAAGAGCAACATGTTTATGTCTTGAAGAATCCAGAAAAGCAATGTGACTAGCAAGCCACAGATCTGGGAGAAATTTCTGTATGGAGGACAAAAGAATATGATCTTAATGGAAAAGAGCAAGGTATCAACTGGAGTAGCCACAGGGGGACGGATAGGGGACTGAGTAAAGCTGTAGAGTCCCAGAGTGAGCTATAGACCATTTTTGATATTAATTCTTAAGGCTGTTCTCTGTCTAGAGTCTTACTCAGACCATAGGTGTTGTAAGGTCCAAGTAGGTATGTCATAAAGGACCACTCTGGTTGCTGTTTTAGAAGGAGCCTGAACTTCTCCAAAGTGGCTGGAGAAAATAATAATATTTAAATTGTTTTTCATTTGATCTTGATAAGAGAAGATAAGCCTCTTCTACTTTTGTCTATGGCTTTACCTCTAGGTAATCCTTTGTAATCTTTTGATCATTTTTACTTAATGCATTTATGAGAACCATTTGATTTCAGTTCATTTTACCATTTGACTCTCATTTTTTAATGTAAACCCCCAACCTCCCATTCATAGTGCCTACATTATTATTAAATTTACAACATTAGTGTTAAGATTAAATGTCTTTCTCTTGATTGGGTTTCCTCCAGAAGGACTATATTACAGGTGAATTAATGAGATGATGCACTTTAATTTTATGACTGTTTGATTAAACAGATTACTGAATGCCAACAAGATAAACTGCCTTCGGGTAGATGCTTTTCAGGACCTGCACAACTTGAACCTTCTCTCGTTATATGACAACAAACTTCAGACTGTTGCCAAGGGCACCTTCTCAGCTCTCAGAGCCATCCAAACTATGTATGTATGCACAATTTGAACCAAGTGTAATAATGATTACTTTCACTGTGAATGTGAGAGACAAGTCATAAGCAAGTCATGTATAAAACTCTTCTGCTGTGTTTCTGAAAGGCATTTGGCCCAGAACCCTTTCATTTGTGACTGCCATCTCAAGTGGCTAGCGGATTATCTACACACCAACCCAATTGAGACCAGCGGTGCCCGTTGCACCAGCCCCCGCCGCCTGGCTAACAAAAGAATTGGACAGATCAAAAGCAAGAAATTTCGTTGTTCAGGTAATTTCTCACTTCGTGAGACATTTCTTTAGGACCAAAGACTGTGGTTACTTTAGAATTAGCAACAGCAGCTGCCTACGCTTGATTATCAAGCATTGTGCAATCTCCTTTTTTTTTCTTCTGTCTGGGGAGGGGGAAAGCAGGAGAAATATAGATGCAACCCAAATAATATAGCTAGCAAAATGATTATCCAAATGAAAAAGATGTCTGGATCCCTCATCCTATGTCTTAGGGTTTGGATGTAACCAGGACTTTTCAGATAACTTGAAATACATGTTTTTTTTTTGTTTTTTGTTTTTTTTTAAAGCAGTGTTATTCCTCCTGTTTGTTGTACTGGTCTCCACTGACCAGCATTAAATAGCCAGACATTCTCTCATTTATTCACAGAGCAAAATAAGACGTGATTGCATGTTTTTCTTTTCAAACTCAGAAGTAGAGGGTAGGAGTCTCCTGATGCTTCATTTCTTTCTAGGATACACTGTGAAGCCACATTTTTTTTGAGACTATCTTTTTACATTTGGGAAACACTGCATTTACCCCCCCAAAAATCCTTGTGTAACTGTTAACTGGGAAGCTTACTCCATTGCTCATGTTGGTCTAATGTTGTATGTGTTCTGACATGAAACCTTTACTATCATTTGAGGAGTGTGCTACCTAACTCTTCCGGGCACATTTCCCACTGTGTAATTAACTCATGCTAAATGTCTAATGTGAAAACTAGATTTGTGATTGTCCTTTATAAGTTTATCACTCACTGTGCATTGTTTTAGCTCTGTGAATATGTTTTGTCACTTAGTTATCTGTAATAACTTTAGCCCATTCTTAATCTAATATAACTCATATCTCTGCTTGCTGACATTCAGGTACATCTTCTATTTTTTTCTCTCTCTCTTTTTTTTTTATTTAGCTAAAGAACAGTATTTCATTCCAGGTAGGTTTTTGCTCGGTGGTAGGACTAACTGCAGACACCCTGTCCTCGACTTATATAGCTTCTAAACATTGATGTGCATGCTTTTGGGAGCACAGTGAACACTCCATAGATAGAGTGACTTACGCATAGCTCACTTGTCGCTGTATCCTGAAAGGCCCACCTCTGCATGCAGCTTCTGATGTTGAAACTCTATTAAAATGAAAAACCCACATTCTCTTCTTTCCCTTACCCCTTCGCACATTATCTGCAGTTTCTCACATTAGCCAAAATATTTCAACCTATGGCTTACTACTTAAATCATGTTTTTTTCCTCCTTCTCCCTCCCCTCCCTCCCCCCTCTCTCCATTGAATATTTAATCTTTCAGCCTGTTTTTAAAATGTAGCTTACTAGGCTAGTTTTAAAGACAGTAGCTTCTCTATTATCAAAGAGCTAGTTCTATATAAAATCAGGTATAAACATGAAGAAATGCATTTTCGACAAAAAAAACTTACTTTTTAAAAGCTTCTTGGTTTGAAAAGAATACTTTTTGCTTACATTTGTTTTTTAAATATAAAACAGCTGTTCTGTGCTGATCTAGCTGCACTTGTTTTTTATTATTAATTTACTTGTAATTATACGTTCTTGCCTGTCTGGAGTCAGATTATTACTCTACAAAAGGGGATATTCACATCCATCTTGAAGTCATTAGAAGCTAATGGGAACTAAATGCCTTGAATAATCTAAGCAGAAGGAAAACATGTTTCTACAGATTCAATTGCAATGTTTCATCCCTTTGTTTCCAACGAACACCTCCAAACTGATGAGTCTAGAGCTAGCTCTTTAAAATGTGTCCCTTACTTACCTTGTTCTTGCCTGCCAAGTGTATAAATTCATCTTGACTTGTTTGCTTTAAAACACTGTATAGTAAAATATTTATGAAGTAATGATTGATTTTGAGGATGTATTTATTCCTTACTCTTAGCATTTAATTAATTGTATATATTTGCTAGATTTACATAAATTGCTTAATTTGGATTTCAATGTTCAACTAATAGTGTGCATATTGTATCTGTATGTATAACCAAAAATGTGCTGAAAACAGCAATCGATTGGTCTTCATTATCAGTGTATAAATTTTGTTATTTTTAGCCAACTAAGTGCAAAGTCACCAAACAGTGGAGATTCGACTGGAAAAAGGAATACTTTGAAAACCAGACTGTGCATAGGATAGCACACCAATATGATTTGAATCCCAAGATTATGGCAATTCATCTAATAATTATCCAAATCATTTAATTCAGTTTAAGAATTTAAGTACAAAAATACCAGTACAACTCAATGCAATAAAAAATCACGCTGTGAAAGTTATGTTTTCTGCTTCTGCTAGAAAATAAGAGTCCAGATATTTTTTAGGAAATAACTTCTATATGAAAGATCTTATCTTGATTCTCATGCTTTGATAATGGAGTTGCACTTTAAAATTGCATGCGGACGTTATGGCACATAGACTTCTTGTTCTTCATTTTGCTTTTTTTTCCACCTCAAATACTCATTAAGATTTGTATCTATCTTATAAATGGTTTTTAAGTAAGCATTGTTAATTGCCATTGCATTGACTATATATTTTTGAAATGCACTTGGTGAGCCTTGCATCGATACTTTTAACAGAATACTTTTAGCTTTCTTGTGGCTTGATCTCCAAAGACAGAAAAAATAAAAAACAGGTTCTTCAACAAATAGGAGGGCACTTACTGTTGTAATGGAATGTGACATGTAAACGTTGTTATATTTGGTATTTCAACATTTTGTTGGAATTCTGATTATGTTCCAATCAAGTGATAAACTTTAAAGCTTGGAGGTCATTTAGAAGCATGTGACCTACCGCCTAACTATTAATGCATATACTCTATCTGTAGCCCTTCTTCCCATCACTGGCTTTGAATTCATTTTATAGGTGCATTCATAGATTGCTCCTTTGTATGGCATTCTAGACATTCTGATAATAAAACAATAAAAAATATGTCTCACAGACAGTTCAGCCATTAAGGGAACCCACAAGCATTTAGTTTATAATGTACATCTTTTATGTCATTGCATTTTCTGTAAGCGGTTATACTTCAAAAGTGCTATCAATTTTGCAAAGCATGTCAAACACATCACACAATGCAATCCCATGCCTGAAGTTGCATGGAAACGAGGAAGAGAACAGTTTGGTATACATGTGTCTATTAACCTTCCCTGGGATGATTCTGTCTTTCTTTCCTCCTTGGTGATCTTTTCTTTTGCAGGAATTCACCGTTTGGCTTGTAAGTAAACGTGTCCAATCTGAAATGTAACACAACCTCTTTTCAATCCCCAATGTACCTTCTTCTAGTCTTAATGTTTTGCGCCTATTTTCCGTGAAGAAACCACAAATTTCTTGAGCTTCTCTGTTGTCCCTGTAGCTTACCTTCAACTTCTTCCTCGATGTTCTTCCCGAAAGCTGTGGTTTCCACTCTGCAGTTCTGAGGAACTCGGGAGGCACCTTTCCACATAGCCCCTCTTTGTGTTTCCAGGCACCCTTCGGTAGTCACGCTCTCTCTCTGATTCTGCGGGAAGAATGCATGTCATGTAAACAGTAGGATGCTTCCAGATCGTCCGTAGCTTTCCTCCTCCCTTCGTCTTTCCTCTCGGTCTTCCCTCTGGCCTAGTGGTTGGTGTAGTGATAATGTAGCGAGATTTTCTGTTGTGCTTGATCTAACCATGTGGTTGCGAGGTATGAGTAAAACATGGTTCCGTCAAGCACCATGGAACGTCACGCAGCTTTCTACAGCATGGCAAGCTGCTGAGGCTCAAGGCAGGACTTACGTGACTTTTTTATAGAGTCAAAATGAAAAAAAAAAGAAACAAAAACAAAGAGGGCTTTGGGAGTGTTTATGAAGATTATGTGAGAGGGAGAGAATAACAAAAGTCCATGGAAAAACTTAAAACCTAAGTATACCGATTTTCCTTAAAAGCCCTACTTTACAGTAATATACAGGAGTATGCTTATTACTAGATATGTTTTCAATTTTTGACTCAGAAAAAAAATAAACTTGGTTAACAATTCATAGCCATTGTGTGATTAGCTGTGAAATAGACGAGCATGGCTCAGAACTGGATCAGCAGAAAGTACAGCTGTGAAAGCTCAACTTTATTAATGTTTTCCTGTTTGTGAATCTGGTCACTCTTTTTTTCCAGAAACTTCCAAGCCTTTCTTTTAATCCTCTCCTGACATCCATTGACCAAACGTTCCCTAAGTTGTCTCCTTCCTGCATAATCTAGTTATCCTCCTACTTTTCTTCCTGTATATATTAATGACTGTTCTAACATCCAACTCAGAATTCTATCTTTGGCTTGAATCCTCAATAGGCACAGAAGATTATCGATCAAAATTAAGTGGAGACTGCTTTGCAGACTTGGCTTGTCCTGAGAAGTGTCGCTGTGAGGGGACCACAGTAGATTGCTCCAATCAAAAACTCAACAAAATCCCAGACCATATTCCCCAGTACACAGCAGAGCTGTAAGTTCACCTGACTACAACATCCTGGCCAGGAGGGAGCAGGGGACAGAGTGACACTGGGTGAAAACAGTGGAATTTTTGTCATAACATTTTAATTCTCAATAATTGAGTTCACTTAATTAATACACATTCAACTGAGAGGCCCTCTTCTTTGTTCAAGAATATGTTCAAAACTACCTTACTTCGTTTTCAGAGCTAAAACTGAACAATCACATCAAACAAACAAATCAATCAAATCAAAACATACACTCAAAAGTCAGTCATTATTTACTAAGGTAAATAATAACAGGAATATCTGATTTCATTGGTGGTTGATTATGGCAAAACATTTATAAATGTTTCATAAATTTGTAAGAAAATTAATTCTTAAAAGAGCCAAACAAAATAATTTGGGACTCACCAAATCTGTCAAGGTGTCCTTTCTTCCTTGTTTGACTCCTTCTCTTGCACAGGTAAAAGGACTCAGGGATTGCCAGTTAGTTGGAGGGCAAGTAATAGTTGTTTATTTGTTCATAATTATTTAGTTATAGGGAAAACTAAAATCTCAGACATGATCAAATTTATATTTACAAATTTAGCATAGGATCCAGAGTATGAAAAAGTGTAATTTTGGAATTATTTACAGAATCTCTGCCCATGTGTAGCTCACCTTTCCTGGTTATAAAAGGAAGATGTACAATGTAAGTTTTCCAAGACCCATGAAGACTATAGGGAAATCCGTTTCCTGAACATCTTAGTTCTGTTTATTTATGGCACCATCTGGTATTTGTCATTTATTGCTTTGTAAAGTTGCTTGTCTGTGTGTATGCATAAGCCTTCTGTCTTCAGCTAGATGGCAGCCTCTTGATTGCTGGGACTGTAAGTTATCATTTCTGCCACACTGCATCTATAAGCATGCCTATTACTTAATGAATTTAACTCAATTTGAATAATTAGAAACAATGTCTTTCCAATGGTTGACACAATCTAAATTCTTTGTGGTTCTGGTGATTTTTTTTTAACACCCACTATTTCATGGTATAGTCACTAGCTCAACAATTTTAAGATGTCACAGAATATGTAGCAAGATCCATGAATTACACTTTGTGTGGCTATGTGTAGACTTGTATTTCTCATAATGCTGCATGCAAGTGATAATATGTTAAGCATGATAATGAATTAAATAAGTTATTCTCTAATCTATAATTCTATTACAACCTAGTTTGTAAGCTAAGACTCAGCAAAAATTCTGTTTTAAAAGTTTAATAACTTTTCAAATAATGCACATAAAATAAATATTTAAGAGAAAAATGTTTGCAAAACATACACTCAATAAGGGATTTAGATTCAGAGTTTTTACTAGTTATATACCCACAGTGAACTTATATCCAGAATATATTAAAAATATTTCAAAATCAACAATATTAAGCCTTTGTTTCCTATAAAATGGTCAAGTTATCCATGTAAACATTTTTCCAATGAAGATATATGATGGCCAATAAACACATGAAATAATTGGACATTATAAAATGCAAAACTGGGGCTAGTAAGATGGCTCAGTGGGGAACAGCACTGGCTGCTCTTCCAGAGGTCCTAAGTTCAGTTCCCAGGAACCACATGCGGCTTGAAGCCATCTGTAATAGCATCTGATGCCCTTTTCTGCCATACAGGTGACCATGACAACAGAGCATTCATATTTAAAAAATAAAAAAATTTAAAAATGCAAAACTATTATTTTTTGCTGCTGTGATAAAATAGCATAAAAAATAGCAACTTTTAGAATAAAGAGTTTACTGTGTGTGTGGTTTCAGAAGAACCCACAAGAACAAGAAAGGAATGGAGCTGTCTGAACACATTTCATAAGCAAACAGGAAGTAAAGATTGAAGAAAAAGTGAAAGGTTTTACATTCTTAAAGCTCATGAATACTTCCTTTAGAGATGACTCCTAAAAATTCTTTAGTCTTCCCAGGCAGTTCTATCAACTGGGAACCAAGTGTCCTAATACAAGAATGAAACCATAGAAATTATTTCTCATTCAAAGTGTCAAATTACTCATCCTGGTATGCATAGGCTCACTGCCATCTCATGATTCAATATACACTTAATCCAACATCAAAAGTACCCCTGATCTTTAACAGTCTCAACATTGTTCAAAAGTATAAAGTCCCTTTTGACACTCAAAGTAATAGTTGTTCCCAGTAAACCTTTAAAAAATGCATCCCACATACCATGGCACATATTATATATATTGCCACTCAGAAAGGAGAAATGGGGTATACTGAGTAAATATTGGACCAAAGCAAGACTAAAACCCAACCCGGCAAACATCAAAGCCTGAAGTTCCATGTCTAGAATCTGAGGTTTCCTTTTAAAAGGATTTGGATGGCTTCCTCCTTGCAGATTTACTACCTATGTCATACATTTCTCTCTGGGGCTGGTTCCACCCTGTGTGCAGCTCTCCTTGGCAAATGTCTCATGATTCTGGTGTCTGCAACACTGGAAATCTTCAGGGCAACATAGGCTTTATTCAGTGTCTGATCAGGGCCTCTGTACAGGGACTCCACCTCTGTCCTGATTGCCAGACCTCATTAATCATTTCTTTGTATCCACACAAGAAGATCCCACAAGTCTTTCAATCTTATATTATTTGTGTCTTCAAAACTGCTACTATCTTGATGATAATGCAAAATTCAGTTGACAGCTTCAGCTTCACATAGACGTTGTTGTTCTGGGTATTAGCTTTTTTTTGTGTGTGTGTTGTTGCTTTCTAAGAGCAAGGAATTCCTTAAGCTCTCTCGCTTTACATATTAAAGCTTTAGCTGAATGTGGTCTTCCCCTGCGAGGGACTCTCAGACCCACTGGAGAGGAAGAGGCTTTGCTTTTATGCCATTAAGCTCCTTAACAATTACAGTTTCCTTTGCAGGCTGTACTTTGGGGACAACTTGAAGACTTCTTGTGCTGTTATTCCCTCCCTGTGGCACATCTCAGATGTCTTTCTGTGCCACTTGGCTCTTTATGATGATAGATATGCATAAAAGTAATCAGTAGTAGATATTCTCAAGACTCTTAGGCTGTCTTGAAATCATGCTATCAAAGAAATTAATTCATTGCTTTTAAATTTAGTCTTAGGTAAGTTCTTAGGACATGTACAGAATGAAGCCAAATATCATACAAATTCCAAAATATCATACAAATGATCTTTTAGGTTGTTATTGATAGAGTTTTTACATCCACTTTTACTAATGATTTGGATCTAAAATATCTGCATTAATCTCAGGATGGCATGCTTTCAGATTCTTATAGAATGGTTGGTTAAGCTCTGCCTATAACAGTTAACTACTTTTCTAATCCAGAAGTCCAAATTCTTCCAAAATGTCTCCAAAACATCTACACTGCCATGGTCTTCATAGCAACAACCCAATTTCTCAATGCAAACTTCTATATTAGTTACTTTTCTGATGCTGTGTTGTTTTCCTCTCTGGTTCAAGTTTTATATTTCTATGTACACCAACCACTTGCACAGCATATAAACACCATGACCAAAAGCATTCTATAGAAGAGAATGTTTGTATTTAGTGTTCTTGAATGAGAGTTCATCATGAAACTGATATAATGGTACCAGGTAACAGAAGCAGGAAAGTGGTTGATGGGACATATATCATAGACACACAGAAGATGAGGTGAGGCTATACACACTTAAAACCTGCCCCCAGTAATACACTTCCCCCAGCATAACTGGACTTCCTCAAATAGCACCATCAACTTGAGATCAAATGTTCAAATATGTGAGCCTATGGGAGAAATTTCTCATTACCCTCATGTACAAAATCTGGATGTGGAGGGGAAAGTCAATGATATATGGATGAAAAATATACATTGGTATTTTAAGTGTAAAATAGCATAGCCTTAAGAAAACTGTAACATGAGGGCCTGCTTGTTGGGGTTTCTGTCCTGCCCAGTTCCCACAGCTGGTAAGTCCCAAAGAAATCACACAGAAGTTACATTAGTTATAAACTGATTGGCCTATTAGCTCAGACTTCTTTTTAACTCTTACACATTAGCCCATTATTCTAGTATATGTTAGCCACATGGCTCAGTAGCTTTTTTGGTGGGGCAGATCACATCTTGCTTCTTCGGTGTCTGGTCAGGACTGGAGAAAGAGCTTCCTTCTTCCCAGAATACTTCTGTTCTCATTTTTCCTCCTCTATTTCCTGTCTGGTTGTCCCACCTATACTTCCTTCCTGGCTCCTGGCCAATCAGCATTTATTTAAAACATAGTCGACAAAATACAGAATTGTCCCGCACCATCGTTCTTCAATGTAGCATGCATTGGTCCACCATATGATCCAACAAAAGCTACTTCTATGTATATAGTAAAACAATTTAAAAGGTACATCCTCATAAAAATCCACATACCATGTTCAGCATAGCATTTTCATAGTAGACAAATACAGAGTAGAACAAGTGTCTACTAACTGATAAATGGCTAAATGAATGTGGGGTGCCCATTCTTCTACTCAGTTATGAAAAAGCAATAAAATACCAATAACACCATAACATAAATCAAAATTAAACTTCCGAAAATGACCAGAGAAGTGGCTCAGCCTTTAAGAGAACAAAGCATATGGCTCCTACAAGACTCAAGGCTGAGTTCCATCATCCATGCCATCTGGCTCACAACCACCTGCAACTCAGCTTCAGGGGATTCAGTTCCCTCTTCTGGCCCCTATGGGCACCTGCACTTATGTGTCTACCAGTAGGTAGATACACATGCCTAGATGTAATTATCTAGTTGAAAATAGAACAAAATCTTCAGAACATGCTACAAGATGAAATAAAAGGCATAATCTGTGAGATTCCATTTAAACAAAATGTCCATAATAAGAAAACACGGGTTATGTGGTACAAATGAGGGATGGTGATAGGAATATGGCTGTGTCATAATAAGAGAGGATTGCCAATGACTGGTATTGATTTTGGAGTACTTTTTGGATAATGCAAGGTATACTGAACTAGTAAATATTGTTCTACTAGGTTTTGTTTGTTTTTATTTGAGACAGTTGTTTATGCTTTTGTTTGAGATGGAGTTTCTTATATTTCCTTGATTGCCTGGAGTTGGGGTTCTCCAGATAGACTACACTGGCCTTGGACTTGCTCTGGTACTCCATCTTTGCCTCCTGAGTACTGAGACTACATACATGAATCCTTTCATCTGGCTTGCAATATTACA
This sequence comes from Bramus lutescens, assembly GCA_001685075.1. Classification (NCBI taxonomy): domain Eukaryota; kingdom Metazoa; phylum Chordata; class Mammalia; order Rodentia; family Cricetidae; genus Bramus; species Bramus lutescens. The sequence goes on along the minus strand of LOEQ01002297.1, from coordinate 108,659 downwards.
AATACACTGAAATTCTGTACTTCAGGTACTTTATAGTATCTGAATTGTGTGTCAATTGATCTGTGAATGATAAGGCTAGAAAGCAAGTACTTGTGAAAAAACAAGGCCTGGAGACTTTGGTATAGGGACTCCTGCATATGAGCTGATTTGGATTCTTGCTTGATATTTCAATATATTTAACAATTTGTTGTTTTTGAAATAGCTGATGAAATTTTATGAATTACATGTTATATTTGGCTCTATTTCAAAGCTATCATTAAAAGATGTTATAACTTAGTGTAACAGATACAAGCTAAACCCTTTTTACCTATGAGAAAGCTTTCATCTTCTTTTTCGTTCTTTCCCCAGGCGGCTCAATAATAATGAATTTTCAGTATTAGAAGCTACAGGGATATTTAAGAAACTTCCTCAGTTACGTAAAATGTAAGTCATTTGTTAACTATATATAGACTGTCTGCAGTGTGTTTCTCTTGTAAATTTTATATCTCTTTCCATTTTATCCCAGTGTCTTTTGAAACAGGAAAATATATTTTTAAAAAAGAGAAATACAGGGAAATTTCCATGTGATGACTGCATGGGGCATGAACTTAGGGTGCAGTTTTAAAGGTATTTTTTCCATGTGTTCACATGATGCCAAGCCAACCCTTAGCAACTTCCTCTAAAGCAGACAGTTTGTCTGTAATGTGTCCGTAGCAGGAATCCAGCAATCTAAGCACATTAAGATGGATTCAGTGTTGTTCTGAAACTTCCTCTAGTATTCCCCAAACCGTGTTGCTAGTTCTCTTTCAGCACATTCACGGCAACTGTTTGACTTTTGCTTCATTAAGCTTTCATTATGAGATAGGCAAAATTAATGATTACTAAACTGGCCAGACTGCTCATCTGTGTTACTTCATGTCCACAGCTCATATTTCAGTGTAAATTCGTAAGCTCAGCATTTTCATTAACATTCCATCACTAGCCCATGTCCTTGAGTAAAGGGAGAAGTAGGACAAAAGTCAAGTGTGCAAGGACCCAGGAATGCATGAGAAGGAAGGAGATACATTACCCTGCAGCACTTGGGGCCCTCAGTCTCACATAAAGAGCTTCCCCAGGCACTGTTTTGAGCAAAGAGGACCAAACCTATGCCTATGTCCTTCTCTATGTTAGGCTCCCTTGAGAACATCTGCTGATTTCTTAATTATTTTCCTTCATGCCACTAACCCTATTGTCTTTTTAGCAATAAGAGGTTCAGTGTTTCAGGTCTTTACTGAGCAGTGCTTTATAACCATAGAAAATAAATCACAAAATAAAGTAACAGGATTTCTCCATTGGTAAAGTGTTGGTCTTATAAACACAAAGAGATGGGTTTGATCCTCAGGTAAGGAAATCCAAATATAGTGGCCTATTATCCCAATGCTGTGGAGATAGTAACAATTGGGTTCCTGGAACCTGGTGGCCAGTAAGGCTAGCCTACTGGGCGACATAAGATCTTTATGTAACCAAATAATTGGCTTTAATAATTTTAGACTTCTGGGAATCATCGCAGTTCATTTTGAGTAAAATTAGGCTATATTTTGCTTTAATGGTTATTCTCTCTTAGTGTTACTGTTTTTCTGGCTTCATGGATTAGAGAAACACCTTCTACAAGTTTCTATAACCCTTGCAGTGAAAAATCTTAAAAACTGTGGAAGACTTGGATGTTTATTCAGTAGATTGAAAATGACCAGATATATTTTTGGAGTGTCTTGTGTTAGCGAGCAGGCATTTAAATCCATGTCTCACACTGTTTATCTAGTAACTTTAGCAACAATAAGATCACCGATATCGAGGAGGGAGCATTTGAAGGCGCATCTGGTGTGAATGAAATTCTTCTCACCAGTAACCGTTTGGAAAATGTTCAGCATAAGATGTTCAAAGGATTGGAAAGCCTCAAAACATTGTAAGTATTTCTGATTCACATTAAAATGGCTTAGATTTCACTGCTCATTATCATCTGCGGAGACAGGTGAGATCTACTTTCCTCCTGGCCCAGTGGCTCAAATTTTCAGACATAACATTTAAACAAAATAACTGTGTTCATCCAGAGGATACATTTATCTGTCCCTGTAATGCATCGGTAGAAAAGAGGCAATGGTTGTGATAAATCTTTCACTATCTATTGCTAAGAAAACATGCTAAGGGTTTTGTCTACGTTGTTAATAATAGGGAGTTTGCAAGGAATAAATTCTTTGTCTAACAAAATTTGTTTATGTAGAGAAGATAAGACTTAGATCAAACAGTAAATGCAACAGTTTGTCTTATTGAATTATTTCAGTGTGTCTTTACAAATGATTGCCAAAAGTAATAACTCATAAACCAGAAGAAAGCAAAACCAAATTCTACAGCCATTGTCAGAGCACATAAAAGAATCTCTTTGCAACCAAGAAGCAGCCTTTGGCAGCCGAGTAAACACAAGCTCAAGCAATGGCATCTCACCTGACCCTGAAATCCATGTATAATGGGAGAGTAGGAAGTCCCCTGTTCCTTAAGACAGGAGGAGGGAGAAAGGTGTTTTTCTCTAGTCAGTGGGATGTGTTACTATAACCCCAAATTTAGGTATAATGTGTCTGTGTGTGTGTGTGTGTGTGTGTGTGTGTGTGTGTGTCTGTATCCCCCTCCACATGGGAATAGATACATACTGTAACTTTGCACAGCTATCCTGGAATCCAATAATCCAGCATGGCCAGCATGTCAGTCACAGAGCTCTCTCAGGGACCAGTTTTGAATCAATCTAAAATGGTATGCAAACAGTTGCTAAGTGTGTGTGTGGGACATATACTGAGAGTGTGTTAAAAGATAGCCAAGAAAATGCACCATCGGGCCTGTATCTGCACTTCCGTAGGCTGTTTCAGGTTACTAAACAAATGGCAATACTTCCCTTCTTACACAGAAGTTGAGTGTTCATTTATTGTTAATGTCATCCTTCCTTCACACACCAGTACTATGGAGAACGTAAGGGGGCACAGATTAGAACTTCACCCATTTCAGCCCATCTATGCTGCCACAGTGGGATACCATAGTCTGAATACTCCACACATATTTTTCATGCTTCTGGACGTAGACATTCACTGTGAAGTTGAATTTGTGTTTCAACCCTCTGTCTAGTCCCCAGGCTTCCTTCTTGGCCAGTTTCTTGCCGTAAACACACATGACCTTCATCTGCATCCTCAGGTAGAGAAAAGGAGAGTGAGTGAGATGGGTGAGATCGCCGCTGTGTCTTCTTTTTATGTATAGGCTTCTAAAACTGTGAAGACCTCTAAAGGCAGTCCCATTGGTGATAAAAGCTTTAAGGTATGAATTAGGGGAGTCACAGTTCAGTCAACAGTATTACCCTGACAACATGTGAAACATTTGCTTCTACGAGATACAGTCAAATGACAAGGCCTGGGAGATCTCTGAAATCAGCTTTCTCTGTCTTATTTCCACTGGTAGGCTCCTGCTGTTTATGCTGTAACCCGTAAATAAAGCACCTGCAAGCAGGCTCCATACAGTTGTGCTGGGGAGAATAAAGCAGCCAAGAGTCAAACAACTACTAGAGTAGATGTGTCTGGTTCTCTCTATCTATTCTTCCACATTGTCTCTGAGGTTTGGTGTTCTAAACATTTGAAATTATGTCCCACCCTAAACCTCTTAACGCCTCTGCTCTAGTCAGCTAACTGGTAATCCATGTGTATATTTCAGCAAGTTATAAAACATCCCGAGACATCAGACAAAGCTTGCTGTACGCATGGGCTGATGTTTGTTTGCTGGGTTTTTTGTCTTGTTTTTGTTTTTACTTTTTATCAAGAAAGGAGTTTATTTCAGTTCCTCCCAGGGCCTCTTAACTCCAGTAAGATTAAAACTACAGATCTCCATTATTCTTGTCAAAGGATATTGTGCTGTTGTGCATTTGTTTCTGACTATTCAGTGATGCCTTGATAAGAGGACATCTTTCTTCTTATCTACAATTTAGCAGAAAGAAAACATTCTTATTTCTGTTTTATTACCAAATATAGAATTTTAAAGCAACAACATTTCAACATCTGTCTTAGTAAGGGTTTGTAGTGTTGTGACAAAATGCAATGACCAATATAACTCAGGGAAGAAAAGTTTAATTTCTTCTTACACTTCAACATCATGGTTCATCATCAAAGGGAGATGTCAGCAGAATCTCAAGGCAGGCATCTGGAGGCAGGAACTGATGCAGAAGCCAGGAGTGAGTTCTCATTGCTTGGCTTTCTCTTCATAGCTTGTTAAGTCACCTTTCTTCTAGCACCAAGGATCTCCAACCCAGGTGGAGCACTGCCCACACTAGTGGGCTTTCCCATATCAATCACCCATCAAGAACATGCGCCACAGGCTTTTCCATGCACCAATATTGCAGGGGCTTTTGTCAATTGAGGTTTTGTCTTTTAAAATGAGTCTACCTTATTTCATGTTGACATAAATCTAGCCAGCACTTTATCTTTCTCCATTTATATTTGCCATTCTATTGGCAGAGCAATTACTCTGGGTATAGAAAGATGGCTAAATTAATTTTTCGTGAGTTCTGAATAATATGTAATGTGACTACAAATTTGTGTATGAGATTTTCTTCCTTTTTGAAAACCTCTAAATAAACAGCTCAGGAAGGAAGGGATTGGGAACTAAGCCAGTGCTTTAGCAGTGGTGAGGAAATAATAACAGTGTTAATCCTGTTAACGACAGTGTCAAAAAAAAAAAAGAGTTTCTTCAAGACAAACCTATTTAGCCTTTGTTGTATATTACACTTATGCCTTTTGGGAGTTCTGAACTTGAACCTAGGAACAGATTTTTCATAAATCAAACAATCTGATGCAGGCTTTGTGGATGCTCAGTCACACTTGACTCCCTCTGCTCCTGTCAGACAGTGAGTCACTAAGTTCCCAAGATGCCCTGCACTCTCCATCTGCAGGGTCTATTGATTCTCTCCGCCCTCTTTTTCTTCACTCTCAAATGTCACACTATTCTGGATACATAAATCACTGGACTCCAAGGACACAAGCAGGTGACTTAGGACATTATGTGATCAGGCGGACATAATTATATCATCAAAAGAAAGCATGTTACCCTCATCATGGGACTGTAAATCCACACAGGCTCAGCATGCTTTCTGTGACTTAATATAGGCACTGATTATTCTGTGCATTCTCTTATTGCAGGATGGTACCCAGAATATACCCATTCCTAGGGAAACAAACCTTCAGAATAGTGATGAATGCTCCATGTTTGCTAAAGGAAATGATTTTCATTCTCTAAGGGGCAAAATTGAATGTCTGATATTTTATCTCCATAACAGTGTTCTTTCCCTTCCCCCAGGATGCTGAGAAGTAATCGAATAAGCTGCGTTGGGAATGAGAGTTTCATAGGACTCGGCTCTGTGCGTCTGCTTTCTTTATATGACAATCAAATTACTACAGTTGCACCAGGGGCATTTGATACTCTCCATTCCTTATCTACACTGTAAGTAGAAAATCTTCCTTTTTTTTTCCAGTGGTTCCCAACCTTCCAAATACTACGACTCTTTAATACAGTTCCTTAGGTTGTGGTGACCCCCAACCATAAAATTATTTTTTGTTGCTACTTCCTGTCTGTAATTTTGCTACTGTTATGAATCATAATGTAAATATCTATGTTTTCTGATGGTCTTTGGCAACCCTGTGAAAGGGTCATTCGACCGCCAAAGGGGTTGCAACCCACAGGTTGATAACCCCTGCCTTTATCTATGACGTGATGGTGTGTTACAATTCTTATTGTTTCTTTGTATTCTTTTAATGAATTACTAAATATGCTGTGAGAACACAACCAAGTATTTGAGAATTTTGAAAAGGACAAACTTATGTTAAACTTGCTTTAGTTATTCTAAAATTATTACCACCTTCCTTAGGTAGAATTTGATATATATGTTATTCTTCAGTTATTTGTGTTCATGATAACGAGATCCATGATGGGGCTTAGATTTAGAATTAATTGTAAATTATTCTAATGTGATAATACTGTAAGTAAATGTCACAGGTTTCCTCTCATATCCTAAACAATAAATATTTTCATCATAAGTACCATAAACACTGAGTTGATAGAATTATTACCAACCAACAACACTCTACAAGGATCATTTATAATGATAAGAGGTATATAAAAATGAACAGACCAGTAGTAAAAGCTGTTCAATAGAGGTCACTTTCTCTGGCTGCAAAAGTATAGAAGGAATGGGTTGAGCCAGTCTGAGAATATATTTTATGTAAGCAACTTGAAACTTGAGAATACTTCTAGGTCTACAAACAGAACTGTGCAAACATTTAAAAATAAACCTTGAACAATGTATTTCAGGCCTTTTGTAAATCAATTTCTGAACACGATGTTTGCTATTACAGCTCTAATAATGAATGATACCCTGGCCAGAGCAGTTTCTTACTATCCTAACCTAACTCAACATAATGGGGAATAAAGATAGTTAGAACAATTCCAAAAGCATGTTTGACTCTGCTCAAGTCACTGAAAAAAAAAGTGAAGTAAGCATCCATCCATCAGTACTTCTTGCCTTTTCCACATGAAGTGTGACATTTCACATGTGACTAATCTGTGCATATTAAAGATGGCATGTTTATAAACAATGGGATTGTCGATAGGTTTGTGCTTAAGTATGATATGCCAAAAATATTGTGATTTGTAGAAGTAAATTCAATTTTATAACTGGCATTTAATCAACTCAGTTGTCAGTTTAGATAAGAATGCTATTCTCTGGAGCAAACAAGAGATGGAAATCATGGAGGTGACAAATTAAGGGAATAGCTGTTGTCAGCTTAAATTCAATAATATAAGGTAATCAGCCTTCATCTTTATATTAAATTACTACTTTATCAGCACGGAAGAGTTTGACAGTAAGTTAGATCTCTGACATATTTAAATTATTCCTAAGTATGGCATCTATCAGGATTCACTGCATAAACTCTAAATTGGCTGTCTTCACTATTTTTTGCATGAAGTTATTTGAAGAATTCTCTTATGAGATAGCATTTTCCTTTGGTTCCTGACATACACAGTTAGGAAAAAAAATGTGCATGACATATTTTGTGTGTCATTGTGTGCATCTAGGGGAATAGGCATACAAAGACTAAGTAAATGTATTACTGTAGCCAAAATAGTGTGGAGAAATGGTTACCTAGGATTTAGAAAAATAAGAAAATTGACTCTAAACTGTGCATTGTTTGTATATGGTGCTTAGAAACCTCTTGGCCAATCCTTTCAACTGTAACTGTCATCTGGCATGGCTGGGAGAATGGCTGAGAAAGAAAAGGATTGTAACAGGAAATCCGCGATGCCAAAAGCCCTACTTCCTCAAGGAAATCCCAATCCAAGATGTAGCCATTCAGGACTTCACCTGTGATGATGGTAAGAAATGCATGGCAAATCATGGGTCTGTAGCCCTTCATTCAGAGAACCAATGAGATGCTCTGTTGTCTGAGGGAGTATACTTCCTTTAGTACAGTAGGACAAGGGAGCAAGCAGGGCTTATGGGCTGGCAAGCAGCTCTTAAGTCACGGTCCAGTTCCTAACTAAGGACTGTGCCATGTTCTGGTTTGTTCTGTTCTTTGTTCTCAGCAGCAAAGCACTTGTTCTAGGGTCGCCCTTTCACATTCAAGTCTACTTTCTGCCTGTTTATAAATGTTCTAGTAGACTTTCAAGCTCCCAACTTGTAAATGATACTCATAGAGCTTCTTTTTTACTTTTTCTCAGCGTGTCTTTTAGGAGCTACCATGTCCAAAGGAGAAAAATAAAACAAAACAAACAAAACCCACTGTAACATAGAAGTCCTAACAAATCAACAAAAGTCAATCTCCCATTTCTAATGCTCTCTGCCATTGTTTTCTATTCTCATTATTCCTATGAGGTGGGTAGAGCAAGTTGTTTTACTGCCAGTGAGCAGGGAACTAGTTTGAATTCTATATTTTTAACAAGAGGTATTCATGCAATTCTCCTCCTAAACATGTGAAGAAAATCTGTCCTTTTATGTACATTTCTTTGCGATTTCTCCTTAACCCAGTTTATGTTGGAATATCCTTACTTAAAAGTATATAAGTAACTGAAAAAATAAGTAACTGTTAAAATTGAGTTAGTTGTTCAAAATTGTAAGCTGTTTTTTGGAATTCTACTTTAGGGAACTAGAAAGGAGTGCATATATTGTGTTAATCTGTAAGTAATTTCTTCATAAGTTGTTATATAGCTCAATACCCTTGTGTTTGTCAAATTCATATGAATGTATAAACTCCACTCTATCCCCTTCAAAAATCTGTGGTTTTCTGTATTTTATGTGGTGATCTAGGAAATGATGACAATAGTTGCTCGCCACTCCCACGCTGTCCTTCGGAATGTACTTGCTTGGATACAGTAGTCCGATGTAGCAACAAGGGCTTGAAGTTCTTGCCTAAAGGTATCCCAAGAGATGTCACAGAACTGTAAGTGGAGTTTGTTGTCCTTCTTTTCTCTCTGTTCCTGGGATTGAAGTCTGTGACACAACCAGTGTTACAAGAAAAAAAGATTAATTTTTCATGCAATTCCAAGTCAATCATTACAGGAAAATTAAGTCAGGAACTAGAAGCAGCTGGTCTCATCGATAGGAGTGAGAGAATGAATGTATGCATATCCATTTATGCACAGCCCCTTCTCTATATTTCATAATGTCTGTGAACAAATTCTAGGGATGATACCACCCCATTGGGCTTGACATTCCCACAACAATGAATGTAATTATGACAAACCTGCTCTAGAAAATCTCATGTTAAAATTTTGTCCCTAGGTAATTTTAAATTGTGCCAAACTGACTTTTAAAGTAACTGTCTTGTTTGTTTTTCTCTTTCCTACATGACTCGTGTTTTATATATTAGGGGTATAAACATCTAACAGGAATCCTTAGGATCCTTTTGACAGGTCACATTCCTCACCTGGTTAATGAATATAAAGTAAAATTGTAAAGGAGTAATTCAGAGGCCACTTTAGAGGAAAGCTTGGGGATCACTGATTATACACACTGCCCTTTTGTCACGATAAGCTTGTTCGGTGCCTTCGTTGTGTTTTCTGCATCAGTTAAGCTCCAATAAGGACAGTCAAACATACATAAACACTGCACTTAGAGTTTCTAGAGCCTCTTCTTTTTGTTCATGGATCATTTAAAAAATTGTTGTTCCATAAATTGCAGTTTGGGAAGTGTTGCATAGTTAATTTATTTGCAATGTCAAGTATGCTCTATACTTGACTCCAACATAATACTTAACCATATGGGGCAATAGTTATTTGGGAATAGAAGAAATTGGCTTAACCTTTGACTTTTAAAGGTGATATTGTCTCTTTGGACTCGTCACTGTCCTTTAGATACAAAAGGCATGTGGCCAACTATTTTTCCTGCTTGCATAACTGATATCTAAATATAAATCACATGGCCAATGTCCATGTAAGTAGACCTGCAGACGTCAGTCCTTCAGCTCAAAGACCTATGGCTATATCTATGACATGTATTCGGAATGAAATACAACAGAAAATCAGATCCAAGAATAAAGATTCAACTGTACTGAATTCATTCCATTCATTTACAACTATACTAGAATTTTATGGGAAAATGTTTTATCTAAATCAAGGGGAGTCACATAATACTTGTCTAATTTTTGTTTATATAGAATTATATATAGATCAATGTTTTAAATCCAACATGTGGCTTCTGCTGATATGTGCCTATCATTCACAGAAATACATGCAAGGACACCACATTATCAGCTCTCATCAACATCTGTGCAGTGTGCAACATGGCTAGTGAAGTTCAAGAATGTTTTTGCTTATTGCCTTTAAGGCTTTTAGCTAAGATCAAGTGAAAAGCATGTCTCTTCAGTTTTCCAGGGTCTCATTTTTCAAGTCGTGTTCAGTTCATGGATCCTATTTTGGTCTTAAGTAGAACACTCAGAGAAGACGCAGTCATAGCATATGGGGAAAATGGTCCTTAGATTCCAAATGCTGTTAAGTGTTCAGTTTCTTTCTCTTTCTAACAAACACTAGAGTGGCTGTAACCACTGTGTTTTGTGTGTTTAGTTACACAACTGTTGTTTCAATATTTTTCAGAAGATGATATGGGCCCGTAACCCTTCCCCACTCCCCATTGCTTTAAGCCTGCATTCTATATGCAAAGTGAAGCTCTATAAATAACCCAATGAGGAACAGGACATTCACATCTTCATTGATATTAAACATTTTTCTTCCATTTTAGCTCACCTTTGATCTTTATCTTATTTTTTAAAAAAAATAAGTATTCTTTAGTGGATGTTTTAACTCCATTTCTTGTTTCACCATATCTCTGCTGTATATGTATCTCTTCACTGAAGTTGGGTCTTCAGTCTACATCACACTAAAGCTCATTTTTCAATAGTTTAAGTTTCTTTTTTATAAATAAAATTTGTTCTATATAGATCAGGAGAATGCTAATTCATCTCTTGCGATACAAGTTTTACCTCCTAGAGAGATTATTCTTAGAATCTTACTAAGTCAGCAAGAATCTTATCGCCAGTCCTATGTATCCATATATTAGAAAATGTGCATGTGTGTATTGCACTAAATTATTAAGAATGTCGCAAAATTATAATGAATTGCTGGACAAGTATAAGCAAATGGTATCCATTAGTTTTAATCAGTACCATGTATCTCCCCCTTTATACTGTTGTCCATTTAGACATGCAGATTGTTCTGGGTCTTTTTGTCCTGCTGCTACATTTCTGGGATAAAAGGAGAGTGTTGAAGTTCGTGTAACGCTGCTTCCCTCTAGTGGTCGCAAAACCAAAACGAAACAAAACAAAACAAGCTAGAAAAATTAAGGAAACAAGGCAAAGCAATGTATAAATATTTACCAGAAATTTGAGTACTCAATCAGAAGTCATAATATGGCTTGTAATTTGGCATTGATCACATGTATGTATAGCCTGTGCATTTTATAGATCTACTTATATTTTGAAATGTTATACCTCAGTTAACTTTCTGGCTTTTCCTATAAACATGACAATTCTAACTCCAATTTCAAGATTGGTCACTGCACACTGGAGCAGGAAAAACCACATCTCTAGAGGGCCAGAGTTGTTACCAGTTCCCTCGCCGGCAGATGACCCGAGGTGCTGCAGACTCTTAAGCTAGAGTCTATTGTCCGGGAAAGGAAAGCTTTGAGAAGAGAAAGATTTTTTCTTCTTCTTGTGACATCATGGATATAACTCGCAACCTCCATTTATTTTGTGTCCTGTCAGTTAGCTGATTTCTTTGTGACTTGGCTGTGTTCTGACCCCAATACAAGGACAAAGGTGTACTTTTATTTGAAAAATACTTTTGCATTCTCATGCTTCTTTTTTGTACTTAAAAAGTTTTATGTTGTTCTGTGAAAGCTCTTGAGACCTCTCTCACCAAGTAGATAGATATGTGACACTAAATCTACTTTGAAGTTACGTTTAATTGCTCTCAAATATCTCCTTAAAACTGTCCATTGTTATTTAATGATTATGTCAAGATATGTGTGTATATATAAGCAATGAAGAGAGTACTCAGACTCAATAGCTAGGTTTAGCTAATAATTCCTCAACTTCATGATGCTGTCTCTACATAAATACAAATAAACTGGAGGCCACATAAAAACGTAAGTCACTGGATGGACCTTTTTACTGCTACAAAAATGGCTAGATGCTTGGCTTGCTTTCCTGGCTGAACCACAAAGAACTGGACTCACCATTCTGCCTTTAGGTTTGCATCAGCCTAAGTGAACCCCCGTGTGATGTGCCCTTTACTTGTCTTGAATAATGATCTCAGCTTGGAATATAATCTCTCAAGGAGAAAACTGCCAAGTTGTGCCTCATCTCTGCTCAAAGTAAATATTGTTCATTTACTTTGTGATTTCCCACTGCCACTTTGTAAGGCGACCTTGTTATGTCCTTGTTTTTAGGTATCTGGATGGGAATCAGTTTACCCTGGTCCCCAAGGAGCTCTCCAACTACAAACATTTAACACTTATGTGAGTAGAATATTTTCCTACCTTTAACTTATTTTATTTCATTAAAAGGGGAATGTCAAGTGGCAGAAGATTTAGAGAGCCTTTTGTGTAATATCAATCACTGGCAGTAACTCGCCCAGATCCTGGATCACTGTGGTTCAGGATCGCTAGCTCCATCTCTGTGGAATAATGATCATGTGATGTGGTGTCTTAAGGAAAACATCTCTACTCAAAGAAACAGCAACCCAATAACGTCTCAGCGGGGGGGAAAAAGCTTACAAACAGTAAAACTGGATGATTTATTGATAAGACTATAGATACTTGTTAGAAGTCATGAAAAGAGTGGGTAATATTTTATTTTATATAGTAAATAAAATACGGTCAAACTTTGCTGAAAATACATATTTTGCTTGACTTTCTTATATGAGACATGTTAAAGTACTTTAGGGACTATAAATATTAAATTTCATTTTATACAGGCATGTGGATTTAAACCCTATCTAATACAGTGAAACAATGATCCTGACATTCTAAATATAAATTTCAAAATACTAATTATGTATTCATTTGAGATTTCTGTCTTTGAAAAATAACTTGTTTCTTTTTCTGTGAATGAAATGATTTTATAGTGACAGTTTGATCCATTATAAAAATACCTTTTATACCAACATGTAACTATTTTTTAATATGGCATAGAATTTCAACATCCAAAATATGGATTATAAGCTCCTGTAATGTTCCTATCATTTTCACAACTATGTGTGTACCTTTTGCTTGCATTTTGGAAAGTAAATACAAGAATAGATGATACTTGCCTCTTATTGATCTTCCTTTTATTTATGTGTTGGATTTTGATCCAAGAGAAATAATAGCTACCTATAATGATTATATATGCACACATATATGTATGCTAGCAAATAGATATATGAATGAATGATGTGATCATACAGAGAATATAATATTATCCATGTAATGTATCTTACAAGTAAAAATACACAATGCATTCTGAAAAATCTAGTTAGCAATATTCAACATCTTTACATATTCACTAAATAATATTTATTGAGGACCTTCTCAGTCAGTGGTTTAGACAAAGGCCAAAGCACGAGTGTTTTTATGATGACAATTTAATTGTAATGAACTTGGGAATGGTTTCAATTAGCAAATTTGATTATGTGTATTAATGAACGTATATGTCAATTGAGGTCAAGAATGGAGAGTTAATGGGACTGTAACAACTGGTGATTTATTCTTAACCCTAAGAATGAATGCTTTGTTATTCTAGTTAATTGAAAACACCATGTCTTCTCTTTTCTCTTTTAGAGACTTAAGTAACAACCGAATAAGCACCCTTTCCAATCAAAGCTTCAGCAACATGACCCAGCTTCTCACCTTGTGAGTGTGAAAGTGTGGAACTGAATATTCACTTATTCATGAGGCAGGAAGGGTTTACTAGATGGGTCCGGCTGCAGAACAGAGAGTCTGATCTTATGAGGTGTAAATACCTTCTAGAGAAACAGACAAAGCTTCCATAAACAACAAAAAGAAAAGTTACTAAGAATGTTGATTTGGTATAAAACACAGAAATATTTAAATTCATGACTGTTATTAAAAATCCTTACATTAACCTTTCAGGACATCTTGGTCATTGTCCTATTGCTGTGAAGAGACAGCATGATTATGGCAACTCACAAATGAAAGCCTCTAAGTGGGGCTTGCTTCATGTTGCAGAAGTTTATTCTGTTGGCCTCATGGCAGGAAGCATGGTGGCATGCAGGCAGACATGGTTCTGGAGAAGTAGCGGAGAATTCCACATCTGCATCTTCAGGCAGGAGGAAGAGAGGATTTGGGCTTGGAAAGGGCTTTTTGCAGCCTCAAAGCCTATGACATACTTCTCCCAAAAAGGTCACCTTCTAACCCTTTCAAATACTGTCACTCCCAGGCGACCAACTATTCAAATCTCTAGGCCTATGGGGGCCATTATCATTCAAATGACCACACAGTGCCTGATACCTGAGCCAGAGAATAAGTGAGGCATGTGCACACAGTGGGGAAAGTTTCCAAGTTACTTTTAGGAAATGTATCATATTAAGATTAGAACACATAGGTGAGCAATGTAAATGATATATAAATATATTCAATTTATAAACTGCTCAAATAGCCAATCTCTGAATGTCTTTTTATAACGTTTGTATGTTATTAGATTCCCAAGTTAAATTTGACATGTTTCCGATTTCAGAATTCTCAGTTACAACCGTCTGAGATGTATCCCTCCACGAACCTTTGATGGATTGAAGTCTCTTCGGTTACTGTAAGTATCCTGCGCTTAATCACCTTTATGGGTAATCTGAGCTATGAGCTATCTTTTGAGTGATATCATCACTTCATTTTTTTTTGGTCATTTCATCATGTATGTGCTACGTTTTACTGTAAATTTGAAATTGGGACAGTTGTCTTTTATTGTATCATTATACAATCACTTTGATTAATACAGTATAATCTCTTTGGTCAAACTTGTTGCTGTGGTGGTCATTTAATGATAAACTATAAGACTAAAGCATACATTTCAAGTTAACTATTATAAAAATAAAAGAACAGAGTTTCTTTAGAAATCACGTTATACTTAATTACTTTTACCCTGAAATATATGTGTTTGATGTATTTTTCCAGGCATATGTGATTTATGTGTTTTTCCAGGCTTTGTTCTTTGATTATATCCTTATATCCTAGTATCTGTAACCCCACAGCTATGTAACTCTTAAGAGACATGAGCAGGATCCTTTTTTTGGTGTTCTAGTAGCTGCTTTCATTTGACATGTTAGTATGTTTCTCTTCTAATGTGTGTCGTTGTTTTTCAATTGTTTAACAGGTACAGGGTATTCCTTAGATTGTAGAGACCAGCTTTATTAGCTGTTCTCTATCCTCACTATCATTCAGATTAATGGCAACTTATCATTATCTCTCATAACACTCAAACAAGCCATCTATACTTTCATTTTGCTACAAATATTCTAACATGAAAACATGCTTTAGAAGGGCAGTTCTACTCATGATGTTACAGCAAGTTCCAGAACTGTCAACTTGTCCCCAGACAATATTTGTCAAGTAATTAACAGATTCTCTTTTCCACCCACAGTTTCAGAGTACTCTTTTCAAAGCACATTTGTAAACTTTTCATAGTATTATTTTAAGAATTCTTTTACTTTTCTCTGGCACCCTGGAAATTATGTTTTCTTGCTGTTCAGTTAGCATTTCTAATGAGTATAGCATTTGACATGTATGTTTAATGAACATTTGTGGTACGTGTTCTAGGGGAACCTGATGGCTTCATTACCCATGACCTGTTAGATAATCTTCATTATGAGCACAGAAATCTGTTCTGCTACTATTGGTTTTACATCTGTCAATTAAAGAATTAAATGAGGGTTCTGATATGTTCCCTCCAGTTTCTTGCACACAGCCAGCCCTTTAACAGATTTTATTTTATAAAATATTTAGCACACTTCTTGACAGTTTATGAGATTTATATTGTCCTTTTGAAAGTGTTCCCCACCTTATGACTATACAAATAGTGTGTTTTACTTTAAAGAATTGCTAATTCTGGGCTGGAGAGATGGCTCAGAGGTTAAGAGCATTGCCTGCTCTTCCAAAGGTCCTGAGTTCAATTCNGACAGAATGTTGTATACATAATAAATAAATAAATAAATAAATAAATAAATATTTTAAAAAATAATTGCTAATTTTAATTTTATATTTAATTCTTCAATCTGGAATTTATTCTGTGCAGAGGTTATGAAGTATTGGCTGAGAATTTTTTTTTCTTAATAGATATCTGCTGTTCAAACATAGCTTCCAGAATAGATCACCTTCTTCCATTGACTTAAGTGTTTAATAAAAATGAAGTCCTTGTACATGTAGGGATATTCTTCTGAACTTTCTTTCTCTTTTAGGTCTCTACATGGAAATGATGTTTCTGTTGTGCCAGAAGGTGCCTTCAATGACCTTTCAGCCTTATCACACCTGTGAGTATCTGGCTCATGGTTGCAAGGCTGCGATCAGATGCTCTCTGCTGAGCAAGTTCAGGAGTGTTCTCAACCTCCCCTTTGCTGGATTATAAGCCATACTTGATTTCATCTTTAAAGAAAATGCAGAGAGTTACAAATTGGATATCTTATCACCTACAAGGAAATTTAAATTTCTCCTTTTAACTGGAAGTCTCCAATAGTTGGGTGGTTTCTGATGAGCTAAAGGTGCCTTTTCTTTGAACATAGATTCCCAGTGGCACTGTCCGTTTTTCTCCCAATGTTCTCTGATTCTTACCCAGCTCTACTTCCCAGACCTATGTCCCACACACCACTTCCTCTACGAATCATACACCGGTTCAGTCAACCTAGATTCATTTAGACCACAAATATTACTTCGCATTGACAATAATGCCATGCAATACTGACATTGACACTACTCAATATTTTATAGTCAGATAGTGCTTTGTGACATGTTTCTTTGTATGTGCTCTCTCTCCAACCATTTATAATCTCCATATTTATACTTGCAATGAATAATATACTTGAATAAATATATAGGTAGAAATGGACCATATATATGGCCATATATGCATATATATGTATACATGAATGTATGTATGTATATAAAGAAAAATTTTATGTAAAATTCAGACACCAAAAGTTAGCAGTGTTGAATGTACTTACCCTGTTACTAAATGTAATATTAGGATATCAAACCTAGAACAGAAGAGGTCTGCCCAAGACTATGAAGCTTCCCTGTGTGATGCTACGCTTGAATCCAGCAGTCATATTTATCTGGTTCTTCCTGAGTGTCAAAGAGACTATGACTTCAGTAAAATTCACAAATTCTAAAAAGATTAGATATTTAGAAAATTCAGACAGTGAAAGAATGATATCCTGTAGTTAATCATGTTTTGCCTGAATTTGCACAATCCTCAGATATTCTGTTAATGAGACACAGTATGAGTAAACAGTTATTTTCAGGGTGTGGTTGCCACTCTCTGAGAGAATGCTAAAGAAAGGAGGAAATGGATTTAGGGTCCTGGAACAGAAAAGGCCACACAGCATGAAAGATGGCTATCCTGCTTGACCTGAGAAAAGAGTTCCTTAGATGACTCTCGCTACAACAGTGATCCAGTTCAAATGTCTTTGTCTTGTCCCTGATCAGACTTGCTTCTCAGTTATGCATTTTTCTTTCATGCTGAGGCCATTAATAACTCTTCTCACCCACTTCTCCTCTCTCCTCTGATTCAGGAGAGCATTTGAAAATGTCAATAGACATGAGACCAAATGAGTCAAAAACACCATTCTGTTCATGTTTTGATTTGAACTGTGTCAGCAAAAGAAACAATTACTTCATTGTGATGCTTGGTTCAATTTGGACATTTATTCTTACAATATAAGATTTATAATTTTACAAATTTATTTTAGATGAATAAGATAGATTAGGATTAAACTATAAACCTCTGTTGATAATCAGAAGGTATTAATTGTGTTTTTAAAAAACTGCCTTACATACCATAACTCTTGTGTCCAAGCATGGTGAGTTTCTGAATCCACTAATTAATCCACTCATTAATGATAATAACTTGTTATTAATATTGCCCTCGCATATTGCTATTTTACATAAAATTAGAGAATTATTTATTTGCATAAGCGGGTTATCCGAGCTCCTGCAGGTTATAGTGTTGTCAGACATGATACCTGCTATCTCTTGTCCCCTCCATTACTATTATTATTTGTATAACTAAATGCAGGGTTCTAAAGAGAGACCAAAAAAATGGCAGACCAGCGAAAGTGTAAATAAGCTCTGGAGAATGGTCTTCATTTGTCTTGATGATGGTCCTTTAACTGAAGCAACATCCCTAACCTTTTCCATCTAATCAATTTTCCCAAATAGTGTAGATTTTCATATCCACTGTCACCTCCCAGAGAGGTCAACCTGTACATTACAGACGTCTTCTAAATTTTGCTGCTGTGTAGCTACTACTGAGGATGACTTGTGTTTGTCCATAGTTTGGTCTCCTTAGAAATGAGAGTTCTTTTGTGGGGGGAGTCAAAAATTAGTCCCTGTTTATACTAGAGTCCTCAGAATCTTGCATGGTAACTGAGTTCTCAGTAAATAATTGGAGAATGCAAGGAGTTCTAACTTGCCCTTAGAATGTATTTACATACAAGGTAAACATGTGTCTCCACATATGAAGATACCTTGTAAAGCCCAAGAAACTGTTATCATTATTTATTCCAGCTTCACCAAAATAAGGAAAGTGGTAATCTGCAGTTTCACCATTTTCTTCTAAATTGTTGGCATCAACAAAACCATAGGGATTTTCTACTGAGCATCACTGTGAACCTGTTCCGTTAGGAAATAACAATGCTTCCATACTTGTGTGTGTGTGTATGTGTGCTTTTGTGGTGTTCTTTTTCCAGAGCAATTGGAGCCAACCCTCTTTACTGTGATTGTAACATGCAGTGGTTATCCGACTGGGTGAAGTCGGAATATAAGGAACCTGGAATTGCTCGCTGTGCTGGTCCTGGAGAAATGGCAGATAAATTGTTACTCACAACTCCCTCCAAAAAATTTACATGTCAAGGTATGGCTTTTAAGTATTTGTAATTCTTTTGAAAAGTTCTCTCCATTAATCACCATAGAAATGGCAGTCTCTTGTGAGTGGACTTCAAAGGTATAGTTGAAAAGAGTTTATGTTCTCTGCCCATCTACTTGAACAAGGGAAGCGATTTCCTGTGATTCCTAATTAAAGAACTGTGCTCTTCAAATCCATCTTAGATTGACTGGAATGGATAGATTTTCTTGAAAATGTAGGTAGAAATGCACAAATTGAAAATGGCTTTCTTTGTGTCTAATCAATAAAATGTTTTGCTTTTGCTTTATCTGATTATGCGCCCGCTCCCCTGCTTTTAGTGTTGCCAGGGCCTTGTGGCTTTCTCATCCCAGGTAAGCAGAACCAAGCCAAGCCTCCCAGTGTTCCAGCCAGGCATCCCCATTCNCCCCCCCCGTGCTGAGATTCCCTGTGTGAATACTCCCTCTTGCTTGCTTCTATACTTGCCTCTTCCCTTACTTGCCCCTTTGCTGATGCACTTGTGTAAATTCTAAATAGTATCTTCTCTCATTCTGAGTATAGTAAATGTAAACATTCATAGTATAAAGAGAAAAATCTAAGTGGAGAGATAAAAACATTAGTAAATATTTTTTTGCAAAAAGAAATAAAACTAGGTATTGGTCACAGTATGTATACATAATCACTGTTAGAATTATTTCATACACCATTCTATTCAGGGAAATCAGATATGTGGATTTAGTTGATAATTTTTGTCATTCTTCTTAACTTGTTGATAATTCTAAAAACCTACTCAGCATTACTAGAGAAGAAAAGAATACTGAAAGTTCTATATGTAAAGTAAGAAAATATAAAGCCTAGATATTATGGAATACAGAGCAGTTTGTGGTGTGATTAATCCATCCTACATTTTCATTCACTTTTAAAAAGTAAGCTCCTAAAACTTGACCATTTGCCCATAAAGAAAAACTTATTTAAGTAAACAACACTGTGTAGTGGCTCACCTCATGCACTGTGAACCCCAGTCTACCTAGTTAAATCCACGGGTTAATTTTTCAGTATCCTTGGAAAACCCAATTTCATGACATAACCAAACTGTGCCTCAGTTTCCTCATGTGTGAATAGACATGCTAGTACTAGCATGAACGAATTTTAAGATTAAACAAGTGGACAAGGCTGAAGAGGTAGCTTAGTTTGTCAAGTATTTGCCTTGCAAGAATAAAGACTTGTTCACTCTCTAGAACATGTGACAAAAAAAGCAAACAAACAAAAAATCAGACAGACAGAGCAGCACTTGATTAAAATCCCTAAATGGCTGAGATGGAGCCGTAATGTTCAGTAGTCATCTAGCCTAGTATCTTGACTAATTCCAGCCTACTGAGATAAGAAAAGAGGGGAAGGACTGGAGAAATAGCCCAGTCACTAAATTCTATAGGATATCCTTGATAAATGATTGCTGTATAAACATAAGAACCAGAGTTTCGATTCCTAGTATTTGAGTAAACGCTTGATATGGTGGCACATGTGTATAACCCCAGCTGTCTAGGTGGAGACAAGCAGATCTATGGAACTCATCAGTCAGATAGTCCAGGTGAATTAGACAACTTCAGATTCAATGAGTGTATTGACTGGTTTTGTGTCAACTTGACATAAACTGCAGTCATCAGAGAGGAAGGAGCCTCAGTTGAGGAAGTGTCTCCGTGAGATCCAGCTACGGGCATTTTCTCAATTAGTGGTCAGTGGAGGAAGGCCCACCCCATGTTTTGTGGTACCATTCCTGGACTGGTGGTCCTGAGCTTTTTAAGAAAGCTGATTGAGCAAACCAGGGAAGCAAGCCAGTAAGCAGCACCCTGGCCCTTATATCAGTTCCTGCTTCCAATATCCTGCCCTGTTTGAGTTCCTGTCCTGACTTCCTTCAGTGGTGAACTGCAATGTGGAAGTATAAGCCTAATAAATCCTTTCCTCCCAAACTTGCTTTTTCATCATGGTGTTTTGTTGCAACAATAGAAAACCTAAGACGGTGAGATTAGCTGTCTTTAAAAAAAAAAAAAGGCACAGAGTAATTAAGGACGAGCAACACTGGTCAATGGCCTCCACGGGCACATCCACACAGAAAAATGCCTCCATGCACCATGTGCACAGTCATACACACACACAAAGTAAGGTGGACAGTGCTTGAAGAATAACAACTGCAGTTGTATTCTAGCCTTTATCCACTTGCACACTCACACAACACTTTTCGACACTTCTCAATTAATGTGCACACACACACATTTTACAAAAATGTAATGACTGGGAATGTACAAATCACACTGCCTTAAACAGAGAAAACACCCAATATATCTAGGCAGTTAAAGGGCATTGCTCTAACATTCCAAGACACAAACAATATACCATCAGACAACACCCCAAGTTGGGGTAATATTTAAAAAGATTCTAGAGAGATGAGCTAATTTTATCAGAAATAAAAGCATGATTCCGCTTAGTACAGTGCTTGTTCTTTAATAGTAACAATGACAATGATTTTTCTGGATTGAAGTTATTTTGCTCTATCTGGAGTGCTTTATCTTCCCATGATTCCTATGTAACAACTGTGCACTTCCCACTTAAGATACCAAAACTGTAGTTATAATGATTGATTCCAAGTAAAGGGGCTACAGTGTGAACCATGAATACCTGCCATCACAACTCACTACTGCTTCACTTAGAAGTTTCAATAGAAAGGTTTTTTACATGAACCACTGGTAGTAATAGGCATACAGCATTGCTATACTGGTATACCAAAGTTGAGAACTCTCCACGAGTGATGGATTGTTTGACTGAAGGCAATGCATTCTAATCTACTATTGGAACAATCCACTCAAGGAAATCTCATGAGTCCTGTCTTGTGAGCATTCATGCTTTATGATCTTGAAAGCAATAAAATGATGTGGCCTTAAATATTTTATAATTTTATGTTTTCATATTTAAATTAACTCCCCCATTATTTATGGCAGTGTAAAATGTTTTTGCTTTATTCATGAGAGTCGGCTAAATACAACCTCTTGTTTTAAGACTTATCAATATGCAATCAAATTACAACAGGAAAACAAATATTTTTTATTTAAAGGCACAATTGCATTGTCAGGTATAAGTGTAATTTTTCTACAAGTAAATATCTGTACTATTATTTTGTATGAATGATTTTCATTAAAGTATGTATTCTCCATTTCCATTATGTTGCCTATATGGCAAATCACATTTTATGATATAAAAAAATAAAGGAATTAGATGAAATAGGAGGTCATAACATATTTAATTAGCAACCAAGTGAGAGCATTCTTGAATGGAAAAAGGTGTTAAGGATCATGAGCTGTCTTGTAGCCACATGTTTGCCGTCTTCTCGTTAGCATTGGCATGATCAAGTAGTCTTCAGTCATAAAAAGAGTTTTTGCCTTTTCTGTTTCTAGTTTTTCACGGAGAAAGCCACTGAGGTTTATTGTCATTGTTGACTTCAAATACCCCTTAAAGCTCCTGGTTTAGTAAGATTTAACTATGCACTCAACTAAATTATCCACTTCTTTCATTTAATAGACATTCATTAGCAGCTCAAATGAATGAAATAGTGAAAATTCTACTGGAAATATAAGATATCTTCTTTTATCCATTTAACAAATATTGTTGGAGCTCCTACCAATTATAAAGCAATATTCCAACATGTTAAGGATCCAGTAAATGATAATCACACTCATATTTGCATGAGGCTTATGTTTTTACACAGTTAATTCTAAAATAATAGAGAATCTAAGTGATAGAAATATGCATAAGATGGAAATATTTAAATATATCTATTAGATCAAACAATTATGGATTTTTAATGATAACCAGAATTTTAATGACATCAGGAGGTTTCTCCAAGTGGCCAGGGAGCGTGAGAGTAGTACACAGTGGAAAGGACAAGGACTGAGATAGATGTTTTTCACAGCTAGAATTCCAAACCAGACGGGGGGACTATGAAAGTTCATTGGGACTTAGTGGTACATATGTACAATCCCATCTGCTCAGGATGCTGAGGCAAGGAGAGCTCAACCCTGCCTGAGCTACAGAGCACTTAGACAAGAAAAACCAAACTGTAAAAACAGAACTGAGGATGTGTGTGTGTGGATTGCCTAGGACGCTTGAAGTCCTAGTTTCAATGCCCAGTAAACAGGAGTATGAGGAGCACGGGGAGAGAGAGGAAAAGGAGAAGGGAAAGGAAGCAGAAGGCAAAGTGGAAGAGGAAGAGGAGGAGGATCATCTTCATCACTTCTTTACTTCATTATTTTTATAGAAAAGCTCAAACAACAAGTAATCCTAGGAACTTCTTAAATCCTAAAATATTAACATTGCACCATAATCTGCTTTATTGCATTTCTTCACCTAATTTTACATATTAGTAATCCTGTCCATTCTAGAAGTGTAAGGGGAAGATCCATATCTCTCCATAACGGCATTGAAATAGTAGTGGTTTCCTTAAAGGGGTTCACATTTTCCTTTGGGTGAGAAATTTTGAACAGCTTGAGTTGAAGCCTCTGACTTTGTGCCACAAAATTGTTACATAATGTTAGCCTTAGTTATAAACCAAGCTAAGGAAGGTTAAATAATTTAGCTTAAACTACAGGTGATTTACTGGTTAGACCAGCTTGGAAGCATTATTCAAACCCAGTCAAAACATTTCAAATTTTCATATCTCATGCCACTAACTTACAACTTTATCTATGAAATAACTTTAGTTTGGAGGATTTTTTAATGTGTTCATCATCAGAAGAAAATGTGGATATATAAATAGTTATCTGCAAAAGGCATCACTCATAAAAATAAGAGGGAGTAAACAAATTTTTCATTACACTTTTTAACACATGAAACTGCGAAAGATTTAACATGCATTTATTTAAATAGATATAAAGAATCTAAAATTTATAGTCCATTCTTGAATATTTGTAACCATATTCTCCATGATAACATTATCATGGATTAGAATAAACATGGGACATTTACTGTTTATCCTAATCCATCCTGGCTCAGGAAGTTCTTTCCTGACCAAAGACACATATATACAGCCACAAAGCGAGTCCAGTGGGCTCAGAGGACTTTTTAATCACCCGTCATCAGCTGCCTTTTTCCTTTCTATGCTGGGCGTATGATAAGAGCAATGGCATCTGTCCTGCTGAATCCAGCAACATCATTTTAATTATCCTCATTAGCTCTTCTGGTCCACGTTAGTAGTAGCCACTGTTTCTTCTTTTACATTTTCTTTGCATCTTTCTTAATGTATTTTTCTGGTACTGGATTTTTTCTTAGCTGTTCATGGAGTTCAATTCTTAGTCTTATTAAACACTGAATACATTTGCACCAGTGGCAACAAATAACTGGCCATGAATTTCTTCCTGGAATCCATGATCCTATTTCAATTTCTTTCATAAATCTTTTGACATAACAACGTACACAAATTTAAAATGTGCATTTCATCACGTGTGCTATCATTGCCCTGATTTTTTCACACTAATTGGCACAGACATATCTCTACTGCTGAACTGTAAGGTTTTGAGGAAACTCAGGCATTTCATTTGGATTTGAGCCTCTGAAGCCTAGCATCTTACATAAAGTAGATGCCCATTAACATATGCCTTTGATAATATTGCTTAAGAAATTATGTAATAGCAAGTATAACATACAGCCTTGCTTCTAAACAAGTTCTCCTTTCAGCCCAATTGCCTGGTATCAAAAGTCCCCTATGTGGAGTTTTCTTTCATGGACAGGAGTTTGTTATTAGACTAGTGTTTCCAAAGGTTCAGAGAATAAAGGCAGGTTCTGGAATAGATTTTTTTTTTGTCTGGAGCTTTTGGTAATAAATCAAAGTGAGATAGAATTCTCAGAGGTGGATACACTAGGGTAAGGTGCATAGCTCGTGGTGGGAGTCTTGTAAGCAGGTCTACCCTCAGGCTTCCGTGGATTGAAATTCAGCAGTTTCTCTTAAAGCAGGTAACAGAGACAGAGTGCTAACCAAACTTTCTTCTCGTTTTCACTGTGAAATATTAAGCTAAACACACCTCTGCTCATATAGCCAATACTGCAGTGGTTTCTTATGCTAAGCTTGATCTAAATCAAACAGGTGAGCATACACTCACCTCCTCCCTGTCACTGACACTTTCAAACATCTCCTTTCACAAGATGACTTTCTCGGTGATGCACACCTCATGGGGGCTAATTTGTTGGCAGGAAATAGCCCTTGGAAACAGCTTCAAATTAAAAGAGAGAGAGGGAGGGAAGGAGGGAGGGAGGGANAGAGAGAGAGAGAGAGCACTAGCTCATGGCTTCTTCCCATTGCTGTATTGTTTATATTATTTATGGTCCACACCAGATTCACAAATCAAACTTGTGTTTTTACAACATGAAGTCATTAGCTGACTATTATTAGACATTCATTAGAGGGCGTCAGGAGAAGATACAAAGAGAATATGCTGCACAGAAAATGAATTGCAGATTGGAGTCAAGTAAAAGACCAATGATATGACTTAAAATACTGAAATATTAGTAGGAAAACTTACAGAAACCATCAAGGTGCCAGGGAAATGATTCTAAAGGATAGAAATATGGAGAGAAGCAAAGCTGGTGCAATCAGGGAGATGTAAGAAAGACTATGAAAGCTGTCAATGGAGAAAAGCAATCAATCATTCTCTCTACCTGAAATGCCATGGAACCAAACAATGCCGAACAAGAAAAGATGTTCCAAAGGATGCAATAGTGGTACCTATATTCTGGAGATTACCAATAGCTACCTTACTGAACTTAAGACCACTCAAAATGGGAGAGTTCTTGCCTAGCACTGTAAATTCATCTAACTGCCTCAGTTTGGGTGATGTCATGAGATCTAGAGAAGACCTTACTAGTGCCACTTACATAAACAAGTATAATTTAATTGCATCCTAAGTACTTATTCTCATATCCATATATGAGGGTAGCACTCATGGCTCATCACAGAAGCTTCCCTCTACAGCAGATGGAGAGCGTGAGCGGAAGTCACAACTAATCAAAATAAGGAGATCGACTGTCTGCTCCCAATTAATACATTTCAGCACACTGCCTACATTTAAGTCTCAGGGAACCTAGGAGGATAGGGAGCAGAAAGATTATGAGAGCCTGAGACCCGGAACATTTGCTGTAAAAAACTCTTCTAGGGAGGGGGGCATGAGAAAGGAAAAGATGGGAGATATGTCGAGTGAAGTTAACATAAGGAGTTACCAAACTGATAGGTTAATAATGGTTTGGAAGTGCTGTACAAGTGTCCCCAAAGCAAATACCCTTGTTATTGTGCTAGGAATTGTGTGCAATGAATTGTGCTAGGAATTGTGTGGGATTGAATTGGATACTACTTGTTTCAGTGACATAGGGACCCATGCAGAGATTGATTGCTGCTGGTAAAATATGATGGACATTCATTTTTCAAAGTATTTGTACCTTCTATGTAAAGATGTTAGTTTGCTTTGTGTTGGTCTAGTGAAGTTGCAAAAAGGGAACCAGGGGCCTCTCACAAACCATACAGAAGTTAGCATAAAAGGAACATGACGTTACAGAGAACCGTTTACTTTTCACATTTTGGGTCACAGGTCATATAGTGCAAAGAGTAGAAATTTTCTGGGGCTGATCTGTGTTGATCAGACTTTTCACAGATTACAAAGTTTCTATAAAGTGTGTTACAAAATGTGAGACTGATAGGTTCATTTCAGCTGTATCTTGTTGCTAGAGAAGATAAACTGGAAATATCACCTGCCACATCTGGTACTAATGAACTAGATGACTCAAAAGAATACAAAGGAGCATATGAAAGACACTACATTTTCTAGACACTGTCATATATATAAAATAACACTGGAGTTTCCATTAAGCTGAGGTTGAGATATAGGTCAATGTCATGGATAGTTTCCAGAAATACTATTCAGAGCTTAAAGGAATTCATCACATGACAATGGTGTCATTAATTTCAGCTTTTAATGACCTAAGCTGTGAAGCCAGAGTCCCTTTGTTACTCAGAAGTCTCATATTGCCCACAGTTCGAAGGCCTCCTTTGGCATTCCTGGGCATGATGCCATGATACTGATTTCTGGTACCATCCTAGAAGAGAATCGTGTAAAGTTGAGTGACAAATAACTTTACCCAAATCTCACCGTTCTACTAAGGCATATAAATGAACTTAGGTGATGACAAAAGAGAACACATCCCTTTCTCACGTTTGTCTATTCATTTGTAGGTCCCGTGGATGTTACTATTCAAGCCAAGTGTAACCCCTGTTTATCTAATCCATGTAAAAACGATGGCACCTGTAACAATGACCCAGTCGATTTTTATCGATGCACCTGTCCATACGGTTTCAAGGTAAGTCCAAACCACAGCTGAGAGATAACACTTCCAATTGTATGTTTTCTTTCTACTGTTTTTTCTCTGTGCTCTAAGAGCTGGCTTGTTTTATTTGTACTTAACGCATGCATTTCTTCTCCAGGGGCAGGACTGTGATATTCCGATCCACGCCTGTATCAGTAACCCATGTAAACATGGAGGAACTTGCCATTTAAAAGAAGGAGAGAATGATGGATTCTGGTAAGTAGCCTGGCTGTTACCTCCTTTGTCTGACGTACAGTAACAAATGTAACTAAACAAATGTGTACGATCCTTTTCAAATAAGAGGCCATTGTTTTAAGAAGAATGTTAGTGTACAGATCACATATTAATTTGGAAAATGTTTATATTTTATAGTTGCAAAAAGCAAATCTGACATTTATTTATTGTTGCAAACCATCAAGGGCATTACACAAAGAATTGCAGATAAGGCAATTTTAAAAGTCAGATTCAAACTTAATTTTAATCATGTGAATATATATATCTGTGTGTGTGTGTGTGTGTGTGTGTGTGTGCGCGCGCGCGCGCTTGCATCTGAGTGCAGNGTGTGTGTGTGTGTGTGTGTGTGTGCGCGCGCGCGCGCGCGCTTGCATCTGAGTGCAGTTACCTCAGAGAGGCAGAAGTATCTGATTTTCTCACAATCGGAGTTATAGGCGATTGCTTATAACTACCCAGTGAAGATGCTGGGAACAAAGCTTGGGGCATCTGGAAGAGCAATATGTGCTCTGAACCACTGATCACAACATCTGTGAAAACAAACAAAATCCCAGAACGAACGGGAAGAAGCTCATAAAGTCCTGCGGCGCATCACGCCCTTCTGCGCTCTATGCGCTGCCATACAATTTGTGAACCAGGCAATGGGCTGGAGATTGAAACACACAAAGACACACAGACAGAGACACGGGTCATCCTTGATGCCAGAATGCTACGAGAATGCCCCCCTTATTGTGTCCAAGGGCAGCTAATATAGGGATAGCCACGCCCCAGCCAAACGCACCAGAAGCCACTCCCCTGCCATCAGGAACTCCTGAGGGTCTCATGCTCAGAGCAGCTGCAAGCATGACAAGTTGTTTACCAGAAATCCAGGATCTGGGGGTTCACAGCTCCCAACAACGTCCACCCATAGCTGAGGCACTACTGGCGGCTGAGTGCTGCTGGTCGAGTGAGAGTTTTTTCCTCAAGGCTGTAGCCCTTGAAAGGCTACCCATGTTTCAGTAGAAGTGTCTGCACCAATGCACATATATGTGGCACCAAGTGAATTCAGTGGGTTACAATGTAAGGGAAAACATATGACATTGGGCAGCAAATGTGATGGGGTGATAAGGGATGAACTAAATGGGAGATAAAAAATGGGTGAACTCAATCAAAGAATGTTATATCCATGTATGAAATTCACAAATATTAAAAATAGTTAAAATACCAGAGCCAGCAGTTCTTTATTTACAAACAAAGAGCATGAATTGTTCCCAGCTTGAGAAGAAGCAGATCTAGGACTGTGTAGGGAATGTTGCTTGTCCTTTGTAACTGAAACTGTATTGGGATTGATTGACTTTTAAGATGATGGATCCATTTGCCATCTTTTAGCTCCATAAATTTTCCTTTTTAAATGGTTTCTGGTTTGTTAGCTGCTGGTCCCTTATAATTTCAAAGCATTTTAAAAATCAATTCTGTGTAGTTAAAAGCTTTGTAACTGGTGTGTATATTTATGCTTTTTAAAAATATTTTGACCACAAAGTTTTAAAAATGCACCCCCAAAAATGTCTTGGCTTTACCCCCTGATGTTTAGGTGTGCTTGTGCCGATGGATTTGAAGGAGAAAACTGTGAAGTCAATATTGATGATTGTGAAGATAATGACTGTGAAAATAATTCTACATGTGTTGATGGGGTTAACAACTACACATGCCTTTGCCCACCAGAGTACACAGGTATGAAGGATAGAAAATGTTATGGCATCAATCAGTGAGACAATCTGAAAGCATCATCACACTATTATACTTATTTACAAAGCCATTTTATTAAATAACTGGGAAATTTAATTGTAATAACAGAAATACATAGGAGCATTTCATCCCACCAATTTAAAGATGCAGCAAGCTCAGTTCAACCCATGCACCCTTTCTTTAAGGCCATAGAAGAGCAAAAGAGGATGCTGTCATGCTGAAACTTTTGGACCCCATAATTCAATGACATTTTCTTTCAAACTATTTTCTTTGTACTATTTTGTCCATATATGTGTTTGTGCATTTCTTTACATAGCCCCCAAAACATGACGCAGCATTTGACATTAATAATGTCCATCCTGTATCTTCAGTAGCAAAGGCTCACCTGCAGTGAGCTCTGTCCTTGAATTTGTGCTCCTTCAGGAAGATGAGCTTTTTGAATGTCTTAGAAGACTATTACTTTTTTGCCGACACTTTGTCTCTGGTTGATAAACCTGATCAGACTATTCAAATTGCTAAACTTTCTTTTCAATTTAGAACAGTTTTCTATAAAGTCAGCACAAGATTTCTTCCTTGTTTATTTTGAAAGAATAGCTTTTCTGTGTTTGTTTGACTGTGCATAAGAAATGCCAGAGTCAGTATTTCCTTTAACAAAGCATCCAGAGGTGATGGAGAAGGATGATGGTACCAGTGTTATTTCTAAAGATAAACACAGAAGTAGATTGTATTACTGTTTCAGGAGCTACTATTTTCATTTTACTTAGTGTTTTCATTAGTTGTGTTTATTTTCATATAATAGTCATAGTTAGTTTCAAATAGTGAAATAATTATCTAGGTAGCTAAGATTAATAATTCTAAACATGAAATACAACCATAGCTATGCAATTAACTTTCCCAGAGTTCAGAAGGAATAATCTTTGAAATTTCTTGTTATGGAAAATACAAAAATTTGTGGTTTTCTAAATGTCTTTCTTGACAGGAAAGTAATTTTTATTATATGAAATTGGAAAATAGAATAATGAGGCTCATTTTTAACAACCTAGATGTTCTTAGATGTTTCTAAGATTGCCCTATCCATGTTGGCACACCAGTAAAACACTGGATATAGACAGATGGATAGATAGATGATAGATAGATAGATAGATAGATAGATAGATAGATANTAGCTATCATGCTAGGAGTCAGAATTTGACCATTCTTTACTGTTTTGCATTAACAAATTATAGCAAGTGTATGGCAGACAGATTTATGGTGTTAGGTTTTCTCACCCATCTCTACCACTGTATCACTTGTCAGATATCTTCCTTTAGCTTGTGACCATGGATTTAACTCCATTGTACATAGGCTGAGCATATGAGATCTATTGGATTGGCTATTTATATGTGTTTAAGAAGTTCCCTGTTAAACAAGAACCTGTTTATTAGTCATACCATGGATAAAACTGCTTTCTCCGTCACTCTTCAGCTCATAGAAAAGGCTTATAAACCCACGTATTTCTGGCTCCTATGAACCCATTATATTTGATTCCAGCAGAGAATCAAACTTTGTAAGATTATTAAAGCTCTGTTGTCCTAAGCACAGAAACCAGGAATTTATATCTACTTCCTTCCTGGTGTAACTAGGGCTTGAGATAAAATGTGTACGAAGGTCCTTGTATACCTTTCTGTAATGATTTGCATAAGGTTTAAACACATTCAAGTTAGTTTGGAGCAGGCCCCGCTGCACTGCTGTGCAGTTTCCTAATTCTTACAGTGATGATTCACAGCAGTTCATGAGTGTTTCTCTTACCTGCTCTGGTCCAGTTCCCAAACACTGCTGTGCCTTCCTAACAATTCATTTCTGTGTGCCCTCCTCTGAGACGATGCAGTCTTCCTTCTCCAACAATGTCAGATTTCATCTTTGCACTATATCACAATAATTCAAAGTTTAGCCCAACCAATTCTTTGCCAAAATGTGACATTCATAAAAGTAGCCAGGAATGACCCCCACCGTGTCTGTCTTTCAAAAGCATCTGACTCTGAAAAAGAACCGAGACAGCATTATTCCTTTCAGTTGTAGTTATTACAAATAATGTTTTGCCTTCATTTGGGCAAAGGATCAAGACAAATATTGAACTAGAGACTGTGCAGGACATAAAGCAGAGATCCTACCTTTATTATGTTGGCCCGAGTCCCTGGGTCATGAAGGGTTTGACAATTTGGCAATTGAGAAGATATCTAAATAAGATGAACACATAATTCATCTTTTAACGGTAGAGTTTTGTGCACATCTGAAATGAGAGCATTTATAAAATGCCAAACAACCATCTTCAGATTTTGTTGGCATATAGGTGACTGTCAATGATAGTGATGCTTATGTCCAAATCTAGAATTTTGTGTCCTGCTTAATCCATTGCTTTTACAGAGGGATTTCCTCATAATATGTTTTTATTATTTTACATTTAGGATGGAATTTGGTTAATGAATGTGAGCTCTGAGAAGAAAAACTCTTCTTTACTCACAGAATATAATAATACTGCCATTGTTTTCAAAAATCAACTAAGCTGCAAGTTTCTTTTGCCTTTTGATTTTTTTTACCCTGTATCTCAAAGGCATACAATGAAAATATAAATTCCATGTGATAGCAGCAAATAAAGCTTCATCATGAAAGCTTGTAAATAATCATGGTGACAATGCTTGCATTTAACATCTATGTCATAATGAACCACTTGTCCATGGACAAAAGGCAGAGATCTGAAAAGAATCTGACAAGCAAATCAGGAAATGACAAGTAGCCTGTAAATCTGAGCTACAAGTAGTTGAATAAGATGGCCCAACATTCATCCATGTATAAAGGCACAGATAAACCCAGAGTAAGCAAACATCACAGCATGTAGTTCATGAATTATTTCCTCTCCGCCTCTGCTGAAAAGATTGAGAACATAAAATGTCTGGGTCAGTGGTGTTTTTCTGTTATCTACATTTTACTGGATTCTCCCCATGTTACTACTGATCATGCATCATTCTCTACACACTAGGCCCCCTCTCTATTCTCCTAGCTGCAAGAAACCTCATTGCTAGTGTTATTCAGGAAAGTTTAATTTTTAAAAGTTTAGTTCCCTGTGGCTTATACTAAAATCGGTATGGGGAAAAGATTCGGAGATCTTAAATTGTTTAAAAATAGTTCTGTATTTTTAATTTAGCTTTGGAGATTTGGGGACTTGATTTGTTTAGTTTTTTTTCCTTAATTATTACTGTATACTTTTGGTAAACAACACATTTCTTATGGGGAAGTTTTCAAGGAATTCGTGAAGTTAAATTAACTCATGATATATAAACTAAAAATTGGGAATGTAGTATGACTATGGTATTGAAACCCTGGAAAACTTTTCTTAGATGGAATTAGATCTGGAGATGATATGGGACCAAAAAAAAAAAAAGAAGTTTTCAGTAGTAAATATTGGACTGGGGATGTTTTCCAGTTGTCTTAATTCTGGATCTGTTTTTTCAGGAATAATCCTACTCACAGGGCCATATAGAAGTATGTATTAGTAGATAACATTTCAAGATTTTCAATTAAATAGAATTCTTAAGCACAATGTCAGTGTCCATATTAACTGGACGTGTTTATTCTCAGAGTCTGTCTTATGGAAAATATAACGAACTCTTTAACTTTCCCATTTTGTCTCTGGGTCCCTACACAAATGTTTATTTCACATCTACTCCAGTAAAGCTGCAGGTGTCAATCACACAATTTAGATGCCCATCTCTAGCTCTCTATGCTGGCTTTTTCTTTGGTCCTATTCTTCTCCATGTTTGTTTGTTCGGCCAGGTGTAGGGAAGAAGTCTAAGCCTGGCTGCAGTTTGCGCTCCCACCCTTGCTTCTCTGTTGTTAATGCTGCGCGTGGCTTTGTGTGTGCTACTGTTGCATTGCAATGTAAAATGTCTTTTGTCTCTTCTGTCTTTGTCGCTGCCAGCTGCTAATCTGAATGAGGTGGAAAAAGGTTAGTTGCTCTTTTTAAGTCTATTATGGTTTTCACTTTAGTTCTCCTCTGTCTTTTAAAGCTACTAGATTTTACTGGATGCTCTGGGTAAAGATGTTGACAAGAGATCAAGTCAGAAAGTGTTATGTCCAATCATTCCTACAGATCCTTGGTGTATGTATAGCTGCATGAAACACTATAAAATGGTTCACTGAAATGCACTTAATTTCTAGTTTTCTCACCCTGAGTGGGAAAAATTGTCTAAAAGTTAGTACTTATTTTCTATTTCTTGCTTGTCTATTTGTTTTACACTTTTAAAGATATTATAAGAATATATTATTTATATAATGAAAAACATAGATCTTTTCATACAGTGTATTTACTATACTTAGTGAAAACATTTAAGGTAGTGAAGTCTTTCTTATAAGTTTAATTTCATAGCTCTACTATTATATTCTGTGAAAAATATCTGAAAATGTGGATAGTAATTGAAACATTTTCTGTAATATGAATGGGGTTGTGTCTCAATGATTAGGGGTTTGCCTAGCTTGTAGAGGACCCTGGTTCCAACCCCAGAACTACAAAAAAATTAAATGTAAAAATAAATTATATATATACACTTATATATATATGTCTCTAATGTACATGTGAATAATACAGTGATAATATATGCTTCCTATACATGTGTATACATAAAAATGTATTATATATGAAATGTCTTATGAAATAAATTTGACAAAGCCCAAGAGATTGATTTATGTAGTGAAACTGTCAAGCTGATATTGCTGAATTCAGTGAGTTCTAAGCAGTTTTCTTAAGGCATTAGAAGATTTGGTGCATAGTCACTAACCTCAGTGTAGTTACTGGGCTCCCAAACAAACCCAGAACCAAGAAGGGGGCATACAGTTGGTAGATCACTAGCCACGATGAAAGCATGTCTCAGAATCTTCATGAACATGTGTTTCATAGACGAAGCATTCTTACTAATGGCACTGTTTCTTAGTCATTCATGTTTCTAAAAGACTCCAGGTCTCAAGTGCAGGAAACAACAAAATAAGCTAGAATTAATGGGTTCTGGTAGAGAGGAAGCACTTGCAGGATTATAGAATGATGCAGAAATACAGATCATCTCCTCATTTGTTGTTGAGGACTTCCTTTTCTGTTGCTGTGTTCAGGTGATTACTGTCTTTGCTCACTTAGTCATTTTGTGTGCAGAGCAAAGTTGGAAAATACAAAAAGCAGTTTCATCTGTTAGACTAAAAATATGGACTGCTACACATCTGCTAATGTATCCAGTACTTCCTTGGTTTCGTATCATCTTTCCATTTTATAAGTACAGAAACTATTGATGATCTGCCCAAGGCCAACTCTATATCCAAATCACACCATAAACTGTTCTGTCTCAGGAATATATACTCGATTAGTAATGCATTCACATTCTCAAAAACAAGTTTGTCAGTGCACCATTGCCTTAAATCACCATGTGGTTTCATGTCTTGACTGTATTTTCCACTTCTGTTCATAAAAAAATCTATTATTGCAAAGATTTTGTTGTTGGTTTTATTTTCTTTTAAAGGCAAACCTTTGTGGTTGGTTCTAATGGCAGTAATTTTTATGTCTATAAATAAAAACAATAAAATGCTGAAGAACAGCATTATAAATAAATGATACTTTATGATACAATGTGAACTTACTTGAGAATATACACCATGTAAGTATAGTGTCTACCTGAACCTACAGCATCCACTGTCCGAGACATCTTTTGCTAAAACCTATCCCACTTGAAGCTACTTTTCACATCACACAACATTGCTAATTATTTATGCAAAACAAGTTTTTCTTGCTGTTTCCTCTGATTGCTAGATACAATCATCCTTGTGGACATTTGAAACAATTAATTATGTTCCCAAAACTCGAATGCATGAAGGCAATTTCTTTTATTAGATGCCATTTAGAGAAAGGACTTAATCAGTGTCTTAACAATAATTCTGAAAATGAAATTACACTTTGCCCCCAAGATAATTGATAGTTGGTACAGGGGACTGGAAAGATTTAGTCTTTAGACTTCCTATCATGGAACCAATATCTATAAAATCTAGGGCCTCCCTGATTTAGTTATTTTCTTCTTTGACACAGGAATCATGACTCCTGTCCTCCTCCATGTAGATGATTGAGAATAAAAACCAAGTAAACCATCTATAGGAAAACATAGAGATGGAAAATTTTCCTACTTCTGAAATGTTGGGGACGCGCCTACTTTGACAAGTTTTGCATTATTTAGACTGTCTGTTGTTGTTCTTTCACATAGAAGAATGGGAATTTGATAGAAAGCTCTACCTGACAGATGTGCACATAAAATACATCTTTCCCTATTTTTCATTACATTTACTTTATTTTTAAGTTTTTACTTTTCTGTTCATTGTAAATAAAAACACTGTATTTAGGGCTAGGTGGTCATTTATCTTAGCCCTTGACATACTGGCACTTATACAAGAACATATCTACCAAATGTGTTGGACAAGGACATTTTGAAAGCTGAAGAGCTCTTGACAGTATTTTCAGGCTTTGTGCATCATTTCGGTATTTGTGATCTCTTCATAAAAAAAATCTGTTATTGCAAAGATTTTGTTGTTGGTTTAATTTTCTTTTAAAGGCAAACCTTTGTGGTTGGTTCTAATGGCAGTAAATTTTATGTCTATAAATAAAAACAGTAAAATGCTGAAGAACATCAAAATAGGCAGTCTGCATTTCAAGGTCACTATTTCTGTGGACATAGCTGAGGTCTTCCAATTAAGAAAGTTAGTGATGTAGTCTCCTTTATCCACTTTAACTGAGAAAGTACTTTGGCAGTCTTGCAAGGTCATGTGGTTTCTATTCATCTTCCAACCTTTCAGAGCTCTTAAATGCATTTGAATCGCAGAAAACATTTTTAGGAGAACTGTTTGCTTTCATTAGTTCACGGGCAGTGCCCAGTGAATCTGGAACAACAGTTTAACTTAACCAGTCTTAGTCCTTCTAATTTGGATTTATTTACTTCGAAAAGAGAGTCTAATATTTTTTGAACTGCTAGTAGCTGTTGAAATTGGCTCAATTCTTCAGTCATAGAAATCTATGGGGGAAGTATTGAAAACCACACTTTTCATATTTGTTTATTTGGAAAAGTAAGACTTTCCATTTAAAAGTGCATAAAATGTTTGCTGAGAAAATATCTAAAGTAGGACACTGTGCTAAATATCGAAAGTCTTACAAAACCCACCAAGCATTTCAATGTTCACCAGTCAATCCTAGCTGTGGTTCTCTGCTACAGGTTCAAATCAGGTCATGGGCATTGCTGCTGCAAAGCCATCGCTTCTCATATCTCAGGTACATTCACAACTAAACGTAAGGGTGTTTCTAGAGATAGGCTTTGCCACTGTCGACACTGATTACACTCTGGAAATCAAACATGATTGAACAGATATTAATACTTTCATTTAGAAAACAAATTTACCCACATGATGAAAATGTGTCTCGCATCCTATGAAGCATCAAGGAGCCTGCCTGTGTAGCACATTTTCTTGAGCTTTGCTGTGCTGAACTGTGATTCCTGCAGGTTGGCTGTAACACAAACCCCCATCATAAGCAAACCACATTTGGTGTGCATTTAAGACGGAGAACAGCTGCCAGCAGCTCATGTATCTTCAAGACGTCACAGCCCTCTACAGTACTCCCTGTACTCCTATACTAATATACTAGTTACTGAACCTCATTGTTCTTAGAAAAGGAGGACCATCTTGATAGTTCATAGTCACATGTTGAGAGTCAACTAGTTATTTCTAATTGAGAAAACAAGTTTCAGAATGGTGCGTTCCAAAAAGCAGTGGACTCTTGAAGAGAATCCTCAAGAATCTACCCTCACTTCCTGACAGAAGTTGGGTCCATCATTGTTGTCATCACTAATAAGCATGCTAAATATTTATGCAGGACATTTGACATTGATTTGACTTTGCTAAAATGCTCTGGTGCCTAAACCTGAAATTTTCAATACAGTATGTAACACAGAGCTGACTTAGATCAATGAGTAAGAATAAAAATAAATGTAGACTATCCTTCATTTCTACAGATTGCTCATCTGTACATTCAACAAACCGCCCATCAGGAATTTATCAGGGAAATGATCTCTGAACTAAATACAGATATGTTCTGTTCTTGTTCATATCCCCTATAACATAATAACCATTTGCCTTTATATTGTGTTAGGCAGATTGTGTAGTCCAGAGCTGGTTTAAAAGTGTATGAGACAAGGAGCTAGAGATGTGACCCAGTGATTAAAAGCAGAGACCTGGGTTCAGTTTCCATCACTCACATCATGTGGCTATCAACCAAGTGAAGTCCAGCTGAAGCTCCAAGAAATAAAATATCCAGTACCCTCTCTATTTTTTTTATTTCCTTTTTTTTTTGAATTAAGACCAAACCCAGAGGGCTTTATGCTTAGTAGGCAAGTGCTCTACCACTGATCTACATCCCTCTCCCCAATGCCCTCTTCTGTACTACTGGGCACATCCACAAACCATACAGATGAGCTGAAGTACATGCACACACACGTGCACACACACACACAATTTAAAAACAATAAAATAAACCTATATAGATTATGCCTAAATTTAATAAAATCCTAGAACATTTTGCATAAGGGTTGAGTATAAGCAGTGGTTGTTTGAACAATCCCCCAGAGATCTCAAGGCTGACTGTACTTTCCCCAAGAAAGAACAGATTGGACACCTACAGCTTCTACGAGATTGTGTTTTTAGTTTTATCATTTAGCAAAGAGAAACACTGAGGTCTGCTCATCTTTACCGTTCTCAGACATACCATTTGTGGGCTAATAAGCATAGTCTCTCTGTTCCTGGGTTCATCTCCCTGATTTTCTACAGTCATAATCATTGTTCTGCAAAGGAAATTGTAAAATTCTTTTAGAGGCAGCAGATGGCCGACCTAGGATAATGGTCAAGGCATGTGTTCCTCAGAACACAGTCTCCAGCTGTTTTACACTGCTGCTCTTCAGGTCACCTGTGCCTTCTATGCCTTTTTTAACATTTAAAAATGTTTTCCCACAAGAAGCAAGTAAGCCAGTCCTAACCTTTCACATTGTGTTTTTTTCTGCTGAGTACATGATTGATGGGACTGGATATTTCCAAAACTGTACATAAAGGAGTCCTTGCCCTCACATAGCTTATTTTAAAGAATAAAATTCCTTGTGCTGTATCTGGTGGGCTGCTTATTTCAACACCTTCACTTGCAGATCAAATGCAGATATGACAAAAATTAGTACCATCTCTCCAGGCTTTTCTTCCCCCAAACTGAAAGCATAAACTTTTGAAGAGTGATGTGTTTTACTTTGTAGAAGTATGTGTCCTGGGAATTCTGTCAGGAATTCACCCAGACTTCCTCCCTTGTTACAACTCTATTTAAAGATGTCATAACTGATTAAGTTCAACACCAGAATTCTGATTCAGTTATTCAGATCGCTGCCCTGGGTCCCTTCTCCCTCATATCAATATTAATGATACTCCCTCATACCGTCAAAAAAAACCCTACTTTGATCGGTTTTCAGAATAGCCTGCACTGTCGTCCTCTCATCTGCTCCCATGCATCCATGCATCCACAGGCCTCAAAATGGATTCCCAGATCATATGTCTTTAAACAGAGGGAGAATTGGATCTAGTTTTATTTGCAGAAGTTAACCACAGTAGAAACTATCAGTTGAGTGTTCATCAACACAGTATAATAGTCTTTTCATTTCCTTTTTTGTAGACATTTCTAGCTGGAATTCAAAGTTTGGAGTATTGGAAAATTTGGATAGGCTCTCACTCATTTACTAATTAAGTACCCTTCCTGTTGTTCCATTTTGTGCAAAAATACATCAATAGTTTACACAATGAATTCGAGTTGGAAAATTCTGGAAATACTGATCCTGGTACAAAAATGACCACATTATTTTCTGGATAGAAAGCAGTGCCCTGTCTTCCCTATACCTTTGGAAATGTTTCTTCTGTTTGTTTTGCTTCTGTAAGGTAACTAAGTTAGAAAACACTGTGGCCACTGCTGACTCTATGGTCTCCCCTGGAATCCTGATGTTCCTAACTCACTCTAGGTCTCTCATAGCTTTACTCTCTACCTTTCTTCAAGTGTGCCCCTACATCCTCTCTATTACTTGTGTGATATCTCTAAGTCTCTCACTCAGAAAACCCAATCTCTTCTTTCCCACAGTATCTTCCTTTGAAAGCACCAGGAACGTTTCTTGCTTCGCATTCAAGTAAGAAGCATTGTTAAATGTGGTTATGTTATTATGGTTTAATGTTTCTCTTTCCCCTCTCCCTTATGGACAACTTCCACAAAAATGGGAGGAGCTTTTCATTGTCATCACAACTATACCCCAAACATGTTCATGATACACAGTTGAAAAACTATGGAGTGACACAGATAAGTGTAGTCCTTACCCTTCATCAAGCAAACTTCTCTTTTGAACAGATGTAGACAATTATAGGAAACCACAACCAATCATAATGCAAAGTCATGGAATCCAATCCCAGTGTGTACATTTACAAGACACACCCATACCTAAGGCTCGGGGAACATTGTAGAAGAGAGCGTAGAAAGATTATAAGAGCCAAGGATCAAGGAATTTGAGGTGAGACTGTGTCTGCTACTAATGACAAAAGCTAAACTCATTAAGTCTCACCAACATGACTGGCTAAACATGAGAAGAACAAAGACAAGGGCAATATATACATGCCAAAGTGAATGAGTAAAAACATAGACGACCTCAACCTCAACATACTGCAGGAAACCAAAGAAATGCTGAGAGTGGGTAAAATGATCTTCCCCAAGGAAGAGCATACCACTTGATTATCCAGTACCAATGTTCAACCTTGAAAACAAACATACAAATAACAACTATATAGACTAACTTTCTGTACAAAGGGCAAATCTGGTAAGAAATCCTTGTTGACCTGATATTAATGTTATAAATTCTATAAAGATTAAAGGCATTAAGGCAAATATTACTTTAATTAAGCTAAACCTCCTTTAATAAATGTGGTTGTGTTAAAATTCACATTTGCTAAGAATTATTACAATGAAAACAGTTACAAAAATTATTAAGGACTACTCCAGTAAACTGTAGTAAGAAACTTGAATAAATAGATTTGATATGAGAAGGGAATTAAGAAAGATGATAAACAGAAGAGCCCCACTGTGTTTTTTAAAAGGAACAGTAATATCAGTTAAGCACATGTATCTGAAATAAAGCAGGAGTTAAGGCCCACTCCAGGTACTGTTTCCCAGAGAAGCCTTCAGTGTGTATTGGGGCTTCTGTCTCTTTGCTTTATTGGTTCTGCAGGGTCTCTGGGCTCATGCTGACATTTCTTTTTCTCGCAGAACAAAATAATATTGTATTATCTTGCTGAGTGTAATTAATGCTCTCTGTTACTTTCCTATCTGCATTATCCATCTCTTTAGATGAATTTTTCTTTCATCAAAAGGCTATTTTCGAGACAGAGTTAAACTTTACATCTTCAATTCTAAAACCTCTTTTATCAATGAAGAGCAGAGGCCCAGAATAATGAAACTAATTCATTTCAATCAGCCAATTCTTTTACATTGTATATAGTTGCAGAAGACTATGTCAAGAATTAACCAAAAAAAGTATTATTATTTTCACCAAGAAGAATAGTTTTTTTTTTCAGGATCTCCTTCTGCTGGGTCATACTTCAGTCTAAATCAAACAATGTAAGTTATGATGATCCAGTTTTTACTGTTCCACATAGGAAGTGACCATCACATTTTTTATCCAAACGAAGGTGTACTAGAATAGCAGTCAGTAAATATCCTGAAACAACAGGTGTAAAGGAGGAGTGTTATGAGCAAATCCAGATAAATGGTCACATTAATGCATCAAAATACACAGGAAAATATTTTCATGGATGCTGAGTAACTAATGATTTACAGCTGTTTCTCAAGGTGGGACTTGGTAGAATTGTACTTTCTCAGGTACCATTTTTCCCACGCTCCTTCATAGCTCATGCAGTATGGTATAGACTGTGTTCATTTCTAACCTAAATTTTTAACAGTCAGACATACTCAGAGAAGCTGATCAATCTAGGAACTAGACATGAATTTGTCACAAAAATTAATAATACCTATATTTAGAAAATGTACTATGTGGTGTGTTATCTTTGCAATGTTCTGGCATGGACAGATGTTATTTGTAAACTATCTGATGACTACATACAATGTATATTCATTAGTCCCTGTTCTAAGTGGTGTTGCCAGAGGTTTCTGTCCTGCCTGGTCCTGCAGCCATTCAGTCCCAAAGAAACACACGGAGGTCTACATTAATTATAAACTGGGTGACCTATTAGCTCAGGCTTCTTATAACTAATTCTTGCATTTTAAAATAGCCCATTATTCCTGTCTATGTTAGCCACATGGCTTGGTACCTTTTATCAGTGAGGCATTCTCATTTTTGCTTTCTCTGTGCCTGGCTTCCTCTGTGTCAACTGCAGAAAGAGTCTTTCCTCTTCCCAGAATTCTCCTGTTCTTGTCACCCCACCTATACTTCTTTCCTGGCTACTGGCCAATCAGTGTTTTATTAAAATACAAGTGACAAAACTTTACAAAGTATAAGGCCATTGTCCCACAGCACTACCCCCTTTTTTCAAAACAAGAACTCTGAATCTAATCTCCCTTATTTAGCTTTCTTTCTGACCATTATTCATAACAACTTGTAACCAACACTCTAAACAAAGAAAAACATCCGTAATCCATTTTGGGGGAATGTGGGTATAGTTTTCTAGGCTAGTTCCTACTGATTGGGGGTGCTGATAATCTTATGGGAACCTAAAGAAAATTTAAGATTATGGTCAATTCCTGACTGGAAAATTCTGTGAGGCTTCATCATCTCAGCCAACAGTCTTGAGACTGTTCTAGATGTAGAACTCAGACATCTGAGCCATCTGCTCCCATTGGAAATTTCTCAGGGAGTCTTCCTTGATCAAACCTTATTTTTCTTAATCCAAGATGAATCCACAGCCTCTCACTTCTTGTGGAAATAAAGCAAAACCTGTTCTTCAGAGTAATATTTTTTGACTTAAATTTTGAAGTCAAGGCATTTTCAAAATACATAGGTTTGATTAATCCAGCAGTGTTTATGATCAAATGTCTTTTAACAACTGTTGCTCCTTCCTCAGTCATCAAACAATTCAAAGACAACACAATAACATACAGTATCCAGACTCTCTGTGTATTTTACATCTTTGTGTGGCTTTATTTTAAACTCTATTTTTTTTCTTTTTAGTTTTAAATTTTTTTGAGACTAGGCTTCTAGTGTATCTTTGGCTGTCCTAGCACTTACCCTGTAGACCAGGTTGTCCTTGAACTCACAGAGATCTGCTAGCCTCTGCCTCCCAAGTATTGGGATTAAAGGTATATGCCCCATACCTTGAATTCACAGAGATCTACCTGCCTCTGCCTCCCAAGGGTTGGGATTAAAAGTATATTCCACCATACCCAACTATTCTCTTTCTTTTTTATTTTAAGGATTTTATCCTTTTTTCTTTACTCTCCCAAACCTACATATACTTTTTCACACACTGAAAACCATTTAGAGGTTTATTCCATTGGAATCTATCTTTACTGTATATCTCTCTTTTTCTGATCACAAGTCTTTAATTTACTAAGTGATATGGTTAGGATTAAAGTCGTGTCTTTGACAGCTAGATCTAGCATATCCCTTAGCTTTCTGAGAGTCTAGCCTTATGGCAGAGGTACTGACTGGATCCATGTTTATTGCCACAACTCTATGGAGTTTCAAGGTCCCTGCCACCACGAAGAAGCATGCTATACGGTGGACATCATTTATTGCAGAGGTTTCTGTCCTGCTTGGTCCCACAGCCATTCAATCCCAAAGAAACACACAGAGGTCTATATTAATTATAAACTGGTTGGCCTGTTATCTCAGGTTTCTTATTAACTAATTCTTACATCTGAAATTAGCTATTATTCTTGTCTATGTTAGCCACATGGCTTGGTACCTTTTTTCAGTGAGGCATTCTCATCTTGCTTCCTCTCTGTGTGGTTTCCTCTATGTTTACTGCAGACTGAGTCTTTCCTCTTCCCATAATTTTCCTGTTCATGTTGCCCTGCCTGTATTTCCTTTCTGGCTACTGGCCAATCAGTGTTTTATTAGCATACAAGTGACAAATCTTTACAAAATACAAGACCATTGTCCCACAGCAAAATAGCAGTCATGGCACCAGCCATCATGGTTACTTCTTTCCTCTCCAATATGTGAAAGCAACAGAAACATATTATGACAGTCTATTAATTCCTTTGCTTCCCATGATGAAAACTGGTACATGGGAGATATCAATTTGTTCATGTAATCAAAAGGGAAATCATAAATACCAAGAAACCATGATGTCCCATGATATTGCTTTACCTTTGGGACTTTTAGGAATTCAAAGTAGAAAGGAAGTAGGATTTTCTGAGATTCACAAAGTCAAAATGTGTCTGGGATCATGTCTCTTGAAAGGTTGATGGGTACAGCCACTGAACTATCCCTCAAGTACAGTGGCCTAAACCAAACAAATAGACTGGCACATTTTCTCATAAGGACATGCTGATTGAGTGCCAAACTAAACAGAATAGAATCAGAATATGTCTGCCTTGTTTTCCTTGTCTTCTTGAAACTAATGCTCTCAAGCAAAGGAGCAGTCATTGAAATTACTTCATGTATGAGACCATAATAAGCACAATTCAACTTACTTATTTTCTGTTATCTCCCTACTGAGAACTAACTCTGGATACATATATTTAAAAAACTAAGTGAGATACTCTTCTCATTATGTGAGGGCTGGGTGACTTTCAATAATAAACCAGGAGTCTCTGGTTTCACTCCAGCTAGAGTACTTGTTCCTATTCTTCCTTGAACAGTAGTGCTGTTATTCTTGTGCAGTTTCCCTTTAATGATCAGATGTGCATGCAAAGCACAGCCTCCGTCGAGAAGATTTGTTTTATTTCCTATGTCAAATGCAACTCCCAACTCTCACACTGCAAAACAATGTTTGAACTTTAAAATTTCTTCTTTTTGCAATTGTAGCAGATTAAATACAATTAGGAAATTAAATAAATAGCACAATGAATGAATTTACTTTAATAGTCAGTCTGGAAAAAATTAATATACAAACTTAAGAGCCTAACTATATTATTAGTGATGATTGAGTTATAGCATATAAAATTAAGAAAACATATACAAATTGGAAAACTGACCTAACTTGAATATGAATAAACAAGCTGGAAATCTTTCCTTGATTATTGCTTATTCATTAGATGGTATCTGAATGTAGTACTTTATACATCACAGCCTAGGAAGATGCAAAAA
This sequence comes from Bramus lutescens, assembly GCA_001685075.1. Classification (NCBI taxonomy): domain Eukaryota; kingdom Metazoa; phylum Chordata; class Mammalia; order Rodentia; family Cricetidae; genus Bramus; species Bramus lutescens. The sequence goes on along the minus strand of LOEQ01002297.1, from coordinate 64,294 downwards.
CAGACACATTAGGATTTTGCTTAGTATGATCTTGCAGTCAAGGAATAGGTAAAGCCCAATAATTTAAATGCATATATAACAACATAAACCTACAGTCCTACCATATAGTAATGTTACAGGCACAAGCATGAATGAGGAAATTGACAATTTAAATGTAAGCAGAGCTTAACAAAGCAAAAGAGAAAAGAAACATTAGTTAAAGTCTGGGAAATTAATTTATAGATTTATGGGTAGAATTCAGTGACAAGAGTCTAAGTACATGGTGAGTAGAAAGATGAGTTAAATGGTAGTTATAAGCACCAGGGGAGTTTGTGGACATTCTCAGTGATTACAAGAGCCTCTTTGTCTTTGAAGTAATCAGCCAATAATATCAGACCGAGGGGGATAGCATGTAATGGCCACACACACGCACACGCACACACACACTTTTCTTGTATACAGCTTCAGTCATAAGTAACACTACTGTTATGCTATTCATGTAAAGATAAGAAATACATACATGACATTAGAGTTGTTTTTTTGTTTTTTTTTTTTTACTTAAGTTGGAATGCTCACTCTTAAACCATCCACAAAGGACTTAGCAATGTTTAACCAGCATTTCCCGAGACATTTCTCTTGCCTCACTCTTTAACATATAAAATCTAGGGAGAAATTCCTCAGTAAAAAGGGAAGGTCAAGTTTTTGTTTTGTGTGTTTTCACTTAGAGAAGTAAGCCAGTCTACATATTCTCCTATCTCGGTATTCATTTCTGCTTGTGCATTGGGAACCGCCTGATGTAACATGAGGGCTGGCTTGTTGGGGTTTCTGTCCCACCCAGTACCCCACAG
>LOEQ01002297.1:46987-62660 GCA_001685075.1 Bramus lutescens | reverse complement strand
GGTTCTCTGGGATTGTGATTTGTGGGCTGGTTTTCTTTGCTTTATGTTTAAAAACCATTTATGAGTGAGTACAGGTGATACTTTTCTTTCTGGGTCTGGATTACCTCACTCAAAATGATGTTTTTTAGCTCCGTCCATTTTCCTGCAAAATTCAAGATGACATTATTTTTTTCTGCTGTGTAGTACTCCATTGTGTAAATATACTACATTTTTCTTATCCATTCTTAGACTGAAATAACAATGGATGAGAACATTTATATACTTGCATCATAAAACATGTTCTTTGATGTCTAAATAAATGGTCCTCATTTAATTGGCAAACATGTATGTCAACAGATAGTATGCTGTGTCACAGGACAAGCTTGCAACAGGAAGGCTGCCTTGCATGTCCTAAAGTCATACACTAACAAAATTACATTCTTGGAGGAAGTAAGAACTTGTTTTTGTATATCAAGTAATTTGTTCATTTATTGAACTAATACAATTGAAAAGCTAATCAGAATATTGCCTTTTGAATCCCACACCATGATAATAGAATCCTTTTGATGAAAATTAGACTTAAGTCAATATATTTGAAATAGTAACTGCGTAAATCACTGGAAGAAGTTTCTTCATAGACTATCTAACATACAGTGAATTATAGAGTACCTACTATCTACATGATTATGCTCACAGTTTATTCAGTGATAAAATTATTAGAGAGTGGGTAAAACTCACATAGTTATATTCTCACTCTTCATTCATTGATAAAAGTTACACTTCTTAACCTTTTTGATAGTCCTGGAGAAAGAGTTCTCTTTGTATCTCTGTCTTTCTCTCTCATATTTACTTATACTTTCTTTTTTTATATCACATTGAGTGATTAATATGTACTTCATTGATACTTTTAGTGACACATAAGAGAGACCCAAAATGTTTTTTTTTCTAAATTGAGAAGACCTTCGATAATATGAAAATTACATTTCAGACATAAAACTACAGAATAAACCAAACTAAAAGAAGCATAAGCCAAATAATTCCATTTAAAAAAATACCCTGGTCATGTTAAGGTCAAATGTACACAAGTATTCTATTATCTTGTCAAAATAGTAATCACATTGGGTGTACTTCTGGTACTAAGCAGGAGGGTGGTGAGGGAGACTACAGGCATGGGGTAAATATGTTTCTGGTTATAGAACCTGGTCACTTTGAATGAGTTACTTATGAATAGTGTTTTAATGTTCGTTTGTTTAATGTGTATATTTTATTCTTCAATGTATGATTAAATCATACATTAAAAAGCAATGTATGATTAAATGTAAAAATTAAGGAACAAAGAATGAAAAGCATTCAAATTCCCTTACCTTAATCCAATAATATCTAAAGGGTTTCACACACTTTATCTGCATTGCCTGGAGCCTGGGGCCAATTCAGCTGCAGAGCCAGTCTTGAACTTAAACATGTGATCTTCTGGCCCCATATTTTGTGGGGGTCTACTGTTTTCTTTTGTTTTCAGCCTTGAGCTGTGATGCAGCCTGCTGCCTTGAAGCCTGCCCACCTTCCTTGGAGAACTAACACTACTCCCCTATTGCAGGTGAACTGTGTGAGGAAAAACTGGACTTCTGTGCCCAGGACCTGAACCCCTGCCAGCATGACTCCAAGTGCATCCTGACACCAAAGGGATTCAAGTAAGTCTGAGGCCACTAGGGGCTCATGGTGAGGTGGAGTGTTGCATGGGGGGTTTCATTGAGGAACCTGTCTCCTCCATCATCCTTAGCTGCATACTTTTGCTGAAGATTAAAAATAGGTCACATATACCCTGGTGCTTGTGACAGGCCTGCAGATATTCCTGTGCATCATGGACCTTTATTTTCACACTGGGAAAACAAGCAAACAGGGAAAGTTTTTGTTCCCCATAATGTTTGGGAAGCCCTTTATGAAATGGAATAACCATAAAATCGGCTTCATTGCACTTATGTAAAGGCCAGTCAAATTAAGTTTCTAATATCCACCAGGTAAACTTATTTTAAAATTGAGAAACTGATTCTGATGTACCTGAAAAATCTATGGTCTAAAACAGTCAACTGACTATCTAGGCAGGGAAAAACACTGGGACATTGTGACCAGGTTACTCTGGACATTCCTAGCCTGTGTCTGTTCTCTTTCTGAAATTATTTACCTTGTTTTTGAGATCTAAGGCTTCCCGTTCACACTTCATAGAGAGCTCTCTCAAGTGAGCTAAAAAATTATCAAAATCATTTTCCCCTAGCAATATTTCTGAAATATGTGTGGTTCCAAATCAGATGATACTTTTGCTACAACCTTAAAATATATTAAGGAACTATCAGGAATTTTAGAGTTGGCAGTAACTTAAACATCATCCAAGCTAAAGTATTCATTTTTGAAGTCTTTTAAGTAATTAATTAATTAATTAATTTTACCCAGCCTAAATACATCTCCCCTTCTCTCCTTCCAGTCCTGCCACACAACATCCCCTCTCACCTACCCAATGCCCCTCCTTTCTCTTCAGAAAAGGGCAGGCCTCCCATGTATATCAGCCAGCCATGGCATATCAAGTTGCGGTAAAACTGAGGAGATGGCTCACAACCAAAAATATAAATTCTTTGTTTTAAACATAAGGAAATATTAGCCCAGAGAAGTCAGATAGCTGTGCAAAAACCACATGCTAGCTTACTGGTGGAACTGAGACTTGATACTTTGCAGATATGTGATTTGTGGAAACCATATTCCTACTAACAGGTTTTCTGGTTTATTGGTACTGCAGTTGGCTTGGAGTCAGGATAGATTGGATTTGGGGGATGACACACCTATATTCAGGAGTTAAGCCATGCTTGCATAAGGCAAGTGGCAAAGGCGGCTTCCACTTCATCACCCAGTGTTTATGCAGTATCTACTGTCAAAGGTTAAACTGAATTAACTAATTTTAGAATTTTCTTTTGACAGTAAATTCTATCGGTCAGTTTGATTTAAAATCAAAGTTTTTAGAATACATAGAGTTTAGGCATAAACAGATTATATTCACCACTGATAAGGAAAGGCTGTAGATCTCAGTCCATCTTTCATTGTTTCAATTTACAATTGTAGACCCAAACTGAAATTCTTGTTTGTTTTTTCTTTTTATTTTATGCGCAATGTTGCATTGCATTTTATTCTGCAAAACTCTGGAGGTAAACTGCTTTAATTCCCAACGGCTTCGATCTGCCCACAGTTAAGTTTAGCAGGTCAAAACTACATCACTTATCTAGATCAAGACCCATCGCTTTGCAGGTTAACAAGGATGGTTTCCTGGGACAGTGCATCTGATAAACAGATTTCACGGGATTTTGTGTAGTTCTGAGACCAGTTATTAGTGAGACTTAATGGAAACAATCTTAAATGAGAGGAGCTTGTCTTAAGCAAAAGACTGGGTCTTAATTAAGCATTTTCTATTACTAGCAATTAGGTTGCAAACTCTCAAGAGTTTGCCTTGCTGGAGTCTGGAAGGACGGAATTGAAAGCCCACTGCTTTCAGCGGTCAGTAATTCATGAGCTCATTTTATAGCTGTATGTAGTTGAGCTGAAAACAAGTTAAGTCGGAGTGTGTGCTATTACTCCCATCTTATAAATAATTGCACACTGTGGGAAGTATCGTTGCAGAAAGAAAATGTTCTTGAAAACTGAACAAGGGGAAGCCAGTAGAGAAAATCTTTACTGAGAATTGTTTGGACAAGTTGTAATGTTACTTCAATTCCATTTTCTTATTACTAAGCTAACGGAGCTGGTTTTACTTTTCATCCTTTATTATACATTTCATAAATCTCTTGAATTGCTTTGAGATATTTTTAGAGCGTGATATGCCATGAGCAGTATTTTGAAGAATATGTCTTTCTTAGTTAGCATTTATAGTCATAAACAGTATAGTTTATACACTATATATCCTCCACTCCTTTTATATAGTAGAATTGAAGAGATGTGATGGACTTTGTTCGTAATAGAAGATTTAGGGAATTCTTATTTAAATGTTTCTTCCTGCTTTAAAACAAGAGAAAGACAGAATAATTGGTCATGATATAGCTGCTAGTTCGGAAGGGCTTAAAAGATAGTGTTTTAGGGGGAAAGAGGGTGTAAAATATCTCCTACACAGTTACTGTGTTAAATGTATGGTTCTCTTATCTTTTACTTTGATTTCTTTTCTCAGATAAATAATTCAGAGCATTTCAAAGCGTGTCTTCCTTTTTTAATGCTCAGCACTTCAGTGGCGCTGCCCACATTAACATTGATGGAAGTTCCCTTCCAAGACCCGTCCATTTTTTGAAAATGTGTATGACCACTTAGGGTCCATTTAGTGTCAGACTTGCTGTTTGCTTCACTTTATGGTGATGTAGTATTAAAGCCAACCAGTTTAGGTGCAAACATGCTTACGCAGTGAGCTCATTTTGTTCCTAAGACACACATGCCATCTGAATGGCTTTATAAGAACTGTTCTCCCATTTGTTTTAATGCATCCACTCTCCAGTCAAGTACCTGAGTCTGCATCTTTAGGCAATACCCAATGGCACTGTGTAATGCCACATTCAATCAGGAATATTTTTAAACTATCTTTATTCACTTAAATACTGAATTTTTTATGGAATATTGTGCTATTAGTATAGAATACATATAAAGACTTTTTTAAAATTTTCAAGACTCAGTTGAAAGTATAACAATTGCTTTTTGAACATGATGATAGCTCAACAATATGCTAATGACTTTATACATGGCATAAAATATTACTTAATATTTAACATGCTTGTAGAGTAGGAATTATAATGTCATGATATAAATAAGAAAAGGAAACTTAGACTACATGCCTTAGTTTTACAAAAATGCTGTTTTGCAGCATGTGAAATAAGTCTGATATAGGAAGACAGATGATGCAAGATGTTGCTTCTATTTGGAATTTTAACAGAGTGTAGAGGTAAATGCCATGATTTGAGGGTAATGGAAATGGACAGATGTTAGTTCCCAATATTAAGATTCTGTAGGGAGGAGATGAGTGAGTTCTGAGACCTAACTACTGCAGGAATAGTGACTAGAGTTAACTGCATCCTACATTTCCAAAGAGATAAGAATGTAATTACATTTGCCATTGAAGTAAAATAAAAGGTTAAAGGTAACTAGGGAGGAGGAGTCTTAGTTTCTTCTGTTGATGTCACAAAATGGCCTGACAAAAACAACTTGGAGGAGAAGGCATTTACCCTGGCTCCCAACTCAATGTACAGTTCTTCATGGCCAGGTGGTTAGGGTGACAGGAGCCAGACACAGCTGGACAGATCTCATCAACAATGAGAAAGCAGACAGAAAGGTAAATTTAGACATCTGTTCAACTCTTTGCACCTGTAAAGTCTGGGATCCCAGGCAGGAAATGGCACCACCCACCAGGACTTGGTCTTCTTGTTTCACCTCTGTACTCTGGATCATCCTCATAGGCATGCCCAGAGGCCTGTCTCCCACATCACCCTTGTCAAGCAGACAGTGCTAACAACCACAGTGAAGTGATGGATATTTAATTACTTTGATTATGGGTATCATTGCACAATGTGTACATATATTAAAACATCTTGTGGCAAATGTTGAAAGACAGTTTCATTAAGCAAAAAGATATAAATTTTGATTTATTAGATAAAAAATTACACATTTAACAGTGAAACCAGACTGGAATATGAGTTGTGTAAAACTACAAAGCCCAAATTCGTGGGGGGGACACATGGTTTTCTGTCATGTGTGTGTGTGAGTGTGTACATAACATAGAAATGAATCCTCCCTTAAACTAAAAGGAAACACACTCTTGGAAACCCCATTATTTAAACTGATTAAATCACAAGAGGAAATGTTATGAGGAAAGAGTGGAGGATGGAGAGGGCTATCACAAGAGTTATCTCCATCTATGACCAGACCTGTATAAGTTCCAATGTCCCTGTAGCTTCACAACACATATGGGAGTATGACCCTTATCCATAAAATGCCTGGAATCCTAGACACTACAAATCCCTATATAGAATCATTTTTCCTATACTTTTTAAAGATAAAATACAGCTGGCAAAGTAGGTACAATAAGAGATGAATAGTGATAAATAACAAAACTTTTAATAAGATACCATAATAAAAATTATGTAAAGGTATTCCCTTGCTCTCAAGTATTGTACTTAACTCTGCTCATCTTTCTTATGATATGTGAGATGATGCAGTGCCTACAAGATTTGAACAACAGGCATAGTGACATTGAGTGTGATTACTACCTAAGGGTTCTCTTAACACATCGTATTTCAGTATGGTAGAAGTGGATGTGATTACAAAGGCTTTATTTCATTTTTATTAAGAAGGTAGCAGATATCTAGCATGCGTAAGTGGATGATAAATCTTCACGAGTGGACACAGTAGACAGTATAGGATCTGAAGCTACTCTAAAGGATGCACAAAATAAAACAGTGTTTTATTGTTGTTTCTATCTGAACTCTCTGTGACTAATTTACACCATGAGTAGCTGTAACCATGATAAAGTGAGGGCTTCAGTCGTCTGTAAACCATTGTATTTGCAGTGTATGTGATTCCCTAGAGGATCATGAAGTCCTGGCTTCTTAATGCCAGAGCTGAAATTTGCAGGGATCATCACCAGAGAACAGTTTTGAAAGGAAACCTTGAACAGCTGGATATCCATCAGTGAGGTACACTAGCTCAGGGTCCAGTCTCTGGTCAAATTCTCTAGATCCCACATGAAGCACTTACAAGTCCTGATCCGTGGACATGGGCTTGAGCTTTTTCCCCACAGTGACTATACCTGTACAGAGTGCGTAATGGCCTCTTATGTCACAGAGTTGCAGAATGCTAGAATGGGTTCACTGAACCCATAGTCTTAAAATGTGTACTGGACTAAGGAGATGCTCAGGGGTACAATCTGCATTACTCCAGACAATACAATTGACACCTTTTCTGCCTCTACACAATCTGAGTGAAGAACCTAAGGAAACACACATAGAATAGACCCCAGAACTTTTGGAACCCTATTCCCCATACTGAGTAACCCGGCCGACCCTTCATACATGGGGAGGTGCTTCGTCTTACTACAGCTTCATATGCCACGTTTTGTTGATGCTCATGGGAGACCTGTCCTTTCCTAAACAGAAACAAAGGAGGAGTATATTGGGGATGGGAACAGAAGGGGTAGTGGAGAGTGACTGGGAAGAGAGGAGGGAGGGGAAAATGTAACCTGGAACTAATATATATTGGATCAAATACAAAATTTCTAGGATCAATTCTGAATTGCGTTGTCCTCAAAAATTTTATGTTTCATCCAGTATCCCAACCTATCAATTCAACCCATTTTTTCATAATTAATAAATTTAAATTAGGGTGTCCAATATCATTAGTTTCATTTTCTTAAATCATATGATGTTCTAGTTTTCTAGTCTGTGACAAAATAAAACTGTTACTGCTTTTAAAATATAGTTCATATCCTTTGTAAATGGGCCAGTCATGGTCCCATTTGACTGTAACTGCAGAACTCAGGAGTCAGAGGCAGGACAATTGCAGCAAGTTTATAAATCTCCTTTATAAATCAGCATATGAAACTTTCACTATCAAAATGGATAATGGAATTAAGAAGAACAGAAATGAAGGGCACTTCAGGCCATATGGGGTGAGAAAGAGAAAGGAAATAAATAAATAAATAAATAAATAAATAAATAAATAAATAGATAGATAGATAAATAAATAAACTGGTACAATGAGCTTCTTTGTGTTTTGATTTATGTTGCCCCGATCATCAAGGAATTAATGGCCTTTCCTCTGACAGATAGTAAGAAACCCAAGATTCACAGCGTGGCCTGTGCTGTCCTGTAGATATCTATTAATTACATTTTTATGTTAAGGTGGCGCCGTTTTATCCAGATGAAATGCCACTGTTTTCTGTGATCTTTTGACTAAAGCAAAAGTTTGAAACTTTATCCCCTTGCTGAACTAGGTGTGACTGCACTCCAGGGTACATTGGTGAGCACTGCGACATTGACTTTGATGACTGCCAAGACAACAAGTGCAAAAACGGTGCTCACTGCACGGACGCAGTGAATGGTTACACGTGTGTCTGTCCTGAAGGCTACAGGTGAGGACGTGACGGCACCTTTGTATTTAGGGGGATATTTCTAGCACTCTAGCACATCTAACCTAATCAAATTTGTCTTTCTATTTCCCAGTGGCTTGTTCTGTGAGTTTTCTCCACCCATGGTCCTCCCTCGCACCAGCCCCTGTGATAATTTTGATTGTCAGAACGGAGCTCAGTGCATCATCAGGATCAATGAGCCAATATGCCAGTGTTTGCCTGGTTACCTGGGAGAGAAGTGTGAAAAACTGGTCAGTGTGAATTTTGTAAACAAAGAGTCCTATCTCCAGATTCCTTCAGCCAAGGTCCGGCCTCAGACGAACATTACACTTCAGGTGAGTGGTCCCCTCCAAGGAGCTCAACTGATTGGGGGTCACATTTAACTGACTGATGCAGAGAAGAAAATCTTCCTTGTGTGAAAAGCTTCAGAATTTTTCCTTTCAAGAGCCAGTATGTTAATTCACTAAAGGGTGAGGAGTTGGGGGGGGCAGAAAAATTGCCACTATATTTTATACTTTAAGTGAAGTTGTGCCCATTAATTTTCAGGGCTCTGCCCTTAATCTCTGCATGTGGGAACTATGTTTTGGGAAACCTGATGCTGAGAAGCACACAGCTAAGACACAGCATCTTGACTTGACCATCTCCTGCAACTCTCCACCCAGAGCCTTGAGGAAAAGGCATGAAATTAACAAACATTTTTTATGTCTTGCTACTAAGACAATTACCATTAAGCAAAACTCTCATACCCCTAATGTGTGAATTGTACTAGATTAGAGATGATATATATATATATACAGTATTTCCGACAAATTGGGCTGCATACTTGCTTAATAAGTTAATAAAATTATTTAGTCTATTTTAAATTTAAATAACTTTGACCAACTTCCAGCAGACTTTCCCCTCCTTTAATTAATTAATTAATTAATTTATTTATTTTTTACTGTGACCCTGATAATAGGGGCAGGGCTTCTGAAATTATGAGGCAAGAAGCCTGGGAGGGAGGCAGGTTTCTTTTAAGGATCACTCTTCACACCCCATTTTCTAGTGCTTACCACGTTGAATAATTTTGTGAAGCTCCCTGGTGTTGGTACTTTTAAATTCTAACTGACACTTAAATACTTCCAAAGCCCCCAAAAGAAAAACAAGTAATATAATAGAAGATATATCTGCTTTATCCCTACATGACATGAGTGTAAATAACTTTGTATGAGTTTTGAGAATCCATTTTGCTTAATATACTTACATTTAGTATATGCCAATAATAAAGCTTGGAATAGATACAAAACAAAACAGAATAAAATTACAGACTTGTAAAAATGCCCAGCAAAAACATGACATCTAACAGGCTTCCTTAAATAGTTGTTACTGTTTTTCTTAATGTTTTTGGATTTATTAACAACAGAACAATTCACAGACAAGTTACTTTAATTTCAACAAGCACATTATTTTCTCATAGCCATGAGACAAACCGTAGTGAAAAGCCCTCAGTCACTGAATTGCCTGTTTCTTTGGATGAATACATTTGGTTGACTGTGCATCCTAACATCAGGGCTACCTCCTACTAGATTGCCACAGATGAAGACAGCGGCATCCTCCTGTATAAAGGTGACAAAGACCACATTGCTGTGGAACTCTATCGAGGGCGAGTTCGTGCCAGCTATGACACCGGCTCTCACCCGGCTTCGGCCATTTACAGGTGAAGATCTCTCAATTACTGGTAAAGGTGAAAAAGCTTATTCAATAAAGAACTGCTTCTCTTCTACAATCCTATAATGGGAAGGGATGGGAATATTTTGGTGATAGCAAGTGTCTTAGTTCTTTATGAACTTCTATAGCAGGATACTGGAGACTGAGTAACAAAAAAGTCAATTTTTTTTTTATAATTTACAAACTAGAAAATCCAGGATAAGGATAACCAAATATTGTAAACAAGAGCCTTTGCGTGGTATCATCTTCTCGTAGAATGCAAAATGGCAACAAAAAAATATGCCAAAGATGGGAGAGGGAAGAGGGCTGATCTATGCCTTCCTCAGGGACCCACTCAAGCTAACTAATCCTCTCCCTGAAGCTTCAGACTTTCCCCAAGGGAGGGTAGAGCCCTTATGATCTAATTACCTCGTAGTTGTTACCTCATAGCTTCCCTACCCTTCAACACTGTTGCAATGAAGCATAGATATTTTATGTGTGGATGTAATGATATACTCAAGCTATTGTGTAGCATAAATAATAAAACCTCAGAGACAGATATTGAGGTTCAAGCTGAAAGAGAAACAAAGCAAACAACCACAAGAGAGTGCTTTAATTCTACTAAATTCTCAGACTGAAAAGAGAGTGAGTTCCTGTCTCATCTGGCCTTATATTCCTCTCATGTGCTGGTAATAAAGATGTGCACTACTACTGCCCAGACTCTATGGCTAACAAGTGTGGCTGCTGGTATTAAAGGTGTGTGCCTTGCCTAAATGGCTGACTAGTGTGGCTAACTTTGTGCTCTGATCTTCAGGAAGGCTTTATTTGTTAGATCATAAACAAAGTATCCAATAATCCTTGATCATGCAGCAGACATTACTTCACATGTAAAAATAGCAGTAGAAATCACCTTTAGGTCAGGCTTCATAATCTAAAGCATAGTTTTTCCAGGAAGGTAACTTAAATGAATTAAGCAAGTCAATTGTAGGGAAAGACTAGGCTCTCGTGCTTACATTTTTTAAAAGTCTGGCTTTGTGAGTATATGAGACAAAGAGCTCTGAGGTAGGCAGTGCAATATAAATGATTGTGATGATAGGGAAATAAAATCAAATCTCTCTTCTACTCAGTTCTCTTTGGATTCTGTCATGTAAAATATTGTTCCAAGTCTGTCATTCGTTTATTTTCTCACTATGAATTTTTTCTTTCCTTTAAATGTTGATTCACATTGTTGTTGTTGTTTCAAGACAGGGTTTCTCTATTTAGTCTTGTTTGTCATGGAGCTCTCTCTGTGGATCAGACTGGACTCTAAGAGATCTACCTGTCTCTGCCACCTGAGTGCTGGGATTAAAAGCCTGTGTCACCATGCCAAAATTGATTCACATTTATGGCACCATATTTATGAGCAAAACACATCTGAAGGTCAAAAACACTTGACTGCAAGTGATTGGGTGTTTATTCTGATATAACATGTAGTAAGTTGTTTCAATCTTTTTAGTGTTATCTGTGCATATACAAATGTGCTTCAAACGCCTCCATGAGCTTATTGGCTCCTTTATAAACAATTCTGGGAAAGTAGATACTAATTGAAACCATGAGTGGAATTTGATCAGTTCTGTTGGTGGTGAGCTAGCCCACTTGGGACTATTTTATTTAGAGCATGGAAATAGATACATAATTATTGGGTTTCAAGTGGAATACAGTGGTTATTTTGCCCCCAAATGTTGATGAATTACTGCCAACATTTTATATATCTTTAAACTTTAAATTATATAGTATTTCAGCCCATAAAAATATTTCATAATATTTTTTATTTTATTTTAATTTTTGCTCTTTCATGACAATGAAGCAGTATAGAACTCTTCCAAACCATAGTAAAGATTCTTGTGTTGGCATACTAAAGCTAGTTTTCACATGAAATATACCAAAATATTTCTAGATAAGTTGGAGGAACCCAAGTGATTTTACCCAGTTGAAAACTTACTGGAAAGGGCATTTTGTGTTTGTTTGATTCTATGTTCATTGCCATTTTTTGCCTCAGTTAAAAGTAGCTTGTATCCTGTGACAGTTATGAAAGGAATACTATGTTGCTCTCTACTCTCCATTTAAAACTAAAAGCTCATGTTTCTGCTTTAAAAATTATATAATAAGAACATGTGTTATCAGGTATTAGCACACCAGTTCTATTTAATTCCTGTTTCTCAAATTAAAGCACACAGTTTGAGAAGGCTATTACTTCATTTTATAGTTTAAAAAGACAGGCAACAATTGCCTAAAGGTCAGGTTTATATTAATTTAAAATGTTTGAAAGTTAAGAATATTAATAATATTCTAAGGACGAAAAGGTAAAAAGTCAGGGATGAAAGAAAAAATGGGGAAATAGTGGCAAGAAATTGAGATTATCAATGTATAATACTCAATTTAAAATAAAAACTGGAGGTAGACTGTAGTGGCATGCACCTTTAATCCCAGAACTTGGGAAGCAGAGACAGGTGAGTTCAAGGCCAGCCTGGTCTACCTAGGGGCTTCCAGGATGGCCAGAGCTCTATAATAGTAGAGACACCTTGTATGTAAAATTTAAAATAAGTATGAACGGTGTCAGAGGAGACTAAAGGAGTGCAAGCACTCATATTCCGGGGGTTTACATCAAGTAAAGATGGACATAAAAAGAAGGCTGTGAAAGATGACTTCTGCATGGATGTCATCACACATTATTTGGGGTTTTGGACCAATTGAATGTCATCAGCACTCAAACCAAATCATGAAATGATAAAGGACTATGCCCAGGGACTGTGGGTTAAACATACCATCACCGTCCAGTCTGCACCTAAGTATGCAAATAATAAATAATAGCGCTTTCCTGTGGGATCATGTGGGGAAGCAAAATAAGCAAACTGTCCATACAATATAAATAAATAAATAACAATAATAATAATAATGGCATCACTAATTTAAAATTCCCCAAAATTGCATTTTGTTTTAAGTTTCTTTGGTACAAAGCCAAGTGCCAATTACATTCTTTATTCACAGGCTGGCTCTGTGGCATCTGAGGTGGGATTGGTTTGTGTCTAATCCTCTCTTTCATTCTGTGTACACTGTGCAGTTAAATACTGCTCTGATTTTCTGGTTTATCTCCCAGAGTCACAAAATGGTACAGCCTTTGTGCATGTTCCCCCTTTTCTAGAAGTCGTGAGACAAAGGCTCCACTTCCACATTGCTTTAGTAAAAACCTATCAATAGCACCAGCATAGCCTGCCAGCTCTTATGAGTTACTTAATATTCAGTTAAATTAAATGTTCAAATCATATTCCTTATCAACTCTCTAGAACATTATTAAAAGTATATAAATTAATGTTGCATTAAAGGATGTAATTAAGTGTTCTTATTTTGGATAACTGTTCTTGTTTGTGTTTGGTTTCCTTGCTTGTGATTTATGTTATGTAAACTTCCCTTTGCTGAGCAACATTTTCTTTCTACATTATGCATTGCTTAGTGCTCTTGAGAAAATTGCATATGGAAATTAACTTTTTTACATTAAGTACACTTTATCATTTGATTGATTCCTTCTCAACTTTGATTAAAGTGAAGTTTATTTTGGGATACTGGAGAAAATCACATATCTGGTTATTTTTCCTATAGGATTATTCTTAGTGATATCAGTTATTGTTTCAAATAAATTAGCAGAACAATAATGGTTTCATAGGGTCAGATATACATTGATATATTTTATTTCAAAGGTATTTTTCTCATCTAGAGAGAGAAAACATTGTTTTTAATAAAACATGACTTTTTCTTTGATTAAACAAAGGTCATTTTTTCTAAGAAAATAACAGCATTGTAAACGCTATCAGCTGCTATTTATCAATTAGAAGGGCTTCAAGTAGTTCAGCAGCTAAGCGCACTAGTTGCTTCTCCACAGGATCGCCAGCATCCACAGTAGGGAAACAGAGTCACCGAGCCTCCCACTCCAGGTCTTTAATGCCTCTGACCTCTGCAGATACCTACACTCATGACCATACACCCACACGCAGGCATATACACATAATTTGTAAAAAAAAAAATAAAGTTTTAGAAAATTGAGAGAGTAGCTAACATACCTATGGATGTTGATGAAACAGAAGATGTAATTTTTTTTTTTTGCTTTTTCGGTACTAATAAAGTAGCTTGTCTTATCAACTTATTTCTTATATCATCACAGAAGACTGAGGCCTTTTTAAGAAATGTATAGATTTCCAGCACCAGGAATACAAGCAGTAAGTGGAAAGGGGAAAATACTGCCCCCCCCATGCCTTTATTATTCTGGGGTCTCCAGGGTGTGAAATATTTTATGTCTTATGAACTCCCAGGCAATGCTGTCTTCCATTGAGTAGACTTTAATAACAATGTGTGTGAGCAGAATAACTTAAGCTGTGTTTTTGAGAGCTCCTGACATACCTCCCTTCCCACGTCTAAAATGTGTGATCTCAGGCTTGATGCTGTCTTGATATCAGCCATGTCCATGACATTTCTAATGCAGGAGTCATCAAATGCTATGCATACAGACTTTCTCTCCCCTAAAGGCTGGTTGCTTTGCCTTACAAACTACAGGGATCTGATCTACAACAAACAAATACGAAGTGAGCGGTGTAACAAATGATGGAACGCAGGTTCTGGCCAAATGTCTGCTTTGTGAGTTTGGATAATGGCACTCAGAGGGACTCGATATTGATGCCATGACTGAATGAATGACTGACTGAATGGATGCATCAGCATAACGCTATCTTCAACATTACACAGAGACTAAAAAATGTATTCTAATTCTCAAATATAGTGATAACTTGCTGCTCATCAAAGCACTTTTGTGTAACTGAGATTAACATAATTTTTAATTTATTTTTCAAAATACTTAAAGAATATATACCCCATTCTTAAAATTAAAATTAATATTATATGCCAAATGAGAGAGCTTCATTGGAAACACTGAGTAAATTAGGAAATGAGAATTGTCTACTGTGCTGGTGTACAGAACTACACATATAGGAGACTATTATGACTGTTATGGAAGAGGGAAAGGGGAAGAGAGAGAAGGATGGACAAATAGAGGCAAGAGAAGAAGGCAAAGAAGAGCCTCAGCACAGGTAGAAGAGCAAAGATGGTCTTATTTAGAAGTAGACAGACATGATCTTTACATCTGTCTTTTTAAGATTCAGCCATTCTCACACACTCTCTGGGACAGTATCACCATGAGCAATGTAATGTTGGGCAAGTTATGCCGTCTCTTTGAACATCTTCCATTTCATCTCAAGGGTTAGAAGCACATGCTGTTGGGAAATATTGAAGGGAGGCTACATACAAATGCCACAGTGCTGGACGGGACATCTGGGAGGCCCCCAGTACTTCATACTGTCGGTGGTTTGTGGATTGTCCTCATCTCTGGACAATGGTGGATAGAGATGCTACTGAGAGCCCCCTGTCTCTGACTGTAGTTCCCTTCTGTCCATTTCAGTAGATTTTACTTATTGAATCCGCTTATATATAAATACTGATAAAAATACATTATTTCAAAAACTAGAAAATTTTCTTCCGAAAAATTCTAATGCATGCAGTAGATATAAATATATTTACTCTCACTTGGCTTCCCATTTCCTTTAATTTAAAAACATAGGTAGAAATGTTTTCTTAACAGATATTATTATCATATACTCTATATGGATGAGTCATGTCCAGCATAAGGATATCAACACGAGATGACAACTCTTCTTACCTGCTTCTAGAGTCCTGTTTCATTGTATGGATTTTGTCAACAGATATTTAAAGCTTTTAAGGCAAATCAACTGAAGCACACTGCCACAAAAAGAAAGAAAGAAAGAAAGAAAGAAAGAAAGAAAGAAAGAAAGA
>LOEQ01002297.1:25696-40379 GCA_001685075.1 Bramus lutescens | reverse complement strand
TTCTTTATTAACCAATGAAAGTAACACAGACAGATGACCCTCCTACATCAAAGCTGGGTTTATTGAAGTTTGTATTTGAACTATGTTCCAAGTTATATTTATTTTTTTCCATTGCAGTGTGGAGACAATCAATGATGGAAACTTCCACATTGTGGAGCTGCTGACCCTGGATTCCAGTCTTTCCCTCTCCGTGGATGGAGGAAACCCTAAAGTCATCACCAACTTGTCAAAACAATCTACTCTGAATTTTGACTCCCCACTTTACGTAGGAGGTGAACTTCCTTCCAAATCCAGTGGTCTTCCAAATCTGTGCTTCTCATTATAAATCAAATCTGAAGTTATGGTGCCTGGTGCCATGATCATTGACACTGATCAATCATTGTAATTGGATGAGATGGAAGTTTCTCTTAAGGGACCATTCGGTCTTCCTGGTTCTGGGTCTAACTCAGTGTGTCATCGGTCAGAGAAGGACATTAGTTCTTCATCTGTGTCATGCTAGCTAGGTAATTTATATATACTGTCATTTAATTTTATTACTGTCTGCAGACAGAAGCAGAAAATTGATTAGTGATTAAGTTAGAAAATTATAAAATAAGACTGGGGAGACACCTCAGTGTATAAAATGCTCAAGAACCGGAGATAAATACCCAGAACACATGTGAAATGCCAGGCATTGTGGTTTGCTTACAATTTCAGTGCTGAAGCGTTTGACAAGCAGATCCCTGTGACACAGTAGATCTGTTTGTCTACCTATCCAACTCCGTGAGATCCAGGGAAATGGGAGAACCTCTTTCAAAAGAAAAGGTACAGAGATCCTGAGAAAGGATACCAGAAGTTGTTTTCTAGCCTACACACACACACACACACACATGCACATACACATGTGTACACAAACCTGAACACACACATACACACACACACAATTAAACAAGTTTAATACAAAGTAGGAAGGAGGAATCTCCAGTCCAGCTCCCTTAATGATGCAGATAATATCAGCTTAACCCAATGTTGCCATGCTGAAATTTCTGGAAGTTCATCACAGTTCAACTGATAGATCAATTGTCATTGAAGCTCAATGAAATAATCAGCGGCTCAAATTGAAAGATTTTATCAGACTAATAGGAAATATACTTGCCTAGATAGGCTTTTATAGTGAAGGAAAAAGAGAAGACCTTGGCAAGGTAGACTGGTGCAAGGAATGGAACAGTCTTACTCTAAGCAATAAGAATGAAGTTGGGGAAGTTGGGGAAGACAGAGGCAGAGAGAGAAAGAGATAAAGAAGTGCAGGGGAGAAAAACCTATAAAGAATAGAACTCTACCATTGTCTGTGTCTGGAAAAGAAAGTGTGAATGAGAGGCAGAATTGCAAAATTCAGGAAAAAGACAATAAGGCATATGATATTGAATTGAAATACAATAAATTAAATCATCAAGGTCATAAAATTAACTTATTTAACAGATAACTAAAACCTCTAAACAACACACCTCAGGATAAGTATTTTTATGATGTTCTCAATCTCTACAAAAGACTAACTTCAAGATACTATTCGATTATCTTTTTTTTAATTTTCATTGAGCTCTACATTTTTCTCTGCTCCCCTCCCTTCAACCCTCCCCCAAAGTCCCCATGGTCCCAATTTACTCAGGAGATCTTGTGTTTTTCTATTCCCCATGTAGATTAGATCTATGTAAGTCTCTTTTAGGGTCCTCATTGTTGTCTAAGTTCTCTGGGATTGTGGTTTGTAGGCTGGTTTTCTTTGCTTTATGTTTTAATCCTTCCAAATCTTCTATGAAACTATTTCTTGTAATTGTGATATAAATTCGGAATATTTCCACTTTCAATAATTTCAATAATTAAAAAATCATAGGTTATTGATGCTGCCATAAAAGGTTAGGAAAAATTCTGCACCTTTCATTCAATTTTATCAATGCTGATAGGGTATCTACTATATCCTGAGAACCATGTTAATGGATGATCAGTGTCACAAAATTGAAAAATAAATGTCACTTCTGGTCCCAGCATCATGAAGCATACAGACAGACACATTTCTGAGTCACTGATATGGCATTACAATCGATATCTTGAAGATTGACTATACTCAGCAAAGTAACTGACCTCACCAGTACATAGGATTCACAACTATGAGTATTATGAGATACATTTTTTTAAATTAGTTATTTGAAATGATGAGTTTTGATTGTATCCCTCCCTCCCTCTCCCCCATATAAATCTATCACGCTTTCCCTAGCCACCCACATCTGTGTCCTTTCTTTATTTAAACAACAAAAACAAAACAAAGTAGTTTGTGCTGCCCACAGTTGTTGAGTGTGTGACGACTTCTACTGGCGTTTGCTCAGTTTACCTGGAGTATCACTTAAATGAGACTTCCCTTTTCCAGTACTAATTATTGTCAACAGCTCCTAGGTATGGGTGGGACTTTGTGCCACCTCCCCTCTCCATTCTGAGATTGCCTCTGGCTTAAATTTCTATGTTCACCTATTCTGCAGTGAACAGAGTTACCTTGCAGTGTGAAAAGTCAGCCTTGTGGGTCGACCACAATGGAAAAGGGATGAGTTATATATTTTAAGCATTTGCTGTAACCAACAAAGTACTTGCTTCTCTTTTAAATGTTTTTATTTACATGGCACTGCTTTTAGTGGAGCAACCTTTCATTTTCAAAGGAGATTGAAGTAAAACCAGAAGGTAAACACTATTTCCTCTTTTTCATAGTCCCAAAGGGACAGCCTCAAGAATTTTATAAAGCTTTTCCACATTTGCAAAGCTAAATTATGGTAGACAATTATTTATGTCCAGGTCTTTCTGACCCCAATGCAGCCTTCGTTGCCACTTTCTTTTTCACAAAAATCAGCAAACAAAATGGCTTAAGTAATACAGTTTTGCCTTTCCTTCTGAATTTGTCCTTGACTTGAATTTATGGTGCTTTTATTCAAAAATATTTCAATGAATGCTTTAAGAGCTAATGCTTTAATGCTTCTAGAATATGGTCTTTAGGTTTTTTTTTAAAAAAAATACAGATAAAATTGTTTGAGACAGAACTTTTTTTTAATGGGGGATAAATTAAACTCCCAATTGAAAAGTGCTAATCCTCTCAGACTGGAGGTCTCAGAAGAATCCAGAAGCACCTCTGACTATTCAGGCCTAAAGGAAACCACCTTGGTATTAGCCTTACTGCCCAAGAACACACCCAGCCCATCTACTTCTTCCCCAGATTGTGGTCTCAGTGGTGGTTCTGACTGTAAAATGCAAGGAACCCAGAAGACCACATTCCGCCTGTCACATGGCAGAGGCTGAGGAGCTGAGTCAACAAAATGAAAACAAGGTTAAGTCTAGTTAAAGTCAGAGCTGTGCCTGAGGAGAGTACCCTGATATATCCTAAACATTGGTCCCTTACAGAAGCATTCTCTGGGAAAAATGCAAGCTGGTACTGCAGCTAAGCATGCTCCTGCATTACTGACTATCTGTGATATTGTCTTTATGTAACATAAACCAGAAGAATGTTAATGTTCTTCCATCTAATAATTGAACTAGAACACTTAAAACTGTCAGGAGAGCGGGTAAGATAAAGATATAGGTGTCTAGACATATATTACCAAAATAGTGTTATCTTTTGACAAAAGTTATCAATAATGATACTCTTCCCCTTAGAGTCATTTTAAAACATAAAGAGACTGCAAAGGCGCTTTAAAAAGATCCATTTACTAAGTTATTTACTGATTGATTGATGGATTGATTTATTTCCAACTATAAGTCCACAAAATGCAAAAATGTCTTAAGAAGCAAAATCTTGGATTACCAGGTTTGACTGAAGCAATGGTATTTATGGTTCCAGGCTGTTCTCAGCTGTGTAGTAAATTACAGCTTCAATAAATAAAGATCTGCTTCTGTTTATCAGCTAAAAACCAGTGCTCTAACTCTGCATTTGAAAGTTCTGCCCAGAATAGTTCTTGGTTACAGCGGTAATTCAAGGTAGAACATGTTAGTATATTAGCGGAAGTTGTATGATCCAATCCTCAAGTCCAAAAATAATCGAGAAAAAGTCTTGATTTTATATGCTATTTAAAGCTGAGTCTGTATATTGTGTGTAGCTGTGTTATTTTATAGGTTTCTTTTTTGCCATCAAAACTACACCATCTGTGGTTGTAAGCTTTGGGGACTAAATGAAACAAGTTCATTCATTGCTTCTCCCTGCTGAGGAACTTTGCCAGTTTCAGTTTAGTCTGGATATGTGCACAAATAAACATTGTATCTCCATTAAAAAAAATGGGCATTAAAAATAGCTTTGGAAGAGGTTCATTTTTAACTGTTTTGAGAAATGACCCAAAATGAGGGTCATGTTTGTGATGGGTAAACACAATTTAGAAAGACTTTCCCCACAGGAAAGAATTTCCTATCAGTGGTACTCTTCTGGAAATGGTCGACTGCCTGCCTGCCTCGAGTTTGGTGTCGTAGTACACTCTCCGTGGTCAGACATAGATCTTTAAGTTAAAGACAAAGAACCTGTTTTAGTGTGGCCATGTGCCCCCACATCAGAACCACTTGTGCTGCATATTGGCATTTCTAATTTTGTGCTTGTCCTCTTCCACCTAAGAGCAGCATCTCAGGATAGGGGGGGACAGAAAGAAGCTCTTTGAACAAACACTTAGATATGCGAAGCTAACGAATGACTGCGCTTGGCTAGCTTCTTGTGGTAGAGATGAGGCAACTGAGTCCCAGAACAGGAAAATAACTAGCCAGGGTATACTCCCTAAGTAACGTTTCACCTTGTAGTCAGTAAATAAACTTGAAGAAGAGAGGGTTTATTCTATTCTAGAGTCTGAGAGAACAGTGCATCTCAGTAGGGAAGTCATGAAGTTTGATGCAGCTGGTCACGTTGAAGCAGTCAGGTACCATTGAGGTGAATGCGAACACTCAATGGTGTTTCTTCTTTGTATTGAGCCTTAGATATAAATAAGCCCCTGATTCTTCAACAGCCATGTTCACCATCTGTCTCCTTGTTGTGTTAAACCTTTCTGCATATACCCTGAGTTGTATTTTCCAGTGAAGGATTATTTAGCCTTTGAGCATGGATGTGAGAATTAAGAAAATTGAAGTGTGACGACCCATCTTAGTAAGAGTGTCACCATTCCCTGGGTGGGTATTCAGGACTCTAGCATATATAAAGTGAGCTGAGTTCTGGCTTGCCTCCATCTCCGCTTCCTGATTCTACATGTGATGTATAGACTTTGTTGCCGTGATGGACTGTACTCTTGAACTGAAAGTTGAAATAAGTCTTACTCCCTTGCATTGTTTTTGTCGGGGAATTTTACAACAGTATCAAGAAAAGAAATTCGGATACACAGTGATTATAAATCATGTTAACTTGTTAATGAAGATTAACCACTCAACCAGTATAGAGACTTGACCTCTAGACTAGTAGGTTTGTATACCTAGATGCCTGGTTTTCGTGCCTGTTAAGACTCAAATGAGACCTTTTGCCCAGAAAAGGTAATGATGGCACAGACCAAGAAACCCAGAATTTAATAATCCCCTGGAGACTGGAGCCCAGATTATAATCCCAATCAGTAGCTCAGATCAAACTCCCAGCACAGATGAATCATGAGCACTGAGAGGAAAGTCATTAGCGCAGAGGCTTCCAAATTCCTCTCCTCACCTCATCTATTGTCCTAGAAGCTCCTCTGTACTGTCGAGGAACTATTTCGGGGTCTGGATCAGGCTATGGAAAGATTCTTCAGCTTTGCCAAAATAGCAGTTACCAGATAACTGTCACTTCTGGGGTATATGCTCCAAGATTACAAATGCTGTTTGTGATGGAACGTATTCTGTATTTTTTATTATTATTTGACATAAAAGCTTTATGGTATGAATAAGGTGTTATGCTGATTAGAAGCAACAATGAACTTTTCAGACAGTGGCATGCTCGAGTGAACAGTGACATTGTCCCTGAGGTGCTGAGTTGGGTGCTAAGTTAAAATTTGACAAGTTTGAGGTGAGTTACTCTGAGCCCCTGCTCTCACTCCCAGAGTCTTGGTAGACTGAACATGGGCTCCAGGATTAAGAAGATTAGGCAATCAGCAAAATGCTGACATGGTTGGCATGGAATCTGTGGCTCAAGCTCTCTAAGCTCTATCCTTTGATTTTATAATTTGAAAAAGAATTAATCAGAGAATTATAAACTGTGACTTCTCAGTGTGTATGGTTTCTGGTACAGACTCATAGGGAATGGAAAAACAATATCTACCTCTAGTTTTTCTTTAAGTAGACCTTCTTGAAGATTTAAAAGTTAGAATAACTTCCTACAGCTTACCAAAATGCAAAACAAGATGTCCAGCTTTTCTCAACCTCCTTAATAGAAATGGACTGATGAACTTCAATATTTCTCCGCAGCAAATGACCAAGGAGCCTGTAAAGATTCTGAACTGACATGCTGTTCCTTCCTAGGCATGCCTGGGAAGAATAACGTGGCATCACTGCGCCAGGCCCCTGGGCAGAACGGCACCAGCTTCCATGGCTGTATTCGGAACCTTTACATCAACAGTGAGCTGCAGGACTTCCGGAAAGTGCCCATGCAAACCGGAATTCTGCCTGGCTGTGAGCCATGCCACAAGAAAGTGTGTGCCCATGGCACGTGCCAGCCCAGCAGCCAATCAGGCTTCTCCTGTGAATGTGAGGAAGGGTGGATGGGGACTCTCTGTGACCAGCGAACCAATGACCCCTGCCTGGGAAACAAGTAAGTTCCAGAGACTTGGTACTCAGTGCATATGTTATATTCTCAAAGCAAA
Source organism: Bramus lutescens (assembly GCA_001685075.1). Classification (NCBI taxonomy): domain Eukaryota; kingdom Metazoa; phylum Chordata; class Mammalia; order Rodentia; family Cricetidae; genus Bramus; species Bramus lutescens. The sequence continues at coordinate 33,579 of LOEQ01002297.1, read as the reverse complement.
TCTAAGAGAAGGCGGCAGCAGGTTGGTAGGGCATGGGCAGGGGATTAGAGAAATCAACACATCAGAATTCTGGCCTCTCTATTCAGACATGTTTTTCCTAACCACCGTATCTTCTGAACTCGTGTATCAACCTGATTTTCATTCCTCTGTTTCTCCTTCACTGTAGATGCGTCCATGGCACCTGCTTGCCCATCAATGCCTTCTCCTACAGCTGTAAGTGCCTGGAGGGCCATGGCGGTGTCCTTTGTGATGAAGAAGAAGACCTGTTTAACCCCTGCCAGATGATCAAGTGCCTGCATGGAAAGTGCAGGCTCTCTGGCCTCGGGCAGCCCTACTGTGAGTGCAACAGTGGATACACCGGGGACAGCTGTGACAGAGGTAAGCTATGCTCCTCTTCACAGAGCGGGTCAACCTCATCCCTGGTGAAAGGGACAGGGTGCAGCGAGGAAACACTTGGGCTGGGCGTGGCTTGTGGCTACTGTTGTTGATTGGTTCACAGGTGGTAATGCAGTTAGCGACAGCGAACCGCGTTAAACTCCCACCATAAGGTTCTTCCATGGCCATCAGACATCGTACTGCCCCTTGACTTGCTGGGGAAAGTCTCTTTTTCCCTTCAGAGCACAGCTGCCCAACTCACCTTCAGCCACCACCCGATCCCCCTTACCCACACGTATTATTAATGCAGCCTCAGGCACCAAGACCAGGGAGGAGGTGACTCTGCTCTGTTTTCAGTACAGAATCAACTTTGACCTTAGACTCAACTGATTTATCACAGTAAATTATGCAGGTGAGAGGGATGGAAGCCGGCTGAGTTTTCAGGCCACCTCTCCCTGCTTTGTTCCCGAGATCCGAACTTGCCTGGCCTCCAGCTGGCACAGATTTCGATGCATCAGACAATACGATGAACGTGCCTGCGGGAGACTTTAGCAGATGGCTCTTTTTTTTTTTTTAACTACTTCATACTAGCGTAATTTATGAAGTTAGTGGAATGTTACTTGTATTAAGTAACATATTGGATAATATTAAATTCTGGGCCTAATAAATTAGATTGCATTCTCCATGAAACTGCTCCCCGTGGTAAACAAAACCAGCTGTTAGTCCTGTAGAAACAGAAACAGAAGATGTGTATTTCTTTTTTTTTTNTTTTTTTTTTTTTAACTACTTCATACTAGCGTAATTTATGAAGTTAGTGGAATGTTACTTGTATTAAGTAACATATTGGATAATATTAAATTCTGGGCCTAATAAATTAGATTGCATTCTCCATGAAACTGCTCCCCGTGGTAAACAAAACCAGCTGTTAGTCCTGTAGAAACAGAAACAGAAGATGTGTATTTCTTTTTTTTTTGCAATAAAGGAAAGGATTTAGGAATCCAATTTTCTTGTCAGAACAAACATGTTGTATTTATTGTCTACATATATAGCATACGCTTTGCTGGAAATAGAGGCCTAAAAGATACATTTTCAAGGAAGACTAGATCATGCCATCAGTCCATAAAATGGATCTCAAGCATCACACTAAAAATGGCAGTCACTAAGTGGAAGGAAGGCCAGTAACAAAATGGAGATCTTGACTTTCTTTCGGTCACCCTACCAAACCTACCGTGTCTGTCTTTAAAAGTGCCCTTATTTCCTTGTTTTCTAGAAATTTCTTGCCGAGGGGAACGGATAAGAGATTATTACCAGAAGCAGCAGGGTTACGCTGCCTGTCAGACAACAAAGAAAGTATCTCGCTTGGAATGTAAAGGCGGGTGTACTGGTGGGCAGTGCTGTGGACCTCTGAGGAGCAAGAGGCGGAAATACTCCTTTGAATGCACAGATGGATCCTCGTTTGTGGACGAGGTTGAGAAGGTGGTGAAGTGCGGCTGCACGCGGTGTGCCTCCTAATTGCATTTCTGGCAGCCTCCATATTGGGCGAAGGTTGTATACTTCTTGACCATGTTGGACTAATTCATGCTTCATAATGGAAATATTTGAAATATATTGTAAATTACAGAACAGACTTATTTTTATTATGATAATAAAGACTTGTCTGCATTTGGAAAAAAATAATAAAAGACACGCTCGTACTAAAGCTTCTCCTACACTGGAGAAGTGTGAAGAAAAGCCACACTTGGAGGCATTAGTGCAGCGGTGGGGACCACTGTAACACGGAGCCATCTCTGGAACATGCTAATGCTACCAGAAGCACATACACAAGGGCCCAAAACGGGACTGTATACTCACAGGTGATTGCCCAGAGCATAAACCCCATGACCCCCCTTCCCATCAGTGCAGTTCACAAGAACACTTCAAGCACAAGCATCTCAATGAGACTCTGAGGCAGGGGAATGGAAATCCAGAATCTGTAGATAGAGCCAAGGGATGAGAAATATTTTGTGAAAGATAGTGTCCTGACATCTGGGTTTCATTCAGGAGAGAAATGGATGTGGAGTGTTGAGATGTATTTTATTGTCTTTGGCAATGATAGCATATCAGCAGAAACAGCACATGAAGGTGTTTATCTACCACTTTCCAGTATTAAATTTTTGTAATATAAATGATGAAGCAGATGATAAAGAACCAATAGATTATTGATAAATAAAAAATTAGTAATAATATGAATTTTTTGTTTCTATGAGTTCTAAATAACCCTATACAGTATTCGTTTTCAACGAGGAATATTTATTGTATTAAAGTACATTGTACTTATAGGTCATCATTTTGGACTGTTTCTCAATGCTTTAATATATATTAATTTATAATTATCCTGATATTTTTGTACATTTTCAAACTTTAAAAAAATCAGGATTTTTTTGGCAATAGAACTAACATAGGATGTTATTTTGTTATCTTGGGATAGGTATATGTTGTTCTTTTGGCTGACCTTGACGTCTAACCACTGATGTCACTGACCTGTCGTCTCTTTCTGGACACTTACAGAGGGTTTGCAAAGGCTGTGAGTAGAGACAGCAAATGCACCCATCTGCCACATGTCCTCACAGGGAGAAGGAAATTATCTGTAGCAACGGACAATAGGAAGTAGATGTTTTATAAATTAATTAATAGATATTTCCCTGCCATGCTTTGGGGGAGGGGAAAGAAGAAAGACTGTTATGTCAAAAACTGTAATTTTTCTCCAAATAATAAAACTCCTTGATTACCTTACTGCTCCCATGTTAACAAGTTTGCTTCTAAATTACAATGTAGAGTTGATAATGATTTATAGTAGACTGTGCTCTTCTTTCATGAAAATTCCAGAGTGCCCTGTGAAGATGCCGATGTTTCTTTAAAAGAAAAACCCTTTTAACAATGAGAATTACGCTTTGTCCTTCTCCAGACTAATATCGGTTGCGCTAACTGATGTTTGTAAATTAAAAGATATCTACTTCATTAATAGCTTGGCCGTTTTCTTAGAAACTACCTCACTTTGCAGGTGTTTCATTATGAACTTGATACAGTGGCAGGAAATGAACCAGAAAGGCAACTTATACCTTTATGTTAACAAAAAAAAATTTTTCGCTTTGAATTAACATATTGTCACGTTGGGAGGCTGCATAAAAGAGATAAATAAAATAACACACTCTTTGCTAGGGAAAATGAATATTCAATTAAATCCCCCTACCAAACGGAATTATGAGATGAAACAGAGCTCATACAATGGGTCTTCTTTGGGTCTCACTGCCTTTACTAGAGCCAGCTATCCAAAACTAGGAACAATTCAGATCAAGGAAGTGTCATTGTCTGGGCAGAATATTAATACTTGACCTCTACTGTATGAGGGATTCATCTCTTTTTAAAACACTCGTGTGTGCATGTGTGCACACACACATACATACACACACATACACACACTATTCTGGGTGTGACCATCCAATCGTATTTGTGTACATATTTAAAATTTCTTTTGTTGTATTATATAAATATTAAATAACCATTATAAAATATTTATGGGTTTCTATGAGTTGTTTCCTTTTTCAGATGTATTGAATCATTCTTTACGTAAGGAGTCATCTACAAATAGAACAAGATTTCCACTTGATGCACCAGAGTACCAGATAAACAGCATCCTAATGGCTAGTGTTTGCAGATTGCTTATTGTAAAGCAGAACCTATGCTAAGAGTTTTATATGTAAAATCTCTATGCAAGTGATTTGAATCCCTGTGTTCCCTAGTTTATAGCAGTATGTAAGGCTGGAAAACAAAGAAGCAGGACCCAATACTGGGCGGTTCATACTAAGGTATTTGCTGATGATATAGACACCGTTGAGACACAGATTGCTTCTACTTGGGGACTGCCAAGTCTTGAAGCCTTGCTTTCAGGACTATTGATCATATATGTTTAAAATATTAACTAGAGTTTTGACATTTTGCTCTTTTTTAAAAGAAAAACAAGACATCATCATGGTTTTCAAATGATATTTTTTATACTTCCTAATTATAAGGTCACAAAATAAGGTTCTATTTCTGTGTGACTTGAGCAGTGTTAACTTCACATGGGTCATATTTTAATTGCCTTCCAATCATGAGCTTTGAAGGGAGAAAATCCCGCAGCTGGAAAATTATTTGCAAATCACACAAATTAAGGACAATTATTCACATTAAAAAAGTGCTCCAGATTTATAAGCCAATAACCACAACACTCTTTTTAATAAAAAATACTATCCTACAACTTTTGTGATAGAATTCAATTTTTAAAAATACAAAATTAAAATTGTCAGATACAATAATGTTCATTTGTAATTTAATACATAAAGTTCTTAAATATTCCTAGCATGAGTGAAACACCATCAAGGAACTAGAATACAACCAATTTAAGAATGTGATCAGGAATAATAACCACTTCAATCTTGGAAATGTTTTCTAACCATAGACTGAAATTGCTTCTAAATAGTAAAAGAGCATCTCTTGCTTTAGAGTTACTCTGGGCATTTTTTTTTAATGGATGATATTCTTTGTCAGAAACATTTCCATCTGGATAAATGATTAAAAGACTTGAAATGAATTCAGGACATAAGGATCATGAACTTTATAGCATCATCTGCCTCATGTACTGACCACTATTTCTGAAGTGATGTCTCTAAAAACATATAAGCTATAAAAAATATGAAGTTTTATGTGAGATATTACATAAAGGAGAGGAAGCTATAAACGTTAGAAGCTATTTTCTTTCTTAACCCTCATTGGGTACTCACAGTCATTTAACAGACGATATCTGTTTCCTGTCTCCTATCAGTTCCTAGAAAAGATGGCTAACATTTCCTGTAGTTTCAGATAAAGCAGACAAGGTCTGCCATATTAGAGCTTATGCTTCACAGATATGGGCTGAAGCTAGACTAGGTAACTGTTCTGGCTAGTTTTGTGTCAACTTAACACAATCTGAAGTCATTTAAGAAAAAGGAATCTCAGTTGAGAAAAGAAAAAAAAAAACACAATATTGACCTGTGGACAAGCTTGTGGTACATGCTCTTGATTTTTGATTGACATGGGAGGGCCTAGATCACAATGGACAGTACCACCTATGGGAAGGTAGCCCTGAATACTGTTAGAAAGGAGGATGAATAATCCTTAGGGAGCAAAGAAGAAAGCATCACTCCTCTGGAGCTTCTGCTTCAGTCCCTGCTTCCAGGTACCTGCCTTGAGTTCCTGCCCTGTCTCCCTCTGATGATGGACTGAAAGATGTGGAAGTTTGAGCTAAATAAGTCCTCTCCTCCGCAGTTACATTTGTTTCTGGTGCTTGATCACAGCAATAGAAAGCTAGCTGAGGACACATAATATCAGAATGTGATGTACCTTTAAAGATATAGTGGTATGCTAGAAAAACTACAGCCAGAATATGGGTGTTGCTCAGTTGATATAGTACTTGCTTAGCATATCCAAAACCGTGGGTTTGAGCCCCTTGATGTGGCTTGTCTTTTTGATTACTGTGATAAGCACCACGATAAAAGCAATATGTGGAAAGAATTTATTTCTTCTTACAACTTCCAGACTATCAATGGAGGCATGAAGCCCAGGCAGGGATTTAAAATAAGAACAATTACAAAATATATATTTAATTCCCAGCATATAGAAACCAAGACCTAAACTTTTATTCTGGTATGCTAGATTACTAACAAGGAAGTATTATTGTCATCCCTCTGTATTTATTCTTATGTTGACAAATGACAATAAGAAATATTTAAAAGCAATTGATGAACTCTGAAATGTGGGCGATGGAGGAGCAAAACTTGTTCCCAGTTCAGATGGTAGTTGAAGGAAAGGAAATGGGTAAACCAGTTCAGAAACACATCAGAATGAACCAGAGGAGTAACATCTGACTTTGAATAGTGCTTAAATTTTCAAAGGAATAATTTGATTCCAGAATGTAGATAAAATGGGGTAAGTCTCACACAAGCAGGCATGACTAGTTAGTCATTTTTCAGGGACAATAGAAGAAGGTCAGAGGGGCAACTGAAAAATATGGGATCATACATACATTTGCCATTTGTTGGGTCAAGCAGGAAATGAAGCTGAACTACAAAACACTGCTTACTGCCTTATTCTGCATGACTCCCTCAGCTGCTTGCATATTATTCTACAAGGAGGACCACTTGCTCGGGAGTCCTGCGGCCCACACGGGTTTGGACCTTCACAAGTCAATCACTAAGCAAAATGACTTTTTTTCTTACAGGCCAGTCTGGTGGAAGTATTTTTGCAGTTGAATTCTCTCTTGCCAGATGACTCTCACTTGTGTCAAGCTGACAATATTCAAATGAGCACTTTTTGTCATGTGATAAAAACCAGTGTTGGTAGTGCTGTGTTGGTGCTATAGCAGCTCTCCATCATGGGAGGCAGGAAGATCAGAAGTTCAAGGTCATCTCTGGCTACATTAAAAAATACAGCAGAAACTTTCAATCACATAAGTATATAGCAGGAGGTGGAATAGTTCCATGAGAAAATGGCTTTCAGCTGTGTCAGAAAAGATACAGTAGAACTCAGGAAGGAAGATTATGTGTAGTCATATTGGGTTAGGTTGTCCAAGGAAAGCAGCTGGTCCATAAATCTACAGAGGAAGAAAACTTTGTGCTATAATGGAAACTAAAGAATCTAGTGGGTCTTACATGTGACAAGCATTGGTTCTTTGTGTGCAATGCAATAGTGTCTACTTGCTGTATGCTTTCTTTCTTCTATTGCATGCCTATTTGCAGTGGGTTTTTCCAAATAACAAATGAAAGAGATTTGCATTTTAAAATAATGGCTTCTTAGCTACACTTAATTCAGTTCCTTGCAACTTCCAAAAGAAATGTCTCTGAAAAATTATATCTGGTAATAGCATCAAAATTTTACTATAATATTATTGCCCAAATCTCATAGGAATGTTCACAAGCTGAAAGACTGATGAAGCTAAATTGAAACAACTGCTGACCAATCTGTGCTGTGAAACTCACAACTCACTCTCCCTTTCAGTTTATACCAAAGTCAGACACTCAGAAACTAAGTCAAATACCTACCTCAAGACCCAGAAATATCACTCTTGGATATACCAAAAGGATGCACATTTGTATCAAAAAGACATTTGCTCAACTATATTCATATCAGCATTCTTTTAAGAGTCAGAACCTGGAAAAAAACCTAGATACTCCTCAACCAATGAATGCAGGCAAATGGATGGAACTAGAAAAACCCATCCTGAGTGAGGTGACCCAGACCCAGAAAGACAAATATAGTATCTACTCACTCATAAGTGGATATTAGACATAAAGAAAAGGATAACCAAGCTTCAGTGCATAACCTCTGAGAAGCTAGGTAACAATGAGGACCTTAAGAAAGACATGATAGATGCCCCTGGGGAGGGGAAAGATGTAGTAATGAGGGGAGTGGGCCCTGCTTTTCATCCCGCCCAGCTCCCACACGGCTAGCCTATA
>LOEQ01002297.1:8995-22684 GCA_001685075.1 Bramus lutescens | reverse complement strand
ATCCAGAACAGATTCAAGACTGCTGCCTGAGATAATCAAGACTCACAGGATACTGTGAGGCAATTCTGTATTCTGTCAATTGTGTTTTAAATAAATGCTGATTGGCCAGTAGCCAGGCAGGAATTACAGGTGAGACAACCAGACAGGAAGTAAAGGCAGGGCAATGGAAACAGGAGAATTCTGGAAAAGAGGAAGCCCTTTCCTCCGCAATCCTACCCAGACACAAAAGAAGGAAGATGTGACCTGCCCTGCCAAAAAAGGTACCAAGCCATAATGGCTATGGGAACTGGGCAGGACAGAAACCCCAACAAGCAGGCCCTCATGTTACAGACTACAATGAAAATGCACAATGGAACTTGATTATCCATCTCACTGGCTAGGTTTGACCAAGACAGGTGAAATCTGGAATGATGAAACAAGATGCCAGAGAACAAGAAACCAGAAAATTCCCAGAGTGTGGAGCTGCTTAGGCATAGTAACTCTTACCCAGAAGGACTTCTCTGGTGACTTTCTTTCTACAACCAAGGGAGAAAAGAGAGCACAGCACTTAAATGTTCTACCACTGTCCAGAAATATGAAATCTGAGTAGAAACCATGCCCAACTACATTTCAAACTCACTTTGGCTTTGCATCAGTCTGTGCATGGCTAAATTTGGATTCAAAGAAAATAAACATCAACAATTACACACAAAATGGAGACAGCAAAAGAGCCACAGAGACAATTGTCTATGAGGTTTGCTGTCATTAATCTTACTGTGCCTTGGAGAAATAGCTTAAATATCCTTTTGTGTCTGCATGGATGGTGGCAGAGATATTAACTGACTTGCCCAAGGTCATACAGTGCAGGTCTTCTGACTCTCTAACCATAATACATTATTGATTTTGCTAGAACTGATAGACAGACTGAATTGTCTTGTGAGATGTTGGGAGATGGCTAAATCTTTCCCAAGAGATCTTTTAATAATGCCTGTGAATAAACTCAGTAGAGATATGCTAAAACATTCTTATTACTGCTCATTTGGAAAGAAAAGATAGTTCTCTCATGAGATTTCCCCCATATCAGAAACTAAAGTGAGAGGATTCTGTTTTATCTAGTTGTGTCATTAGCTTTGATCATTGTTCCTAGGCAGATGTACCTCCACAGGCTGTACTATCGCCTAAGATAGTCACAGGATCAAATACCACATGTATTCGCACATCCTAGAATTCATTCATGGCCACAATCTGATCTTTGTAAAGAAAACCAGTATGAAACAAAACAACACAGACAGCACTCTCTTTGTATGAGAACAGAAAATCTCATGAATCTCAGAGGCCTGCTTTATTACAGGAAAGAGACAGATGTACATTTGAGTTTCCAGCCTTGCAAGTACTCGACGGATGTACTATCACTGGTCCCTTCCACATCCAGGTCTTACGTTAACTAACATCTTCACATGGATGTTTTTTTTCTTTCCTGTTATTCTGAGATTAGCTACAATTCTTCCTTTCTGCTTGTCAACCCCTTTTTGGAGCTGTGAAATCAACAAGAACACATTCCTGAATGGCAGGCACATTACTGTTTGATTAGGAAATATATCTCTTATCATTTGGCAAAGAAAAAAAAGCATGGTGATTTAAACACTCAAAAAATGAAGTGAAAATCCTTCTGATTTTAATTTTCATTTAGCCTTGTTTTCCTTTTCCATCTTATTTTAAACATGTTCATATTTTGGATTATAAATACAGGCTTGAGTCAAGAATAGACTGTCTGAGAACACAAGGTTTTAGGGGAGCTATTTCTATCCTCACACTCCACACAACTCAGGACAATAGATAGAGACTCAGTGTACCAACAAAGCAAAGGACTCAGCCAGTCACACGCATGTGTGTGTGTGTGTGTGTGTATCTGTCTTTCTCTCAAACACACACACACACACACACACACACACACACAGAGAGAGACAGAGAGACCAACTGGCAGTAACAGAAAGACTTTGCATCTTCAAAACTGATAAATGAACTTCTGTTTACTACACTTTGCTAGTGTGCATCAAACTAACTAACCCACTCAGTACTTGCACTTAGAGAATGACATACTATTTTTTCTTTTCCGGTGGGGCTGCTAAAACCTCACATAGGGCCCTTCCTGGTAACCTAATTTAATTCTAATAAATATTCTAAACCTTGACTATACATACACCCACTGCCTTTTTTTCTTCACACAAGGGTCACATAAATTTGAGGAAAGCATAAACATGCAATCCACAACCTAACAGCTCTCATCAGAACCAAGACGAAAGTCAAGTTCTTTCTGGCATGACTATAATAGTCTGTGACGAGAAAAGTAAGAAATAAGAAAACAGAGAAGTAGCTCTCTCATATTTACAGCAATCACAGAAAAGATGAGTGCATTAGTGACTAGTGTATTCTAGAATACAACACTCCAGAGTATAGCCACTTAAGGAATCAAGGGACTTTTTGATATTTCAGTTTCTTTTGGTGGGAATTTTGGGCAAGTCTCATTTCTAAGTTTTTCCAGGTCTGAAAAGGGTTTGAACTTCACTGCTTCTCCATGTGGACCTCTTTCAAAGCTATTTGAGCATTCTAGGACATGGCTCCTGTCTTCTTCCAAATAAAGCAATGGAAGCCATTCCATGGGAATATAACTGTCAAGGCTTATCCTTGAAAGCCATTGCCACTATACCTGAGATATTCCACAAGGTGCAGATTCGATTCTGATTCATCTTCAGAGGAGACTGGACCTTCACATAAATAACAAAGGTGAGAGTTACTGGAGCCAACTCAAGCTTGAACCTCATCAACACTAAGACTGGTGCTAGCAATTGCATAGGAAATGACAAGGGAAGAACAGAACTTATCCAAGACCAAACACTAAGTAGAATGTGCCTGGTATCTCTCTATATGACAAATCTCCACGTCATTACTACTTATACTGAATCCTTTTGCTGTGTTTAACTATTCAAGTAATTTTTTCACAACAGACTATTACCACATAATATCTAATGCTTTCATCTTCAATATTAGAAACACTCCAAAATATATAGTAGTTGAGTAAATCTTGACATTAATTATTTCAATACAAAACATAAAATACTGAACAAAAATCATGCTGATTTAAACCCTTGTGAAGCTTATCACATCACAGGATTTGACAAAAAGTCAAATAAAACCAGAAATAAATAGGTATCCTATGATAAGGTCTTTGAGCACTACTGTAGTAGAAGATACAATAATAACAGGGAAAGCGGTTCAGTGCAGAGGTGAGGTCTGAGCTAGTGAAGAGTTACAATTCACTAAACTTTCATTAATGACATTCACATTTATATTTCAAGTAATTTCCTTTTTATATCAAAATCTTCATTTGATTTGTTTCAAATATTTAAAAATGTAAAAAATATCATTTTTAGCTCATATAGTACAGAAAAGGCAACTCTTCTCTAGCCTTTGTTTGCTGACACAGGGGAAGACAACTGATATAGAGAATACAAAACCAACTGTGGTCCTTTATTCAGAATGAACTAACAATCATGTCAGAGACCTAGAAATAGGACCAAATGGTGGAAGTACCATGGGGCAACATTGTTGAGGAGCCAGGAGCATTAGAAAAAGAATTCTGTCTAAATGAATGTCACCTTACAGTTACTACATTGTATATCATACTGGAATAATATGAAATCTGGTTAGTGTTAATAAAACAATATCTCAAGGACCCTTGCTAAGGACTCAGTAAAAACAAATGGACATGTGGTACTCTAGTCATAAGCAGGTGCTGATTTGTAATGGCTGATAGTGTCCTGTTAGGCCCTCTCCATTCAGACATAAATTTTTAAATTATTTTTTTCTGTCTTAATAACTGAACTCATTGATGGCTAAAGTCTTGCTCTCAGGGAACCTTTCTTACTGTTTCAGGACAACCACCACAGAAAGTCAAAACAAATCAAAATGCAGAGTTGTAGAAACTAGTCCCATTGGACATACTTACCAAACATTCCTGCATCTAAAGCTCTGAATGCAGGAAAGAATTAGAGATTATGAGAGATGGAGGATAAAAGAGTTTGCTGTGAGATATTCTCTTCTGGTAATACCAAAAGCAACACCCATAAAGTCTCAATCATATGAGTGCTGAAACTTCCAAACATTTGTTGAACAAGAATGATCCCAATGAATATGCCAAACTAGACAGGAAGCGCCCAAGAAGCCTCAATACTCACAATGAACTATAGGTAATTGAGAATAGCTGGGAACAGGAGAAGTGTTCTTCCCAAGGAAGCGCGCATCAATTAGTTTTCCAGAGGACAATGCTCAGCTCCAAAAGCTTGTATACAAGTAGCATTATCTAGACTGAGCAGGTTATATTTAAGAATGTGTCTGTATATATACATACAAATATGCATGCCACATTAGTAAAAGACAAGACCATCAATTTTAAGGTGAGCAGAGAGAGATATTTGAGAGAGTTTAGAGTGAGGAAAGGGAATGGAGGAATGATATAGTTATTTTATAATCACAATTTTTATTACAAAAAAAATCTCCTTTGTTTGCATGTTAGCTGTCTGGGTTCCCTTTACTTTCCACACCAAGCTGTGTGTTTTCCCCATCTTTGTGCTTCATTCTCTTCCCTCTCCCTGTAATCCTGGCTAAGAGCTGTGAGAAGGGTTCTCATGACAGCCTACATGATATGCTCACTTGGAATTTCCTCCACCAAATAACCAAACCCATTCCTCTTTAATTGAGCCTAACTCCCATTTTCAGGATAGCAGCAACATGTAGCCAGATGATTTGCAGATGTAAACTTGATGGCCTCTAGCCCATTTCCTGATTGAGTTTCATTCCACAGTCAAACCTCATGACTGTGGTCTTTAGTGTCTACATTTCTATCAGCATGCTTACGTTTTGAACTCTCACCAGAACGCCTTACTAAACTCTGCTTACAGGATTCTAGAACTCCTCAGTCATAGAGCTGCAAATCTTTGCACTTTCCTCCCACATCCCAATTCTAAACAATCCAATTCTATGGATAAAATAGCCATCAACAGTCCCACTTCTGCTACCAGCCATCTATGTTAGTCTCTTTACTCATTCCTGCGATAAAATACCTGATAAGCAAGAACCTACAAGAGAAAGGATTTATTTTGACTAATGGCTTATTTTGACTAATGGTGCAAATTCATCACAGGAGAAAGTCCAATTGTGGGAAAAGCTCAAAGATGGATGGTGATATTAAGCTTTTTGTTCCTTTCTCCAGAGTGTGGGAAGCAAAGAGATGACAGCAGGGACCCAAGAATTATATACACCCAAGGATCTGCCCACAATGGACTCCTTCCTTTAGGTAGGCCCCACCTCCTACAGATTCCAGAATCTCTCTAACAGTATCACCAGCTGGGGACCAAGTGTTCAAATACATGAGCCCTTGGGGGCCATGTTACATCTAACCATGACAGGAGCCAAGCAACCATGAGCCAAATCCTGAAAGAACGGGCCTAAAATAACTAACTCTTTCCCCTGTAAGTTGTTGATCTTCTCACATATTTTTCCAATAATGGAAAACAGAGTCTTAGCGGAGAAGAAACATGAGCATAATTATAGTATCTATGTAATGGGGTTGTTACAAGAGTAGAGCGGATTATATATGGAGAATACTTAACACAGTGTGTGCCAAGTAATTACGAGTCTTTAATGTCTGCTATTATTAGCTATTAAATTATAATAGAAAACACATAGAAATTAAAGATGAATATATCTGTCTTCAATAATCAGTACATTTAATATCTCCACATTTTTTATATATACTAATCCCAATTCTCCCTCCCTCCCCTCTTCTCACTACCCCCACCTTTGCCTCACCCCACCCCCCTCTGATCCTCAGAGAGGGTAAGACCTCTCTTTGGATAGTCAATGAATTCTGTCTCATCATCACGTTGAGGCAGAACCAAGACCCTCACCCTCATATCTAAACTGAGCAAGGTTTCTCTTCCTAGGAAATGGACTCCAAAAAGCCAGGTAATTCTTTATGGATAGTTCCTGGTTCAACTACCTGCAGCCCACAAACTTCCAAAACCACTCACTGTCTCTTCCTTTCAGGGGGCATAGATCAGTCCTATGCAGATTCCCTGATTGTCTGTCCAGAGTCAGTGAGCTCCCATTAATTTGAGCCAGCTGTTTCTGTGGGTTTCCCCTTCATGGTATTGACCACTTTGCTCATATTATTGTTCCTCCCTGTCTTTGACAGGACTCTGGGAACTGTGTATAGTGATAAGTTCCACAACTAACCACTCTGCATCTGCATCTCTGCATCTGCTTCCATTCGTTACTGGATGAAGGTTTCAAGAGATCGTGTATATTTCCCGTCCTAGGTGGATCCATGTTTCTCTTAGAGTTCTCTTTGTTCTCTAGCTTCACTGGGGTTGTAGACTATAGGCTGATCACCCTTTGTTTTATGACTAATATACACTTAGGAGTGAGTACATACAATATTTGTCTTTCTGGGTCTGAGTTACCTCACTCAGGATGGTTTTCCACTTCCATCCATTTGTCTGCAAATTTAAAGATGGTCTTTTTTTTTTAACCACTGAGTAGTATTCCCTTGCACAAATGTACCATATTTTCTTTATCCATTCCTTGGTTGAGGAGCATCTAGGTTGTTTCCAGATTCTGGCTGGTATGAATATATGAACACAGTTGAGTAAATGTCCTTGTGGTATAAGTGTGTCTCCTTTGGGTATATGCCTAAAAGTGGTATTATTAGGTCTTGAGGTAGATTGATTCCCAATTTTCTGAGAAATCACCATACTGATTTCCAAAGCAACTGTACAAGTTTACACTCTCACCAGCGATGGAGGAATGTTCTCTTTCTCCATATTCTTCCCAGCATAAGCTGTTGTCAGTGTTTTTGACAGGTGTACGATGGTATCTTAAAGTTGTTTTGATTTGAATTTCCCTAATGGCTAATGATATTGAGCATTTCTTTCAATGTCTGTCAGCCATTTGAGTTTCTTCTCTTGAGATTTCTCTGTTTAGATCAGTATTCCAGTTTTTAATTGGATTATTTGGTATTTTGGTGTCTAGTTTCTGGTGTTCTTTGTATATTTTGGAAATCAGCCATCTGTCAGATGTGGGGTTGGTGAAGACATTTTCCCAACCTATAAGCTGATTTTTTTTTTCGTCTTGTTGAACATATCCTTTGCATTACAGAAGCTTCTCAGTTTCAAGAGGTCCTATTTATTAATTTTTGCTCTCAGTATCTATGCTACTGGTGTTATATTAAGGAAATGATCCCCTATGCTGATATGTTCAAGGCAACTTCCCACTTTCTTTTCCATGAGGTTCAATGTGATTAGCTTTATGTTGAGGTCTTTGTTCCATTTGGACTTAAGGTTTGTGTATGGTGATAGACATGGGTCTATTTGCATTCTTTTACTTGTCACCCTACTGGTATACCAGCACCATTTGTTGTAGTTGCTTTCATTTCTCCATTTTATATTTTTGCCTTCTTTGTCAAAAATTAGGTGTTTATAGGTATGAGGATTAATACCAGGGTCTTTGATTCAATTCCATTGATCCACATGTCCATTTTAAGACAATACCAGGCTGTTTTCATTACTGTAGCTCTACAATAGAGCTTAAAGTCAGGGATGGTGATGCCTCCAAATGTTCTTTGTATATAATTGCTTTGGCTTTCCTGTTTTTTTTTGTGTGTGTATGTGTTTCCATATGAAATTGAGTATTGTTCTTTTGATGTCTATGAAGAATGGTGTTGGGATTTTGATGTGGATTGCATTATATTTGGTAAGCTTGCCAAAGGTAGGTGTCAATCATACCTTTCCAAGAGTTTGAGAGATCTTTCAATTTTCTGATATTCAATTTCTTTCATCAAAGACTTAAAGTTATTGTCATACAGGTCTTCCACTTGTTTGATTAGAGTTACCCTAGGTATTTTATGTTGTTTGTGTCTATTGTGAAGAATGATGTTTCCCTAAATTCTTTATCAGCACATTTTCATTTATTTATAGGAGGGCTGCTGTTACAGGGAGAACTTATTCTTCCCGGCCATCCAACTAGCTTACACCTGAAATAATCACACAGAAACTGTATTAATTAAATCACTGCTTGGCCCATTGGCTCTAGCTTCTTGTTGGCTAACTCTTACATATTATTTTAACCCATTTCTATTTGTCTATATATCACCATGTGGCAGTGGCTTACCAGCAAAGATTTGGCATGTCTGTCTCTAAGCAGTTCCATGGCATCTCTCTGACTCTGCCCTTCTTTATCCCAACATTCAGTTTTGTCTTTTCCACCTACCTAGGTTCTACCCTATCAGACCAAAGCAGTTTTCTTTATTCATTAGCCCATAAAAGCAACACATAGATGGAAGGACCTCCTACACCATTTCTGTTTAAACAAAAAGGCTTTAACTTTAACATAGCAAAACTACATATAACAAAACAGGTATCAAGCAAGAACTGCAGTTACAATACTTATATCTAATTTATCTTTTATATAACTAAGGAAAACTATGACTATAACTATCTATCTATTCTTTAATGCCATCAAAAACTCTAGAAGGATATATTACCTAAGTAAACAGGAAGTACATTGTAAGCAACTTCTAAAACTCTAGAATTGACAGAGATGTCTCGCTGCCTGAACAGCCACCCAAAGTTCCTCTGTAAAATTGGGCACCTATCTTTAGCCCACAGTTCCATAGTATGATGCAGACTTTTCCATGAAGCAGGAAATTTCAAAGACAGTTGTGCCTATATTGACAGTTTCTCAGGTGTTCCTAGCTAGCTTTTACATCTTAAATTAACCCATTTCTATTATTTTAGATTTTACCATGAAGCTCTTAGTTTGTTACCTCTTGCTTCTTGGGTGTCTTGACTCTGTCTATTCTCTCTTCATATCTCTGTTTGGATTTCCCACCTGACTTTACTCTGCGAAGTCATTGGCTGAAACTGCTTTATTCATCAACCAATAAAAGCAACACATACAGAAGGATATACCACACCAGAATTCTTCACTGAAACCATCTGGTCTCTGGTCCTTTTTTTTTTTTTAGTTTTTTGTTTGTTTGTTTTTGTGTTTTTTTGTTATTGTTTTTTGTTAGTTGTCTGTCTTTTCTATTTCCTTAGGGGCTCTAGGTCTATGCAATTTATTTATCTGGTCTTGATTTCATTTTGGTTCATGATACTTATCAATGAAATTGTCCATTTCCTTTAAATTTTTCACACCTATAGTAAAACCTGATGATTCTCTGGACTTCCTCAGTGTCTGTTGTTATGTCCCTCTTTTCATTTCTGATTTTCTTAATTTGGATATTCTTTCTATGTCTTTTGATTTGTTTGGATAAAGTTTTGTCTATCTTGATGATTTTTTTTCTGAAGAACCAACTCTTTGTCTCATTGATTCTCTGGATTGCTTTCTTTGTTTCTGTTTTATTAATTTCAGCCCTCAATTTGATTATTTCCAGCCATCTACTCCTCCTGGGTGAGTTTGCTTCCTTTTGTTCTAGGGCTTTCAGTTGCTATGTTAGTTTGGAATTTCTCCAACTTCTTTATGCGTCACTTAGTGCTATAAATTTCTTCTTAGTACTATTTTCATTGTGTCCCATAAATTTGGATATGCTGTGCTATGATTTTCATTGAATTTTAGGAAGCTTCAATTTCTTTATTTCTTTCTTGACCCATTGGTGATTCAGGTGAGCATTGTTCAATTTTGCCAGAAGCAAAGACCTGTATTTTGAGATTTGCATTTTGTTTACAGCCACCTTAAGCTCACAAATTAAGAAAAATATTTACCTCTATCCCCTCTGCAGGGTCTAGAAAATCAACCTGGCATCTTATCTCCTAGCAGAGACCTGCAGGCACTAGGCTCTGGAATCAGTTAGCATTTTCCTTTGATAGTCAATGATCACAAACCCTCAGTATATACTTATCAGATGGGGATGTCTCCGGACCTGAATTCCAGCAGACTGGAGTTTTCTGACACCTTTCCCTTCCCCCGACACCTTTCCCTTCTCCTCTTTGCCTGTTTGCTATATAACAGCTTCTGAGGTAATAATAAACGGGACAGCTTGATCAGAAATCCTGTCTTGCCATCATTTCTCGTGTCTCTTGCCCCTTCGTTTCTCTCCCCTAGGTTTACCAGGGATCTCCTGTTCGCATCCCACTGGCCAGGATACAATTTCCATGAGTTTGTGGGGTTTCTACAATTAGTGTTGTTGGTGAATTCTAACTTTAAACCATGATGATCTCATAAGATACAGGAGGTTATCCTAACCTTTGTGTATATATTGAGTTTTGTTTTGTTACTGAATAAGTGTTCAATTTTAGAGATGGTCCCATGAGGTGCAAAGAAAAATGTGTAATCTTTTGGATTTTGGTGAAATGTTCTATAGAAATCTGTTAAGTCTATTTGAGTCATAGCATTTGTTAGTTTCTTAATTTCTCTGTTAAGATTTATTTGGTAAACCTGTCCATTCGTGAGAGTAGAGTGTCAGAGTCTCCCACTGTTCATTTGTGGGACTTGATGTGTGATTTAAACTTTTGTAATGTTTCTTTTTACAAATGTGAGTGCCCTCATATTTGGGGTATAGATGTTCAGAATTGAGATTTCATCTTGTTGGATTTTTCCTGTGACAAATGTGAAATGTCCTTCTTTATCTCTTTTGTATAATTTCAGTTTAAAAACTATTTTGTTAGACATTAAGATAGCTACACCCACTTGTTTTTTAGGTACATTTTGTTATGGTTTTTGACAAGTCATGCCCACTCCCGGCAGGGCCCTGCCCTTCTCTTGCCATCTTAGATTCTCACTGTCCTCTCTTGGTGTGCATGCTGCCTCTCTCTCCCGCTTCTCTTCTCTGTCTCTCTCCTTTCTCTTCTTCTTTCCCCACNCTGGGCCCTGCCAGGGGCTGGTGGCTCTCAGGACCTGCTGCCCCTGTTGCTTGGGACCAGGCACTAGGACTCACCACCAGCAGCTGGGGACCCACCACCATTTTTAAAAAATCATAAAACATTTGAGTAGAAAAAATTTTCCCAACTTTTACTCTAAAGTAATATCTGTCTTTGAAGTTGAGGTGTATTTCTTGTATACAGCAGAAGGATGGAATCTGTTTTTGTATGCATTGTGTTAGCCTATGCCTTTTTATAAGTGAATTGAGTCAATTGATATTAAGCGATATTAATGATTGGCAATTGCAAGTTACTGTTTTTTTTGTTGTTTTTGCTGTTGGTGGTGGTATTATGCATACTGTGTATGTGTTTCCCTTCTTTGAGATTTGTTGCTGTGGGATTATCTGAGTTGGATTATAGAGCCACTAGTTTCTGAAGGTATTGTATTGCTATTGATGTTGTTGAGTATATTCTCACACTGTTGTTTACTCATTTCTTCCTCCAATTGGTGCAGGTACTGTGCTTCAGGGGTTCTCTCTTTCTCCAATTGGTATAGCTGCTAAGTATGGCTCTATTGATCACTCTTCTAAGTGCAGACAGGGCATAGCCTCTGGGAATCACTCTTCTAGCTGCAGGGGGCCTACAGCTCAAATGGTCACTCCTGCAAGTACAGGCACTTCTGAGGCTCCATAGACTATTGATGCAGCTGATTATCACTGAAGCACGATTAATAAAACTCAGAGACAGAAATTGGGGTTCAACCTGAAGATCTGAAAGGAAAAGAGGCCAGCCATTGACTCTTACCTCTACCTCAGAATGAAATGGCGAGCCTGCCTCCAGGAATCTAAGGATGAGACTCTATCCGAGAACTGTCTCCTCTTGTTTTATAATCTTCTCTAGGACTGGGATTAGTGTCATGCACCACCCTGTTTCTGTAGCAACTATTGTGGCTACTGGAATTAAAGGTGTGTTACCATTACTTGGTCTATAAGGCTGACCAGTAAGGCTATTTTACTCTTAGATTTCAAACAAGCTTTATTTATTAAAATACAATTGAAATGTCACTACATATCACATGCAGAGAATGGCGCTGGGGTCTGGTTGGCACACAGGTACTCTTTCCTAGAGGAACTTCTCACTTTTGTTTCTGGAAGTCACGGCTGTCACTCCTGCTTCTGTTCCTGCCCTGTGGGGCCTCATGATTTCTTTTAACTGTTATTATGAAATGCTATTGATTACTCTAAATAAAAGTATAAAGTAATAGTGTTTGCTTCAGAGGAATTATTAACACATTGAATTTAGTTATTTAATGCTCATTTGTTGAGCATGAACTCTGCTCGTTGTTGTGATGAATTCTGGAAACACTAAAATGAAATAAGCCATATCCAGAGATCAAACAGGAAGGATAAAATTTACAAAGACATGTACACTAGCTAGTACATAGTACCTGTTCTATGGAAAGCCTGCATGCAGGGCTGACAGCCTGTCCCTGATTCTATTCCCCTGTGCATCAATAGATCAGGCAGGTGACATTAAACTCACTTTTAGTGACTGAAGAACATTTTTGGGGGTGGTGAAAAACACTGATTAGGATGAAGCCATCCAAGGTCAGGCTGTAGCATCTCATTTACTGATGGTGTAGCTTTGCTAGGGTCATTGCCCAGTTGCTAAACTTGTGACAACGGTTCAGATGTATGCAATTTATTTAGGGACTGATCCCCAAAGGCATGGGTCAGGGAAAAGAGATAGAGGACTGAAAAAAAAATAAAATGAAAGATTCTGTTAGTCTGCTTTTCTTTTGTTGGCATAAATGCTGGCTGAAATAACTTGAGAGAAAAAAAGTTTATTTGGCTTAACTTTTACAGTCCATCATCAAAGAAAGTAAAGGCAAGAGCTCAAGAAGGAACCTAGAAGGAGTAACTGAAGCAGACACCAAAGAATGTTGCTTAATGGTTTGTCTCCTATGACTTGATCAACTACTTTTCTTATATAGCCCAGGCACCTGCAAAGGGCTGACATCACCCATATGGACTAGGCCTTCCTACATCATCTGTCAATTAAGAAAATACCCACAGGCACAGACGCAGGCCAATCTAATAGATGTATGTGTGGATGTATTCTGTCTGCAAGTTATGTTAGTTTAAATTAAGAAGAGAAAAACTAACCAAAACAAAGTTATATTAACAATAAGTCTCCTGCTGTGGAAAGTTAGGGCCTGTTCCCATCTGGGTCCATCTGATATTGTGGAACTTTTCTCAGAACTGTATCAAGGTGGGTTAATTAATATTTACTTACCAATTCTTAACAAAAAATGTTTAGTACCAACTATGGTGTCATTAATATTATAAGCCCTAGTACCATTAATACTATTCTACATGACTGCACCTCCTCTCAGTAAAATACATTGAGGAACAGACAGACCCAGTAAATGGTAAGATTAAGTCTGTAGATGGAGCCCTGATATATTCCTCATGGTGAGACAAGCTCTTCAAGTCTATTTTTTGCATCCTATAAACTTTAATGAAAGATTACCTACTTGTATTATCTATTTTCCCTCTGCTCCTGAATCTTGTAATGCCTAGTAAAACCTATTATCTTTTCCTACTCATAAAAGAGAACTAGTACCTTGATTTACTGCTTTATTTTTAAACTCTCCTGAGGTCTGACCTGTCATACCATCACAGTCTTGCCAATGGGATACACTGCAGGAGCTTTGGGCATCTAGAACTTGGAAATAAGATGTTCTTTCTTCCTTCCTTCCTTCCTTCCTTCCTTCCTTCCTTCCTTCCTTCCT
>LOEQ01002296.1:183432-195882 GCA_001685075.1 Bramus lutescens | reverse complement strand
CCAAGCAGTGTTTTAATTATAAAAAGAAAAACTTTAAAAAGCAATTTAAAATTATAAAGGTAAAACCTTGACACAATGTTATAATTTGATAAACCTCAAAATATGCTATTTATTTCATTTTTATTTATTTATTTAATTTTTTTCATTGGTTAGCTACCACTGAGCATTCAGCCTGCCCTTACGAGTAGCCTGTTGCTCTCTTAAAGAAACTACTTTGAAAGTAGGTAACAATTGGAAATAGCTTCTGAGTTAGGGATGAGGACCATGTCCACTATCCCCTTTCAACTCTAGGACCCCAGCTAGCGTAGACCCATGCAGGCCCTACGCATGTTGCTTTAGTCTCCGTGATACAATATTGTATCACATATGCATATGCTGATATGTGTGCCATTTATGTTGATTTAAAGGGTCATGTTTTCTCAGTGTCCTCCATCTACTCCGGCTCGTACCCTCTTTCCACCTCTTCTTCTACCCAATTTTCTTAGCCCTTTGGGGAAGCATATGGTGGCAACATCTTTTTGAGGCTGAGTGTTCTAAGGTCTCCCACTCCCTGCATAATATCTGTCTGTGGGCATCTGTATTTGTTCCCATTTGCTGCAGGAGGAAGATTCTGTGATGATGGTTGAACATAAAACTGATCTGTGAGTATAACAGAAAGTCTTTGGGTCATCTTATTGCTATTTTCTTTTTCTTTGGTTTTTATCCTTTGCACCTAGGATATCTAATCTCAGGTTCTTAGTCACTTAAGTAGTGTGAAGTATGAATTCCATCTCAAGTAGCAGGCATTCACTTAAATCAGAAATTGCTTGGTTATTCCCATAAACTTTATGCCACTATTACAGTAGTGCATCTTGCAGGTAGGACACCATTGTTGATCAAAGGGGTTGTGGCTGAGTTGGTGTTTATGTTTTTCCTCTGATATATCACACAGAACCTTCTTGTAACAAAGATGCAAGAAAGTACAAGTGAAGGCTCTGTGTAAGCATCAGCTTTACTTTTCCATGTTCAATGACTTGTTTAGGTATTATCTTCGGTAATGGAGACTTGCCCTCAGCATATGTAGAGCAATCAATAGTCCTGAATTGTTTAGGGATTCCTCTGGGACTCCTTTGGCCAAGAACTCAATAATATGTAACCTAATCCTGGTATTCAAAGATTCATGTTGTGACAAAAGATATCTGGGGCTCTTTCTTCCCTATTATTTTATTTAATTTAGATAACCTTTATATATATATTCATATTGTGAAGTTTCTACTGTATTTTGTTCCCATAAAACCCCTCAAATGATCCTTAATTTTATTTGGCTCTCCCCCATCTCCTCCTTTGCCTTTCATCCAATTTCCTTTCCACTTGATACTTTTGTTCCAGTCCCCTCCCACTTATCATAACTACATATTTAATTTCCATTTTTGAGATCAGTCTGCCCACCACACATACTCAGTCTCTTACTCTCTATTTAACCTCTGTGATCCTGCATAATGTAGCTTAGTTATCATTGACTTAACAACTAATATGCACTGATAAACAATATTTGTCTTTCTGGGTCGGGGATCTCTCACTCACAGTTGTCATTTGCTGGTTCCATCAATTTACTCCCAAATTTTAGAATTTTCTTAACAGTTGAGTAACACTGTTAAAAATTCATTGTGTGAGAACCACATTTTCTTCATCCATTCATCAGTTGATGGACATCTATGTTTTTCCAGCTTCTAGCTTTTGTGAATAGAATATTAACAAACTTGGTTGAGCAAGTGTCTCTGTGGTGGGATGAAGCAACCTTTGGATATATGCCCAAGAGTGGTATAGCTTAATCTTGAGGCAGATAAATTTTCATCTTCCTGAGAAACAACCACATTCATTTCTGTAGTGGCTGTACACGTTCATATTCCCACCAGCAATGAGTGAGTGTTCCACATCAATTGGGGCAAACTGAGGGGCCAATGATAATGGCACTGGGATTTGTCTCTACTGCATGCACTGGCCTTTTGGGATCCTATTCTCTTTAGATGCATGCCTTCCTAAGCCAGAATGTAGGTGGGAGAACCTTGGACTTCCCACAGGGCAGGTGTCTTGCCATCTCTTAGGACTGGAGGGGAGTTGGGGAGAGGGTGTGGGGGGGAGTAGGAGGGAAGTGGGAGGAGGGGAGCAAGTGGGAATTTTGATTGATATTATTTATAAAGTAATTTAAAAAAAGACTTGATCTCACAAAGGAGATAAGGAACAAATATACCAATACCAGTAGCAGTGTGGGATCTTAATCAACCCTAGTAATATTGATGCTATGCTCTTTTCTGTATCCCTTCAAACCCTTAAAAGTATAGGGGACAGTGCTTTAAACTGAGTATGAATCTGTGTGTCTTTAGACATCTCTGGAGAACGACTTGACAAGAGAATGTTAAATTACCTGTTTTCAAGTTTCTACGTTACAAATGAAGAATGAAGATAAACAATTAAAGCAAATGAAACAACTTGGAACTTCAAAGTGATAACCTGCTAAGGAGTATCACCCAAGTCCCTGTAGACTTAAGGGTGAGCCAGGGAAGCTGAGAAACTCAAACTGTCAGTTTTGCCCACATTACTGTTTTGCACAGAACAGAGAGGCCAATGAGATAGAACTACCTGTCATTAAGAAGTTGCACTTATTATTCTGAAGACACTAGCAATTAGCTTTTAGATTTTAGTGGTTATTTTTTGAGCCTTTAACTTTTATTTATAATTGAGGTAGGATATCAAAGTATTACAGGCTTGTATTTGTCTCTGAATCTTGCTGCCTCTACTTCCTAAGTGCTGGGTTTACAAGCATACATCAAACAGTGATACTTCATATTATATGTATATATATATATACACACACACACACACACACACACACACACAATTCAATTGTGTAATCCTGAATCTAAACAAAGTTGAGTTGCCCCTTTAAGTTTGTTTTCTTAGGATTATTAATAGAGTCTATGTGATTAGAGGAATTATTACTATCTCAAATTTTAAATACATAAACGACCACTGTTACAATGTCCTTTATGCTCACATGAATGAAAACCTATATTCACCAAATCTATATCCTTTCACTTTTGAATTTTCACTCCCCTCATTTGAAAAATAGTTTTTCCACCAATGTTCTGCTTGTGCTTTGTGAAGATTAAAAAAATAACTCCTCAAGAATTTTCGTGTCACTGTGGTTCACTCCATTCAGACTAGACTAGGTCATTTGGGAGCTGTCAACTGAAATGGAAAAGTTGTCACTTTTTCATGAATGGACAGAAATAAATCCTCTAAATAAATGATAATCAGGAACAGACAGCCACAGAACAGAGGTGAAGGTTTAAAAGAGTGAGGCAGACATAATGAAAACAAATAAAAAAATAAAATAAACCAAAGGCTTTGCAAGGTGCAATGATAAATCTTTCTGGACTGTTGGAATTAGTTGACCAATAGAAAGCATCTCTGCATGACCCTTGGACCATTTTATCTTTACCTATACAGAACCTGACAACTTCAGTTTTCCTTAAGGGATAAGTGTAAAGGACAGAAAAAGAAACATCAGTCAAAAGAGGGCAACCCAAACAGAACTCAGCTCCAAGACATGAGTTATTGATAAATCCTAAAAAATTATTTAAGTTAGCCCTTTCACCTGGTAGGGTTCAGGAATAAGAAATCTTGTGGGAATTTTAAATCCCTTGCTGCTTTAACTTTTAGGAAAACACAGTCCAGCTAAGTTACTCCTGATACAGAAAGAAAATAAAATATTTAATACTGTAAAAATGCTAAAACTTATTAATTTTATCCTTCTTAACTGTTTCCTCACAACAAATTCTGAAAAATCTATACACATTTTAAAAAATAGGGGATAAGAGACTTTCAAGAGGACAAATGTATATATTGAAAAGTATTTGGATCTTACAAATGAATGGTATTATCAACTCAGAACACAAAGACATTTAAAATATAATGTACTGACACCTAATTAATGTCATAAAATAGGTTTGAAATAGCAGACTTCCTGTATTCCCAAATATCAACATTTCTCTTACAATCAGGATGGTTGCAAGCCATTGTGAACTTTGGTGTCCTAAAGCAGCTATTTCCACTTGTGCATGCTGGGGTTCAAGTATTTGAAAAAGATGTAATAAGGATAATACTCTCCATGGAAGGTACCAAGCCTGGAGTTAGGATGAGCTAAATATGCCTGCCTATGGTGATTGATGCTGACTACAAGAAGTATTGCCAATTTCTCTCCCCATGGGTCTCTAAATGAGCACATATAAGCTTCCCTTCCACATGGTGGCTGTATTCCAAGGATAAGCATCTCAAGAGAAAATGTTTGGAGGAAGCCATTCTTACCTTTTCTAATGGAGCTATAGAAGTAAGATGTGATTTGTGACATACTTCTTTGGAAGTCTTCCTAGCTGCAAGCAGAAAAGAAAATTAATGATGAATATGGCTTCTGCTCTCAGTAGGAATTTGTGGAATTCTAGAAGAGCATGAGGCACAAAGATAATAGTGTTGAGACATTTGGGGGAAAGAGCAACTAATGAGGAAACTAGCTTATTGAAGTAGTGAGACAATTGCATTCCGGCTCAGTAGCTGCAATCCCTGAGACAGAAGGCCAGACCATTTCTCACTCCTCCAGCATTCCTTCTTCTCAGTTACACAGCAATAAGAAAGTGTTGCAATATGAACCCCTGACAAGTAGGAGTAACCTCTGAGGAAAAGAGGCATATTTGATGAAATGGAGTCTTACAGGCAAAATGGAACAACTTCTGATGTTGGCATCTCACAAGATTGGTCTGAGGGAATTAACTGCCCTAAGAATATTATTTATAGAATAATATAGAAATATATTTATATCCAAAATATATAAAGAATTCAAGAAACTGGACAACAACAAACCAAATAATTTAATTAAAAATGAGGTACAGATCTAAACAAAGAATTCTCGACAGGATAATCATAAATGGCTAACAATCACTTAATGAAATATTCAGCATTATTAGGTATCAGGGAAATACACATAAAAACAACTCTGAGATCCTATCTTATACCTGTAAGAATGATGAAAAAAATCAAAAGTGACAGCTATGCTGGAGAAGACATGGATCAAGGGGAACACTCCTCCTTTGCTGATTGTAGTGCAAGCTTGTATAGTCACTTTGGAAATCAATATGGCACTTTCTTGGGATATTGGGAATAAGTCTATCTCAAGAGTCAGCCATACCACTGCTATAAATATATGTAAAAGACACTCTACCATACTACAAGGACAGCTTTATTTGTAATAGACAGAAACTGGAAACAGCCTAGATATTCTCAACCAAAATATGGATAAAAAATATGTTACATTTACACAAAGAAATATTACTTAGCTGTTACAAATAATGGCATCACCCAGACACAGAAAGACAATTATCACATGTACTCACTCATAGGTGGTTTTTAAACATAAAGCAAAGAAAACCAGCCTACAAACCACAATTCCAGAAAACCTAGACAACAATGAGGACACAAAGAGAGACTTAAATAGATCTAATCTACATGGGAAGTAGAAAGTAGAGAAAGACAAGGTCTCCTGAGTAAATTGGGAGTATGTGGACCCAAGGGGAGGGTTGAAGGGGGGATGAGAGAGGCAAGTAGGGGAGCAGAGAAAAATGTAGAGCTCAATAAAATAAATAAATGAAAATAATGGCATCATGAAGTTTGCTGACAAATGAATGGAATTAGAAAAGATCATCCTGAATGAGGTAATCCAGACCCAGAAAGACAAACATGGTATGTACTTACTTATAGGTGGCTATTAGCTACAAAGTAAAGGATAGCTATGCTACAGTCCACAGACCCAAAGAAGCTAAGTAACAAGGAAGACTCAAGGGGGTAAAGAGGTGAATCTTACCATGAAAGGGAAATAGCAAGATGTCACAAGTGGGTGTGTGAGGGGTATGGAATGGGGATGAGCATTGGAACAGGAGGGACCAGGTGGGCAAAAGTGGGATAATAGCTTTCTTTATTTGGCTTTACACAACTGTCACAAAGGACACTTAACTCAGAACCTTCAGTAGAAAGTCACCCTTTCCTTTTGAAATGACACCAGCTATCACAGAACTCAGTATTGCTCAAGGCACACAAACTGACTGAACCTCCAGGGTTTCATTTTGAGGAACTGCAGCCTGCATTTATCACAAGAGCTCCAGAAATAAGGTTCAAGAACAATGTTTTGGGTACCATAAGAGGACCCATTCTTTCCTCAACCCCTAAAGGTGAGAAAACTTGCAAGTTTAGTTCTGTCAGGAATGTGTAGAGCGTCTTTATATTTGCACCACAGAGCTGACCAAGGGGGAAGTATTTATAAACCAGTTCCTTTGTGCACATTGGCAATGACATGCTTGAACCTGGAGAGATCACTTACAATTTTGCAGCATGAATACTGTTTATTTTCAACCGCATTTTGAAGAAAAGTTTTTAGACTTTTGGGTATGACCCCATACAAGTAAATGTAATTGCCTGTGGGTTGGCCAAATTGTTGGTAGTGGTATGAGTTTCTGAAGGCATAATAACTAAAATTTAAATTAAAAATCAAATGCATAATGGATATAAAATAGGTATTTCTGGTTGATCATATTGTTATAAAGTTTTCTTGCAGCCTTGGTGATGAACACCAAACAAACACACTTCACTATTGACTCCATCATGGTGCATACATTACTAGTGAGTAATGTCTGAATCACCTCAGCTCTGATTTTAGATTACTGCTAATTATTAATTGCAGTGATTCAATTCTGTTTAGGTGTTTTTATGTTCTTACAGAAACATAATGGTTTAAACATGGAAGAAAACATTTTTAATATTGTCCCACCATTGTTCCTCAGCATGTGAGTATATAATTAGTATATCATGGATTATATTATGTTAGACAGATAAGCTCATCCATCTTATTAGTATGCAAATTTGTTTTTCAGTTCTAATAAATAGTCAGATTACATGCATACTGTTGGCATCAGTATGCTTTACTCTAAGCTCCTCCATACTGTATAAAACAGTGGTGCTTTAGGTTTGTGCATTGCCCAAGAAGACTCTTTTAAAAGCAATTTTGACTCCATCTTGAAAGAAAAGAATGAATGTAAGCCCTGCTTGGACTCAGAAATTTCACCATCTGTCTTTACGCATACAGCACATACATATTGTTGTGGGGCTGCTTGTACACTGAAGATATATTGCTGTGATTAGTTATATAAAGAGGTGAATGGCCAATAGTTAGGCAGGAGGTAAAGGCAGGACTTTTTGGTGGAGAGAAATGAAGGAGTTGATGAATCTAGGTACACAAGAGACACCAGGAGACACAGAAAGAGGATGGGTGGCATGTGACAGAACCTAGATCAATATAAATAAGTTAATTTAAGTTATAAGAGATAGTTAAAAACAAGCCGAAGGTAAGGACAAATTTTCATAATTAATAAGAAGTCTCTGTGTCATTATTTGTGAGCTGGAAGACCAAAGAAAAATCTAACTGCAACACATAAATGGTTTATACCTATGAATAGAAAGGGAACCATCCTTTCAGCTTATTGGGGGAGAATTGAAACTGTGGGGGCACTGATCAAGGAAGGGGGTAACTCCTTTGCCTGGACCCACAAAGTGATGGACACCTAACATTGATGACATGGCCCCACAACAGTCTATCATCTGATACCCAGGGTGTGCATCAAGGGTCAAGATGCCCTCCACCCCCAAACTGAGTTAAATCCACACTCTTGACTCAGCCTACTGGGCTGCCTGTCCAACTTCCTACTCATCGCATCTAGACTTGATCTTACCCACTGTTTCCTGCCCAAATAATTTTCTCCTTGTTTCTGACCAGGTTGATCTTTGACCTCAAAGCTGAATTCTGTTGCTTCACTCTCAAATCTGGTTTCCACCTATGGTTCCCTCCCAGCACTGGCTTGCTTGCTTCATTATCCTCTCTCTAAGAACTCCCCTCAGTCCCTTCTGGCACATCTTGAACTGTGCTGTATACTCTTTACTTGATTCATTACCTGCATGAATATATATATATGTATGTATGTATATATATGTGTGTGATATATGCATATAGAGATAGATAGATAGATAGATAGATAGATAGATAGATAGATAGATAGATATTTACTTGCATTGCGTGATATGAGTTAATATTAGTAATTCAGGGATCCTTTATCTTAGAATGAATGATTACAATGAGCTGTCTTCTGACTTGAGACATCAAAGAAATGATAAAAGACTGATAAGTAGATGTCCTCACAAAATAAAAAACAATTTATAATTTCATTTTCCAGGTGTTTAACCCATCCTTCACCATATGCTCCAATGTTTTGAACAGAAACATCCCACTACACCACCATCTCTTTCAAACCTCTTCTGTAACCAGTTCAAAATGGCAGCTTCATGTCTTGATGCAGCCATCTTTTGTTTAAACCTTCTCACCTTTCACTCACTGTCCTTTTCCTAGTTACATATCTTTTGGCTTCTTTGGAACTTATTGCTCTTAAATTTTCAATCATAAAAAAGAAAAAATTTAAATGGCAGAATTAGGGCAAAATAGATGCCATAAGAAATGTCCAAGTAAAGCATCACGATTCACATACTCTTTTAGCAAATATGTTGTAAGTCCTTCCCTCTGTAAAAATGAAAACATCACATCACAATGAATTAGATGCAACTGCACTTCTCTAGGTGTTCAGCGACAGCACAGTAAACAAGTCTGGTCATGTAAGATTTTGCTGTATTCTCCCAAGGTTTTCCATGATGGTAGTTTAGGTTTTAGATCACGGTCATCAACATATGATTAATACTAAGAAGGAGAGTCAAGGTAACACAAGGAGTGTGTCCCCTTGAACAGGATGACAAATCAACAACATCATATTTTAGCTAGGTTAAGTTGTTGATCATCATAAGAATGAAGATTCTTAAGAATAATTAGTTATTGTAACATTCCAATCATTTTTACAAAGTGCATGTTTTGAACAACCTAGGGAATTATCAGGTAAATTTGTTTCTGACTGCTGAAGTATGTTGTCCTCCCACTTTCTTATTTTCGTGAAGGAGCTGATTAAAATGCACAGTCCCACATTTTCTGTGATAAATTCATTCCTTAATATATTTTCATATATATGTAATTATGTATACATGTGCATATGGTATGTGTATATTCCAATTGTGTGTTTTATAAATATTTATGCTACACTCACTTAACCTCAATCCATCAAATAAATTCAGTATGATTTATATAACATTCACAGGGAAGGAGAAACTTAGCATATAACTTTTCTGGCTAAAGTATAAACAGAAACAAATCTGTATTTACCCACTATATTCCAGTCATCTTTATTCAACTACTGAAAACAAAAAAGATCAGCTTAAGCCTCCCTTTGTCATTACTTATTACGACTGAGAAAATGAATGTTAAGGTAAGTCATAATGAAGGTGATTTTCACAGACCTATAGGGCTGAATGAGAAAAATATAATTAGCTCTTGTTTTTGAGAAATAGTTGCAAAATTAGTTTGACTTTAAGATGCTGAACGAAGCACACTTATCATCCCTGCATATATTTATTGCAGCCATCCTTTCACCAATACCCTGCACTTGCAATGAATTTAGGCCCATGTTTTGCTCTCCTTGGGCTGAGTCTGTGTACACATGAACAGCTGAGCTGGGTATAAGCATACACATAAAAAGAACTAGTAACCAGATAAAATACATCAGATATCACTGCAAGGGTTTCATAAGGTTTCATTTATTTAATTTCAAAAATTATTATATTCATCAGATACAACTATTTTCCTTTTAAGAAATAATAAAAACAGGAGCAAATAGTTAAATTAGCAGAGATCATTCAGTCATGACCAGCTACACTCCCTCAGCAAATTCAGTTTCAACCCAATGGGCAGTACTCCAAAAAAAGAGATTAAGCACAGAGGCAGAAGAAAAGCAAGCCTATCTCACATGAAAATCACAAGAGGTTATATCAGAAAAAATCAGAAACTGTATTCTACCTCCACCATCAATCCAGAAGAGATTCCACAAAATTCTTGTAAACAGTTAGTGATCTAGCCCACACATTTCCTTCATTTGTTTACTATGCTCACTATTGAAATAAAAAGACAAATTCACATTTGACACATCTAAATGGGAATAACAGTTTTTGCATCATACCTAAGAGTCTTTAATGCTGTTATTGGATACTGCCAGTTTATCTAGTTTATTCTGTTAAGAAATGTCTGATGAAAGAAACTGTTTTTTTTTCTTTTCTGACCCCAAACAAGGCTGTGTATCCACTTACAGGAACATATAGCCAGTAGATCTTCATTCATTATCCTTCATTACTCTATGGCCTCAATCTCATGTGACAAAAAACATACAGTATTAATGAGTATTAAACAAGACCATTGGCTAATTCACACCAACATAGTTAGTTAAATACTACGTTTAAAGACCTGGATCATTAACATTTTCATGTGGAATAACTAAGGTCATAGCACACATTCAGGCTACAAACAACAAAGGCATTGACTGATTATAACATAACTGAAAAGAAGTAGATTGGCCTCCATGCTTCTGAGTTTCAGGAAACAGATCTTATTGTGTACCATCACCCTCCCTGGATCCCTCCCCTTCCTGTTATGGAATCCTGATTACTGAATTTGAAGACTTTCAGCAACATGATAATCTTTTATAGTTTAAAGGGAAAACAGAAAAATTTGGCTCATTGATGGAACCATTTTAGAAAAAAATGCAATTCCTACACCTCCCAATCCAGGAAAATCTTAGTTGTTCAAACCTCATTCACAGGTTACAATAGAAATGACTCAAAAATAATAGGAGCACTCTCCTATGTGTTTGGACTCTCTGACATATCACCTTGATAGACCAGTCAGACAACTTGTTCTCAAAATAAGTGTCCCTAATTGCAGCTGTGTGCCATCATCACACAGCTTGGAATTCAGTTTGACATAGAGTACAGTAGATTGTCAAGTATTTATAAATTCTCTTCATCCTGGAGAGTGAAGTAGCAGAACTATTAAAGGCAGTTCTTCTCTCTGCAGAGCAGTGTGATGCTGTAAAATTGCTTGTGTAATCAAAGCCATGGGAAGGAAAGATAATGCATGCTCGTATGTACATCAGACCTGTGACCTTTAAAACAATTAACAACTTTAAGAATCTTTTCCCATCACCTGTAAATATACAGGGTAGAGAGAATAGAAAAATTATTATGTATTTGATACACTGTTATTTGAGACATTAGAAAATATTCTTCCAACCCTTGTGAAATGTTTTTGTGCAGTCTTTGGAACAATGTTGGCCTTCTTCTCCCATTAGAAACCATAGTAAGAAGTGAACTTCTTAACACATTGCCCTGTCTCTGTATAAATGTGAATCTGTCTTTGCTTTTTTTAGTGGTATGCAATAGCTCTGAGGTTCATTTCCTGTCAGTTTTTATGTTCACATCATTTGTTCTGAGATATCATCCTTTTATTTATTTTTTTAGTCAAAACTACTTTCTTCTTTTATGTGAATGAGAATTCTTTTATGAAGATTCTATAGCTGCATGTCTAAAGTCATAACAGCTTAGGTTTCTTTCTTTCTTTCTGTCTTTCTTTCTTTCTTTCATATTTTGTTTTGTTTTTAAAGACAGGGTTTCTCTGTGTAGCTTTGGGGCCTATCCTAGAAGGACTTTGTAGATCAGGCTGACCTCAAACTCACAAAGATCTGCCTCCCAAGTGCTGGGATTAAAGGTGTGTACCACCACCACTCAGCTTAGAGTCTAGATTTTAGGCAGCAAGGATGGCATGCCAGGACATTCCTTGAAAATGCAATTGTGTTTGAACTAACTTGTATTCCTGATGATATTGTGAATCTCTAGATTTTGCTTTTTAGTGCCTTCGCATTTGATGGCTAATCGTTACCTTCAAGTATTTGGTGTGTGTGTGTGTGTGTGTGTGCGTGTGCAAATGTCAAATGGATTTTGGACTAAAATACTAGAAGGAACCAAAAGCATGCTTTACTATCCTGATGAATTAAATAGCAGCTCTGTAGAGGTAATCAGTAATAGGTTTTGAAATATGGAGGCAGGGCAGTTATTCACTGGCAATAACCTTTATCTTTTTTTTTTACATAGTCACATGTGGGCTAAACATTTGAGCCTTTCAGTTACCCCATCAACAAACAGTGGTGACTGAAATTTCAACATCATCAAACCAGATTAACTGGAAATCGATTTGAATAGTAACTAGAAAAGAAGGGACTGTTTGGGGGAGAAGAACAGATGAACTTTAATAATGAAAATGATCAGATCTAAATGTAGAAGGAGAGAGAGAGAGAGAGACAGAGAGAGAGAGACAGACAAAGAGAGAGACAGAGATGGAGGGAGGAAAGAAAGGAAGGGCCAAAGAAGAGAGAGAGAGAGAGAGAGAGAGAG